>VZSZ01012097.1:47955-77930 GCA_013398815.1 Ibidorhyncha struthersii
TCCATCCCGCCTGCCGAGGGAAGAGCCTCCAGGGCCTGCTCCCCCCGGTCCCTGGCTCTGCTCCGGGCTCCCACCCTCTCCCAAGGCCGTCCCCCCTTGCCCGGCAGGATGTGAGCCAGCCCTGGCCCGAGGGAGAGACATGGCAGCCGGACCGGGGGAGGCCGATCAGTGTAGGGAGAGACCCCGGGCCGTGTCCCAAGGAGCGCCACCCCGCTGCGGCCAGTGCCAGCCCCGGGGTGGGGGGGACTGGGACGCGAAGGGACTTTCTCGGGTCGCCACTTCATCTAAGGCAAATAAACTGGAGTCAAAGCCAAGAAACACATCGACTTCCTGGAACTCTGCGAGCCGTCCGCACAGCTGTCCCCGCTCTCCGAACACATGCAAAGCAGAGCTTATAAGGACAGACAGTATTGCTTTTGTGTCCCTCCTCAGCCAGCGGGGAGGGCGCAGGGGAGGGGATGTGCCGCGTAAGGCCCAAGGCCCGTCTCATCCCCTGTTCCCCCGGCGTCACCGTGGTTCCCCGGTGACTGGGGAAGGAGCAGGGCCTCCTCCCCACCCGCCTCCTGACGTCTGCGTGGGCAGGCGAGGGTGAGGATGGAGGGGTGTTCGCAGTTGTCTGTACGGGAAGGAGTGGAGGGATGTCTGCTTACAGCCATTTGTTTTACTCTGCTGTTGCCCCGACTTTATTTTTTTGCATGTCTAAAAGTGGTGCTCGTGGCCCCAGGTTTGTTAAGCTGTCTTCAAATCTCAGTATCCTTTTTGCTTGAACAAGCTCTCGAATCTGGCTGCAGTTCGGTGCCAAAGGCTTCCTGGAGGACCAGGTGCTCACCCACAAGCTGATACGAACGGGGAGGATGAGGAACTGCTCATAGATACTCATAGGTTTGGGGGGGAGTGGTGGGGGAGGAGGGCTGAGGCGTTAGAAAATCTCAAAATTCAGCAGCACCTGTTGAGCCTAAATGTGTCTGCAGGTTACTGCAGCTCTTGCGGTGCCGTGCATTTCGTGTGACACTGCCACCCCCAAGACTGGCAGTGCTGGTGGGCAGCTTGTTGCAGTCTCGGCTCAAACCCTCTTGAGGTGCCTACCGAGCGTGCTGGCGGAGACCTGGGCTTTTGGGAGCCTGGGGGCCGTCAGGTTTTGCTTTTGCTCTCGGTGCTGGAGCGAGCAGCATGTACCTCGGTTCTCCTTTCTAGCCTAGCGAGACCACAGGCTCCTGCGTAAGGGCTGTTTCCACAGCACGCAGCGCTTGCAAAAGGAGCAAACGTGGGTGCCCTCTTCAAGTTAGCAAATTGAGCGCAGGGCCAAGAAGATGGGTACGAATGCATTCGGTGTTAAGGCTGCCTGGTGTCTCTGTGCATGGCTGTAAGCCATTTGGACCATATAGGTGAATTTCATCCAGGAAACCCCTGCTTTGTGGGTGCAGCATCTCACTGTTACATAAGTATAACTTCCTTGTTTTCAGCATATTACATCAATGTAATACCGGGGTGTCATGGTGATTTAGAGTTGTCGTTTGCTTAAGGCATTAACTAAGTTCAAATTTTGGTATGCTTTACAGAGAGATGCTTTTGGTCGTCTGAGCCAAAGTCCTGAGGACCATTAGTGGTCCATAAGTCATCAGAAGGTGATTTTCAAAACCTACATAAAAACTAAACACACACACGTCCCATCATGCGCACAAGGAAATAAAATAGGAGGAGTAAATATGTTTGAACATTTAAAATTTAGCCTAACTGTTAGGTGTTGTAGCAACATTATACAAAATAATCTGGAAATAATCTTGTTCTTGTTCGGTGCTTCTTCCCCTGCTCCACCCCCAAAAGAGGAGGTGGTCCCTAGCTCAGTTTTAAGGCATGGCCATGAACATGTGCTTCACTTGTTTATTCTGTGTCTGGATTTATCTGCCTCTGTACATGTTAGGTAAGAAAAGGCATATGGATGTTGTGGATTTGTAGGGTTATTTTAGGAAGCAAAGTATTAAATGTGTGCTAACACAGGTAAAACAACAGTATCACTAATGGCTTAGAGAGTTCATAGTAAGAGGAGTGGTCTCTCTTTTGTTGCTCGGAGAGTACCTTTCAGGAGATGTTGCTCCTTTTGGTTGTTGTCTTTTAGGGTTTGTTTTGTTTGGTTTTGTTTTTTCCTAGAGGAAAACTGTAGTTACAGGTACAAGTTCAAAACCTTTGGGGTAACATTCTTAGTTTTTACCAAATGCTGAGTGAAAGACTGACCACCAGGTACTCCCATGCCACTGTCTTTCTTTTTATGCTTGTCTTCCTTTCCCTGTAGGCTACTCTGTACTGTTGCTCCAGCAGTGGTGACAGTGAGGTGACGCTGCCAGTATAATTCTCTACCGCTGGGGTGCCGAGTCAGCACCAACACTTCAGTAGCAAGGGCAGAGTTGGTATTAAAAAGGTCAGTCGGGAAAACTTTTTTCGTTTGGTTTTCTTTTGCCTCGAGGCAGTGATTTGAATAGCGTTAACCCTTTTTTCTTCCCACACGATGCCTTTTCACCCTCTTTTCTTCCTGCCAGCTTTGATGTAAAATAACGTTCAAAATGTAGTGCGTGTGATTGTGCGTATCTCTTGGGGTGGGAGTGACCATTTTTGTGTGGGAATGTCACTGTGTCCTCTGGGAGTAAAATCTGGTCTTCTGCATAGAAGCTTAGTAGGAGACCAGTGCATCAGAAACCGTTTGCAGCGCGGTGCAGTGATTCTTAGGTATTGTAATCTCATGGGTAAACGGTAAACTTCTGTTTATTCAAATGCGATATCCCTCTTTGAAGTTCTGTTCCTGTCTAAATTTGTATACGAGAAGGTCTGGCCTTCATTTAAATGATCCTTGGGGTTTTTTTCTACCACTTAGAAAAAAAGCAGTGGGAAAACCTTGAATAAGATAATAGCATTGCTAAGATGGAAATGATGAAGAAGGCTCAGGATTCCTGTTTGGGCCTCACGGGAAAAAGTGGTTTGAAATGCATGCGTGTGGGGGTGCGCATTCCTAAAGCTGTCATTTGTTTCCCCTGTTTCTCCTCCCCGCCGTGTTCTGCGCTATGTACTACAGCATGTTTAATGAAACCAATAAAAGTGTTTGGCTGAGAGTGTTAATCTTTCCCTGGCCCAATTAGTGCATGTCTTCTACTTTAACGTTAATGTGGATTTTTTTCGGAAGGCAGAACAATGAGCAGCTTTGTGCTACACACCAGGTTTTCCCCCTCCTTGCCTGTATTGTGTGTTTCTTCCTATCTATTCCAAAGGGAGAGCTCATGTGCAAAGACAGTAGAGCAATCTGGAGCAGAGACTTGTACCAGCTCCCAAGGGCCAGGACGTGCTGCTCCATGCTTGTGTAGCCACCTCTCGATGGCAGGTCAAGTGACTGTGACTCTGAAGACTCATCATTTTTTCTCTTTTATTCTTCCTTCCCCTGTGGCCTGTGTTCTCCTTTTTGTTTCGTCCGTGATGCTCTTCACCAGAAGCAGAAGAAGCTGTAACTGTTGAGAGTGGTCTTAAAAACAAGAAAATTAAATACAAATACATACGCATAAGCGAAGGGGGAAGTAACTGTTGATGGGCTCAGCTTTAACATACAGTGGAGTCACACTTTATCCCAAAGGAGGAAATAGGTCTAGCAAGTGTCTTCCTGTACAGACTGAATGGGAAGCAACAAGGCTTTTTTCTTTTTTTTTTTTTTTTAGCTCCCTGCTTTCTCAGTGACTCTCCCATTAGCTGGTTATGTGGGGCGTCAGGGGTGGGCCTCTGTCAGAAGCAGGAGCTAAAGGTCCCTCAGGTTTCTCTGTGGGATCGAAGTTGCCCCGGTTTCATGGTTTCAGCAACATCATCAAGTGGAGGGGACACATTCCCGCAGAAGAGACAGGTCTCTTGGTGTGGCCGTGCAAAGAGGGTTAACACGTTGTTTTGTTTGGTTCACCCACCCCCCCGGCATGTGTTAGCGCTCTCGCTCTGTCACTTGCTCTCTGCTTTTCCTCCTTTTCACAGAGGACGACTGTGACACTGGGGGGTTTCTTCAAAGTAGAAGATGACTTGAATGCTTGTGACCACTTCCCTGTTTCCTAGAGGCTTTGGTCCGATGTTGAATGCAACCTGAGGCTGCACTGTTTGCCAGCTTATTTCCTGTTTGTCCTCTTTCCTGGAGGTCTTTGTTATCTTTTGGGGAGAGGGAGGGAGAAGGCTCCATCAGCACGACCTCCAAGCAGGGGCATTTGGTATGAGCTGAGGCTTGTAGTCCTGAAGGCAGCATGGCATAGGGCATCCATGCTGGTTGCTGCCTGATTCTCTGAGTTTCATAGGTGCTGTGGAAAAAAAAAAACCACATCCCCATCCTCAGTGATGCATTTATTTAAAGAAAAATAAAAATTAAAAAAAAGCTGCAAGAGAAATCTCTCAGTATGTTCCTGCCTAGAGGCGCTCTGCCATGGGTTTTCCCACAGGAAGGAGTGATTTGGCCCAGTATTCTTATTGTTTCTATATCCTATTGCAAATAGAAAGTTATGCTTCTGAAATTGGTGTGTGCTGCTCCTGCAGTTGTCTTTGTTTCAGTGATGCACTTTTGCTGCATGCAAGAGAGTGGAAAATACATATGTAAATAAAAGCATGCAACAATAATACCTATTTGTGCAGAAGTAGAGTTGCGATCTTTTGACTGCTTTCAAAATAGGAAATTTTTAACATACAGAAAACAGTTTTAAAAACAATATTGGTGACTATAGATCTTTGTTTGCGTTAGCAGGAAGATATTTAGATTCAGAAATAAAATTACTGTTGGTTCACAGAAATTATGAAAGCCTGTAATAGCACAATACATAGTTTTCCTCCTGAAAGAAGAATAGAGAGCAAGCTAGCAGGCATTTCTAAACCAGGAGGTCGGTTTGTTAATGTGTGCATGTATGCCTGCCTCTTCTCTTTGTGATGAACATTGCTGATTTTCACTGTTGCTAAAAGCAGCACTAGGAATTCTGACTCTGGTTCTCTGGGAAGCTCCTCAGCTATCTTAAACTTACCTTGGCCAACACAGGAGTCTTCACAGTTGCACAATAGATTGGCTTTTCCCCAAATGAATCAGTGGTGAAATTAACATCCTTGGTATTGGCTGAAAGAGGAATGAATAGGTCTGCTTCAGAAGGAAGAGTTGTTTTGTTTGATTGTTTTTTTTTAAGGACTAAAGCACTTATTTGCATTGTCTCCAATGAAATCTCTCCAAACAATTTAAACTGGTCTTTATTTTTGGTGGTACTAAGCAGATGCAGCAAGCAACTCAGAATATTTAGGCCAGTCTTGAAAATTACTCTGGTGCTTATTCGAAATTAAGTCAGCTACCACATAGGTGGTTAAAAAAAGATGGAGAGGGGAAAAAATGAAAAAAGAAATGACTGTGTTGCTCTTGAATGAGATGGACCTTTTTTAAAATAAAATAACAGCAAAGTTACTGGAGTTAAGGACAAACAAAACAAAGACAAATAAACAGCTCCCATAATTACTGGAGGAACTACAGAAGGATGGGTGCTTGGCCTCACCTTGGATCAAGAAATCCCTGTGTCACAGGGACCACTAGTGTTTTCTTAGCACACAAGTACAAAAATTACTAGGGAAGAGTTACCTTGAGTTGTTCAGGATAGCATAAAAATAGTCTTTTTGTCTGTTTTCGAAGATGCAGATCGAAAATGGTGTATGTTAAGAAGTTGGTGTTGTCCAGAGCCTTAGGCACTGGGCTTAGTCGGGTCCTAGGTTCTGTCTCTAGACTGCGCTGACTCGCTATGTCAAATCATCTGTGTGCCACTCCTGAGAGGGTCGGCAGTTAAACATAGGAAGCTTGAGTCTGCTGCTTTGTCTGGCATTGCGTGAAATGAGGAACTCCTTGACACAACCCGAGCCCGTTCTCTTTGTCTGCCTTTTCTTGTGCACTCTAAAATGTCAGTAGTTGGGATAACGTAGTAGTTTATTGTTTGCAAATGCTGTTCAAACAGCATTTGAAGATGTGTTACATGACTGATTTGCATGTCATCCTTGAGAATATCTTTTTTCAAAAGGAAGAAACCCTGTTGAGTTAATAACGGTTTGAGGCCGATGGTTTCTGCTTTCTGAAAAAAGGAAAACCTGTGTTAAGTTTGGTGGGTGCAGTTTGTAAATCTGAGATGATGAAACGTCCATGGTGTGTTTGTTTCCACAATGAAATAAATATTGTCCTTGTAAGGTTAGAAAGGTGTATTTCTCCATTAAAAATGTATCAGTAGTTTTCCATATTACAAATAACCTTTTCCAGAGGCTATCGCCATGGGTGCCAGAGGCAGAGAACTCCTCCTCTCTTTCTTGTGTGTCCATCATTCCCCGTCACCTCTAAAAATGATGTTTAACTGCCCTGTCATTCTTCAGCCAGAACAGGCATCCTTCCTAAAACCCCAACGATAGTGTGATAAGTTTGTGGTTTCAGAAGGGGGTGTGGAGAAATTCTGTCAGCACATACGATGGTTGCTTATGTCTTCAACTCCTGTGGAAACCTTGGGCAGTGGGTGTGAGGAACGTGCCAAATGGTCCCAGAAATCTCAGTAGTCTTTTCGCCACTGCTGGAAGGAAGAAAAGGGTCACCATGAATTCATGTATTGGAGGAAATGTTAATCCTCCAAAAAGAGAAGGAGGGAGGAGTGTGTGTATGAAATGGAATCACTTAAATCCTCTAGCTGCAGAATATTCTTCCAGCTTCTCAACCAAATGTCATGACTGTCAGCGATATGCTAGCTTGCTCTCTCCTTCTCCCCCTCCTCCATTTTGCTGGCTGAATACTGGGGACCAAGCTGGTAAAGATCTCCTCTCTTCGTTTGCCCAGGTCTCACCACTGACAGAGGCAGCAGCATCTCCCAGCTCAGTGCCCAGCCACTCGTGGCAGTGGATGCTTGGCTGTGCTGGCATTGTTTACATGCTTCGGTCATCAGACCTATGTACCAGTCAGGGAAGCCCTCAAATGAAAGGGCTGTAGTCTTATTTTGCTAAAATAGCTTCTAGAAAAACTTACTCCCTTTCTCTTTTTCCCTTCTCCCTCACGTAGTGCTAGAGGGTGCTGCTGAAGAAGAGGCTGAAGAGCCAGACGCTACTATACATACTACACTAAGTGAGGAGATCAGCAACCAAGAAGAGAGCCACAGTCAATCAGGGGATAAAAATGAAGGTAACTGGTTTGACTAGCTCTGTGTGACTCCGTAAATTAGGGCATTGATTAAGGCTTGTAGAAACATTTCTTACCCATCCATACCCCTTATCTGTGTGAAGAGCGTAAGATACATTGAGCAGAAGCACTGGTGCATATATTTCTTTCCCCATCCCTAACCTTTATCTGTCTGAAAAGTAGAAAATAGGTTGAGCAGAAGCATGGGCACATAAATACTCAACTACCACTGCAGGCTTCCAAACTAAGATTTTCTTGGCTCCCAGTAACTTGGCACCACATTACTTAGCCTCAAAAAACCACCTGTTTATAATGCTCAGACTTATCTTCCAAAGACTGTATTATGCAGAGATCAAATGTTCACAGAGAAACATGTTCCTCCTTGTTCACCCTCACATCCTCTTGTGTTACAGTGACTTTCTCCCAACACACATTAAGATTCTGTGCTTTCCACCAGAGGTGACAGAGCAAAAGACCTGCAGGGTGTTCCTGTTTGTTTGGGAGACTTCTGTTTGGGGAAGGAAGCATTTAATTTGAAAGCATTTTCGTTTTCAAACTCATAAAGAGGAAGGTGGAAGGTCTTACCTGTGTGTTTGACCTGTCTGTATTTTGAAATGCCAGAGATGAGATTTTAGGTGTGTTTGGAATTTGGTATCTGAGACTGGAGCATCCCTGCTACATACAGAATGTAATGGAGAAGCCTAAAGCTGAACAGCTTTAGCTGTGGCATTAGTCATGGATGTAACACATATGCTCCGTGGACTAATATGGCTTGGTAGACAAAAAAGAAGAAAAAAATACATAGATGCCAGCTGTGACAGTATTGGGGCATTTGGGGGGATTTGGGATTTTGGTTTGGTTGGATTTTTGCTAATTTAGCTTATTCCATATACAGAACTGGCTTAAACTATACTAGAAAGAGAACCCGGTACCCTACACTGTGTTACTAATGCCTTAATTGTGCAGTTCTGCTCAAAACACGCGCTTGCTTGAATGATTGTGCTTGCCAGAGCGTGCATTCATCAGTACTGCTCTACTAGTTCATGGTGATCACAAGGTACCATGAATAATACCATTCTACAGCAAGAGAGATTAAGGTAAAGCACTCTATAAGCCCCATACTGAATTAAGCTTGAAAATGAAGATGAACGTGGATGTGCCATGAGGAGAAACATACACCTTGTCCTATGCATTACAATATAAGAAACTTTTCCTGTTACAAGAACTCCCAGTATTATGGGATGTGTGTTTTTGTTTTTAATTCCAGAGAAGCAGCTGGAAGGCTTAAACAGCTACAAGGTATCACCAAGTTCACCAAACAGTTTGGACGGAGCAGACTTATCCTCCATTGACGCCATGATGTCAGCAGTGATGAATGTGGGGAAGATTGCTGAAAATGGCGGGAACTCTCAAAATATCAAATCCCCCTCGAAGTCTCCTGCACCAAATCGTATTGGCAGGAGGAACCAGGTGTGTAAACCCAAATGTAGGGAGGGTGAAGGGAAGACAAGCAGCTGCATGGGAAGCAATAAGACATAAGTATGTTTCCTTGATTGATTGGCTTTTTTTTCCCTCAGCAGGTGTTTCTTGCTGCTGCCATTGCTCCTCTGTTTATGTTTTCTGGTGGCTCTCCAGAACATAACTTTAGAAAACTGGGAAACAGAGGGGTCCACTTGCTTGGATTCACGTGTAAAACATTTGAGCACGAGCTCTGATGTTTTGCAATGGTGAGCGGGTCTAGCAGAGGCCATTAGCAGTGGCAAAGCCTCCTAAGAATTGCCACTTCTTACGCACCACATCCTTTCTGCAGGCTCTTGCATTTGCATAACCTGTCGGGGCACCAGTTCATTTCATGAAACTAGGAAAAGAAATAGCTCAGAGAGGAGCAGAGCAGTGTGGCAGGGGGCTTGGCTCAGCCGTCATGTGGGACCCCTCATGAGGTGTGCAGCTGTCCCTCGGGAAGATCCAAGTGATTTAAGGTTAAAGGTGGTGCTAGAACAAAGCATCCATCAGGATGCTCAGTTCACACGTGTGTAGTGTAAAGTGCCCTTACTTCATTCTTAATAAAACTATGGAGAGCTATTGCAGAATGCTTTGTACAAATCCTGCAGACCAAATATATGTAGCTTTTACCAGTTTTTTTCCGTTTACCAGTTGATGGCACCAGCTGACAGCAATATTGATCTCAACAAGTGAAAGCAGCGAGTTGTATCAGTTAAAGCTGTGACTATTTCTATCCATGTTTTTCTCCTGCTGAGCCAATGCCTACCAATGAAGGTGCTGCAGAACAGCAAGAAATACCCCAAATCCCTGTGTCCGTTTGACTTCAGAGCTTGTAGTGAGGCACAGAGAATTTGTAAATGAATCAAGATGTAACAGGGACCAGAAGGGTTGAGAGGCATGACTCGTGATGTTCCTATAGTAGTTTATTAATAGCTTGCCGAGTAGCTGCCCAGTTGACAGACTTATGACTTGTCTTGGATTTTTTTTCTTGAAAGGAGTTAAAAGCCATTAACTGTAAATGAACATTCTTAAATGAAGGGTCTGGACAGTATACTGTGAGTGAGATCGTATTGTCTAGCACCTGGCTTTAAGGTCTGTTTGCAGTATTCCCACTTAGGGGCTGCCGTGTTTCCTTGATTTCATCATGTGAAGTAAGGCACTGGAGTTCAGACTAGTCTCAGTGGCAGTGCTATTACACAGCTGTCCGCCGGTACACCATGTGGTTTGGCTTCAGGGAAGTTTATTAGCGTTAGTGACCTTTATTCCACCTGATATTTCGATGGGCATCGAATCAAAGGAAGCTCGAGAGTAAATGTGACAGGATTAAGAGGGATTCTTACAGCATAAAAATAAACAAATAAATTGAAAACATAGTAAATAGCCTATTTGTTTTTAGGCTGAAAGATCGTTATCGCCAGAGGGGCAAATGGCTGCATTACTGAGAAAATAGAAGTGAGATGTGAAATATTAAGTGGGTATCAATCTGGTTAGCAACCTCTAATACAGCAAATTTCCACTTTCAGCATAGCAGAATGAAAGTACTGAATTGTTTCAGTGTGTAGCAGCGCACAGATCTCAGATTCTGGTCAGAATGTGCCCCTTATTATAATTTCAAGGATAATAACAGTTAGCTAGTTTTCTGGGTCTGACTGCTGTTTCCCATGAGTTGGCAGCGAAACATTTTGCCATGAACCTTTGTCCCGAAGTCTATGGTTCTCTTCATAATGCTGACTTTATCTTGGCTCTAGTCTACTCATAGTCTAATAAACATGTTCTCACATCAAGCAGCATCCATTTTAACTTCTCATTTGCTTTGCTCTTGGAGAAAATAAAAAGTGTGACAAAGGTGTTTCTTGAGCTGGAGGAAAACAAATAGACCTAATGCAGAACTCCAAAAGCATTTGCCAGCCGTTGAATGCAGAGAAATCGTGCCAGGTTGACTTACTAAAGGGAGAGTAGCTAACAACTTAGCTGCTAATTTTATCTTTCAGTTCAGGAAGCGTGTTTTGACCAACCCGGCTCCAGCGGGGTAGCTGAGTGCTATGTTTTAAATTTGTGAGTGGGGTGCTTTTACCGTAGGGATGCTGGTGATTTTTGGTCTGGATTGGGTCAGTCAACAGCATTCCTGTTGAAGCTACCCTGGATTTGCTTGAGCTGTGTCACGGTATGCGGCATGTACCCTGTGTGACCACTGGAGAAAGTTTGGGTTTTAGTTAATAATAAACCCCAGATTCAATACTAACCAGCTCTGGCTGAGCTATAGTGTGTTTCTGATCTTTGCTTCAAGGTGAACCAGCAATTACTCTATCTTCTGTTAATTTGCTGATTCGAAGAGCAGGCAGTCTGGAAAGCAGGCTTTGAAACAATGAAGTGCATCCTGTAGAGCTGCAGCACTCGTTGGGGGTTGGGGGGGGCGCAAAAAAAAGGTAGTAGGTTGCTAATTTCACAGAAATACCGTGGGGATTAAATACCATCTAAACTGTCAGCACAGCTGCAGGGATTTTCCTCATGGCACAGTGTGTTTGTTCTCTGTCCTGAGCCAACTTTAACAGGGTTGCAGTATAATTGGAGCTGAACGTTACTCCACAGACAGGCTGCATATAGTAAAATTAAAGTTGTACAAGTAGGATAAAATGTGTGTATGTGAACTGTATGTTTATATGTGTGGGGGGGGCACTGGGATAATGCATTTTAATTTTCTTGGGGTGTTCAGACTTCATAATGGCAAGCCTTTCTTGCTTGCTTTCTAATGTTTTGTAACAGTACTTTAGGCCTTGGCCTGTGTGCATGGCCTACAGTGATTAGCTTTAGGATAGAGAGCCCTGAAATACAGTTAGAAAAAGATGTACAAAAGAAACAGTAGGGAGGAGTGGGAGAACCTAATCCTTGCAGTCCTGCTACTTTTAGATGTGAGGTCCCAAGTTTTGTTTACTTCAGGCAAAATGGGAAAGTAGCTCTTCATCCAAATCCACAGATCGCTGAAGTTAGTAGAAAATTATCATGACCTTATTTTTGAAAACACAGTTTTAGATTTTTAATAGAGGACTCTCCAGAATGGTTACGCAGGTCATGTTCCTTTACTGAGACTTAAAAAAACTTTTCTCTAACACTGTGTCAGCACCTTTCCTCCTGACGTGCCAGAGAATTTGTCACAGAGGCTTGGGTTAGTCATTCTCAGTGTTCTACAGAAATGCTTGTGTCGGACAATCTGGAAATGGTTGCTTCCAAGTTTATGACTTTTGGGACAGCGATGGGGGAAAAGAGCTGTGTGGAGAGAGGAAATGCACAGATACACTCATATTCATCAACTCCCTCCCAACTAAAGAGCTACTGAGGGTGGGTTTTCTTTTTTGCTTATTTTCATGATTTTACTAATGATACTTAAAATAATTAGCATAGAGGTTCAGCAGAACGTGTCTTTCTGGCATAAATATTATACTTTCCCATTGGTCATGCAGAGATGGTTTTTGTACTCTCTTGTCACCAGAAGTGTGGGTAACAGGCGGTGGATCTATCTAGCTGGTGAAGATTTGCATCATTCTACGGAAAAATGAGGTTTAATTTTCAGTGCCAGACCCTCTTCCTTTTAATATACAGGCATTGGTGCAGAAGCCGTGCCTGGGCTTCTTGGTGAGGTGGTGTGAAAATACCCTTTATGTCATGCAGTAACCATCCTTGTGGACAATTCAGGCAAATGCCTTTGGTTCCTGTGAGAGTGCCATTTCATCCTTGGCTGAGAGAGTGGTGGCTTTGCTCAGTGTCTCAAGGGCATAGTTAAATCAGGCTGAGCTCTCCGGTCAGCTTCATTGTTTGTACTCATGATCTGACCATGGTTACTCCTGATTCTCACCTGGGCGGGGGATAACCGGGTTCATAATGTGTTCTTCTTGAGTCACGTACACTCCTGCATTGTCAACTCTTTCTCGCTATGATCTCATCAGATCTTGCAGGCTTCAGAAGGGTTGGGCATGGCTGGTGTGCCTGGATGGGGTGCTTCCAGGAGAAACACAGGATGCTAAGGGAAATGGTGTTGGTGATTCAGTAAATGCTGCTCTTCCTTCTGAGTCAGCCACAGAGCAGAACATGCAGCCCCTAGAAAAGGGCACCAAGCTACTGCCTTGCCATAGAGATGGAGTGGAAAACCTGAAGTCCCAACGACTACTGCTTATTAAAGATCTTTTGGGAAGATTAGTGGCATTTGCCTGCATATTCTGGCAGTGTTCCAGTAATTACTTTCTGCTCACCTAAATTCCTTCTGGCAGTTTGAGCTGGTCGCAATAATTGCCTTCACTTCCTGTCCTAAACTGCTACTGCCGAGTATCTGTGTGCTGTTAAAACAGCTGCTGTACTTCTGCAGTAGTTGAAATGGCCCCTATTTATAAATTCAGAAGTTTCTGAAACTTCCCTGAGGGATCTATCAGGATGATAAATGTATACATGCAAGTTGTTCTGTTAGCAGTGTCCTTTTGTACTTAGGATGGATTATAGTTTTTCCATCCTCGGCGGTAACAGCTTTCAAGATCAGTATTCCTTCTGATTTTGTTTGTTTTGTTTTGTTTTGTTCATAGGAAACAAAAGAAGAGAAGTCTTCCTATACCTGTCCTCTGTGTGAGAAGATTTGCACTACACAGCACCAGCTAACTATGCACATTCGTCAGGTACGCAGAGTAGCAGCTCTTGATTTCATAGTTTCAAGAATGTCTGGTTTGCCAGAGTGTGTTTTGCAGTAGTGAAAAGCATTTCCATGTGCAAACCAGAAATGCTTTATTATAACTTTATTCAACTGTTTTGCTTTTATTTTAGCCTTCTGCTTGTATTTTCTTTTTAAAAAAAAAGCCCTACAAACCCAACCCCGAGGTGGGTAATTTTCCTCCCTTCCTTCCCCAACACTCCCCCTCCCGCCCCTCCGCAGTGGCTCAAACAAGGATGTATGTCCTGTTGTGCATAGCTTAAGGTATCCCAAGGATCCAGAAAACCACTTCCATCATGAGGCGTAAGTCCTGTTTTCTTATCCTGTTTGAGTACAGATCCCTTTACCGGTCATGCAAATTAGGAAGCAGGAAGACGCAATTTTAAAATCCTCAGAGCCTCTCAGTCGTTCACAGGGTGTAGTAATTTTGGGAGACAGAATTAAAAATACACTTTTTTAATGGATAATGCATTTTTTTGTCAGCTACAGGCCTCTTCTTGCTCCTCTTGAAATATATGCATACTTTATAAGGAGGTTTGGTCTTTGCTATGTCAGAAGGTTCTGCTTTGGATGCTAAGGTTGTGGTTCACCACTGTGAGTCCACTAGATACTTATTACTTCAGTTTTCCCTCCTGTACTGTAACTGTTACTTTTTTTTTTTCCTTACTGTCCTGGTTTGTTGTTTTGTTTTGGTTTTTTTTTTGGTATGTGAAGATACTTTCAAGTCTCTGAATGCAAGTAAGAAAGAGTAGTACATGTATCACGGTAGCTAATGGCCATAATTTGGCTCTGTTAGGCATTCTTACAGCCATAGAAGTCTGCATGTGCACTCAGAAGCGGTTTACTTCTGTTTTCTTACTACTCAGTCAGTTTGAAATTAATGCCTTTAAAGAATATTTGTTTTTAAGTGTCTTCTGCCATGAAGTTCATAATTACATCCTTTTTCTGTTTTCCCCTTTACCACTCACCCAACCCCAAAGCACTGCACAGCTTAAAGTATCTCAAGGCACCCTTTGATGGGTTGTTGCTGGATCACTTTCTATCCCTTTCTGCTGCACACCCAGCAGAAATGCTGCATGTGGCAGGCGTTGCAGACTGTATTAAACAGCTACTTGTGCTGGTGCATTGAGGAGTTAAAAATGAAGGGTGGGGGTGGAGTTGAGGGGGGAGGGCTAAGGAGGAAAGGTATATTATGGGAGCACACCTTAATACAAGGTATTGTGCTGAGTGGCTCTTTAAAACTGCTTTTAAGATGTTTATAGTTCTTGCTAATATTTTACTGGCACTTCAGAAGGGTCATTCAATGAAAAAAAATCATTGCTTTCTCTAGCATAACACTGACACTGGAGGGACAGACCATTCCTGCAGCATCTGTGGAAAGTCTCTGAGCTCAGCGAGCTCCCTTGATCGCCACATGCTGGTGCACTCAGGTGAAAGGCCTTATAAATGTTCAGTATGTGGACAGTCCTTCACCACCAATGGAAACATGCACAGGTGAGTGCTGATTGTGACCCAAGAGTTTGGAAAGACTTACAGGATAGGGGGCTGTTTTCTGTCCTTGAAAAGACTTGAAGGCTGACTAAAGACACTTACTTGGGCTCAAAATGTGGACTGTGATATACAAGCATGGCATGACACACATGCACACTATAACTACTAGGATGCTCTTAAGTTGTGGGAGGAAGTCAGAATTGAGAAGGGTCTTCTAGCTCTCTTCACATATTATCAAGAGTTGTCACAGGTATCCAGACATATTGCTTTTTATTGTTGTTGTTGTTGTTGTTGTCGTCGTCGTCGTCATTATTTACTTATTTAAATTTTTTATTAATTATTATTTTGACAAATGGGATGGATTTTTCTCAGAGGACAAAAATATATAGCTAAGCTGTATAGGAGCTTCTAATTTTGTAGCTTCAGAGTCATGGATGCAAGTGGTTGTATTGGAACAGCTGTGGTGGTGTTGTGTGTTACATAGTTAGGTATCCGAGTACCATCGTGAAGATGCCTCTTTGGAATAATTGGTCTTATTTTTAAATACATACATCGGTACTTACTTGTACTGTAGGCAACTTAATGCATTATAGATCTGGGAAATTCCCTGTAACCCAAGTTGCCAAACATATTTCATGTAGTTTCCTTCGTAGGGATGTAGCAATATGTACAGTTGTCAAATGGGGAAACAAGATGTTAAATCACACGAATGTTCCTTCCCCTCTCTCATGCCCTGATTCAGTATTCATTTATTTGCATGGGTGGAACACCTCAGAGCTGATTAAGACTTCGTGAATTCCCACATAGCTTTAGTCCCCATATCAAAGAGTTCACAACCTACAAAGAAACTGCAAGACAGGTGGGGGAAAAGAATATAGTTTATAAGCAAAATGACAAGAATGATGGTTACAGCCTGGTTCTGTGTGGGAGGGAAGAAATCTTGTTTCCTTGATTATTACCAGTCATTTTCGAAGCAGTGTGCTATAGGTGGAATGAAAGGGGTGATTTTGGTGACAACAGGAAAGATAACGTAATGTCGCACAAAGGAAGCAATCGCTGCTTGCAGCTTTACCTTTTCTATATCATATTGTCCAGGTTAAATAGTTACATGAAAACAGAGGAGAAACAGGAGGGAATGCAGTTTTGTAATGCCATATTTGTTTAACCTGTACTTGATTGGAATTGGGGAGAGTTGGAGAGAGAGACACACAAAACGAGAAGGGAAAGACACAAAGACTTTCAGAGGAGATACTGGCCTTGGGCATTGAATAAATCACACATCTGACTCATTTGACCAGAGGTGTTGCGAGCCACGTGTTTGCCAGACTGGGTCATTACTCTGTCTGCTGTGAGGAAGGCAGGGCAGCTGCCGATTTGCAGCTGATGCCACTGTAAGCCTCCAAGGGTGAATTCCAGTGCTAGGACTCTGGGGTGGTTGGCCACTTGTGTCAGTGTCCTCAGCCCGGGCTGCTTGCTGAAGGACTGCTTGCGTGGTTTGTTTGTCTCTTTGGTCACTAGGCACCTCCTTGTCCTCTCCCAGAAGCAGGAAAGGGAAACTTCCCCCTAGACTTGATTCCTGGCCGATCAGATGTTGATGTAGTCACCTTTGCTTATGCGTGTTTCCCCGTACAGCAACTCTTACCATGCTTTAGTAGCAAGTTTGTCAGAATTGCCAGGCTCAGTGACTTGCCCCAAAGAAGTAAGTACAGATCAGAACCTTCTGATGAGAAGATTGGTTTTAAATTTTTCTCTCAGGGAGATGTTGCTTGAAGTTACCAGGCTGGACTGCTGTATTTGCTGACTGCACTAAGAAAGACCCAAGTTCATGCAAGGAAAATCTTCCTATTGAAAGTTTTTTTCCATCTGACAGGTTCCCGTCTGTTCTGTAAAACTCCTTTTTGTGTAGGCCCACACCACTGCATCTCAGTGAGACATTGCAGAAACCTGTAACTGAGCTCAGTGGCACTGCAACAGGTGACCCCAGACCCGTGAAAGGCAAGATCCTGAGCACACTGAAAGAGGCTACTTTTGCTAAAGGAGGGTTGTGGTTGGCAGGAGTGTGCTACTGATTTTTTTGCAATGAATAACCTTTTCTTGTTGCTATAACAGACTATAAAAGTGAATCCTGTTGCTGAAGTGGAAAGCATGAATGTGCAAGTAGGCAGATGAGGATAAATGCAAAGTGAAACAAAATTTGTTATCTGGTGCTATGATACACTCACAAGGAAGATGTTCAATTTGCCCACTGGGTACCTCCTTCAGAAACAGGTATTTCTAGTCTAAGATGGTGTGAAGTAAGTTCTTTCATAAGACATCTCAAACTTAGGTGTAGTATCAGGTCCAATGGCCTGCCAGTGCTGTGGCTGAATGCCTCTCACATCACATTCAAAACTGCTTCTGCCTCGGAATCCCGGAGCAAGGACCTGCTTGCCAGGTCCTGTCTTATGTGCAACTCCCGCAGGCCTTGCTTGTGGTGGTGCTGTGTCTGTTCTTCGTGCCAGCTGGATGGTAATACAAGTCCATCTTTCTCTGCTTTTGCACACAGTTCCTTTATTGTTCGCTATTTTTTGTGTTACGGTATCTAAGCAGTGACAGATACACGCCCAAAACAAGAAAGAATAAGATTTCTAACCTGATCCTGGTAGCCAGCATGGTGGTATCCCTGGAGCACCACACAGAGTGTTGGATCAGAGAGAGAAGTTGTAGGCTTAGCAGAAAGTTGTGGATGTGCTGCTGAAGAACCAACATAGCTTGTGAAGGTCCTGCAGGAGCATCCCCAAATGTTACTGTATTTACATCAAATAAGTTCAGTGCACCAGAGAGGAATGAAGGAGAAGTTAGTCTGCCAGTATCTGAATGGGGGTGGCGGGGGTGGTGTGTGAAACATGTAGACATGTACTGCATATATCATCTCTTCTTTTTCTTGCCCTCTGCCTTGTTCTGGCTCTCTCTATACTATTTTTTTTAATCCAGACTTTTAAAAGACCTTTTAGGGGAAAAAGTCCAGTGAAGTGGTTTTGTCAAGGGAAATATTGTGCCATAGGAGTGCTTATTACTGTTCCGTCAGAGGATGAAATTTCTGATCCATTTTTCCACCTTGTATCAGCCAGGTCATCAGGCATTCAGTTAGACAGAGGAGGGAAGGAGTTTTGGTTGCTTTTTTGAGTTAGAAAATATCCATGTTGTTACACTCTCAAGTGTCCGTCCTCTCCATAGAAAGTAATTTTTCTTCTCCCTCAATTTATTAAGTCAAGGGAGGAAAAAACCCTCCAGAGCTCTTACTTGTTGTTCTTTTGCATGTGGGCAAAACTTTCTTGCAATAGCCAGACTTTCCGTGTAGTGGGAACTCTCTTTCCTGCCCATCTCCTCTCTGGGTAAGTCTAGCTCTGTTGGGGTGTTGCGTGTACACTCTACCTGTTAAATGGATGGTGCCCTTCCTGACTCCCACAATACGTGCAACACTTCATTTGTAAATGAGTCATAGCCTCTCACATTAAGTCCAGTTTCTTTTTGTTGTGCTCCTTGGCTCCTTGTCAACAAGTCAAGTGGAATGGGCACAGCAGACAGGGGTGGAGGGGGAATGTTCTCTTGTGCCGCACCATTCAGAAAAAGAGGTTAAAACCTGCTTCCTTTTCTGACTGGGGCGACTCTTGGCCAGGGTTTTCAACAGGGAACCATGAGCCTGGGGCGTTTCAGAAAACTCTCTTACAGCTGCCAGACTGCTCAGGAGTGGCCTGTGCTTCCTGTGGGATCAGTCACCGCTGGAGAGAGCAAAGGTATCTGGAGGCTGCTAAATGTCCCGTGTGAAAAGCTGATTTTCTCATTCTTCTAAATGGGCCGTTCAGCTAACTGCCTCCGCATCAGTGCTGCTCCTACTGTTTGGGGAGGGTTGTTGCAATCTGGTACGATAACAGGAGTTGCTCTGGAGGAAGAGAGCTGGAGACGATGCTGAGTTTTTACAGAGATTTCTTTTTGACCAGTACCGGAAGGAGCAAGTCTTGTTGGCAATAGCAAGCCTTCTAGCATCAGGAACTGATCTGAGGCTTGGGAGGTTGTTTTCGTGGGGCTTTTTAGGAATTTGGAGGAAGGACTTAGATCACAGTAATTTTGAGTTCAAAATTCATGTAACTGGAATGGCACTGCAATTACCAGTACATAAGAAAATCTGCAATTTAGGATATGCTAATCCTCACACTTTCATGCTAGAGACACAGACGCTATGGCTTTCTCTCAGTCAAATTAAAAGTTGAATATTCTCAGATCTCCAGCAGGAGCATAAACTATATGGAAGGGGGGGGAGATGGGGCGGGGGGGGGAGAGAGAGAAAGAGCTGGGGATTTCCAAAGTCCTGTCTCAAATCAATAGATTGCAATTACTAAAGGCTTTCCGAAGGCTTTCCATCTGTACTGTCATGGTAGCTCCCTACGGAGTTTATCTACAAGTAGTGCCAACTCCGAGGAGCCCTTTGGGGTCTAGACTCTGCCACCATATAGGAGGTTGCAAGCATCTTACTCTGTCTCCACCGCTGCGTCTCTCCAAAGTGCAGACAGAGGAGTTAGGCTGCTGCTGTGGGTTCTAGTGGTGGTGGTGGTTTGTAAGCTTTAGCAAGGGACCTTGAGGTAGAGAAAGGACTTTGCTTGACTTGCTGTGTTGCATTTGAGCAGAGCATGCATCAGGCTTCAGGGAGAAAGGCGATGCTTCCACTTGCTCCAAAAGAGTTTCCCTTGGGTGCAGGAGAATTTTCCAATGGCTCCTTTTCCGCTTCTGTGACTGAGGATGGTCTGTGCCTATCACTTTAAAATCACATTTTCCTCCCTGACAAAGACATGCTTTCCATGTGACTTGAAAATGTTAATAGGATATAAATGCTAGAAGGGAGGCAAGAAATGACCTTCCTGCCAGTTTCCAGTGGGTAGCTATTAAAGACCCTGGCAAGTCTGAAAAGAGTAAAGGGATAATGTATGTATTTCAGCCACAGCTTCCCCAGTTTGGTAAACGAAGTGGCTGATGCTCACCAGGCTGTCCATATAAGTGCGGTAATGCAAACTAACCTGAAGTGTTTCATATGAAACCAAAACATCACAGGTATCTACCTTCTTTCTCTCCTTCTGCTCCTTACTCCATGCCTAGCAAAATTCTTCATAATGATTTTTCATTTACATCCTACTTAGGTACTTGTAGGCTGTTTATGTACCAACTCAGGAACAGGTCTCAAAGTTTGGGGATTTTTTTTTTCCTGGCACATGCGAAACACCACATGCAACAACCACATGCAGAAGTCTTTGAAACTCAAATTGGAAGATCTGGATCGCAGAAGCTATGCTTTGAAGCATGCTTACAAAGGGTCCTATCAAAGAAGGTATTTCTTCTTTTAATTAAGAAGGCACTTTCATTCTCAGTCTTATTTTCAGTGCTAGATAATTTTCCAAAACTTCTCTTTTTAATGAGCTGTAGAGAGGCAAACAGCTGATTTTGCTATCAAGGTATGGTACTATTCTGATGTTCAATTGAGTTTTTTTTAAACAACACTTTATGTGTGTTTATATGTCACTGAATGAGTTTTTTGAGAAAGATAGAAAACGCGTATGCTGGAGGGTAACCTGTGAATTTTGATGTTTTAGCTGGCCATCTTTCACTGGCAAATGAAGAGCATACGCTTGGTGAAGATTGTAACGTACTGTTTGGAAGAGGAGTGTTGGATCCTGATAAAGGCCACAGGGGATGAGATGCATATGCTTTAATGATTTCCCCACTCTTTTTAACATGGATCTGGGTTTCTTGGGCAGGCATGCATACAGGCTGCCTGTCACTTTGCAAATATCCAGTAGGCAGAACATCCTCAAGATCTGGCTGAATCCATCCTCTCCCTGCATTCCACCTGTGAATTTCTCCTGTGTTATTTATGGCATTGGCCCACTTCCAATATGTTGTGTGTGCTTTGTAGGGTGCAGTGCAATAACAATGCCCAGCCTCTAAGTACAAATAGGATCTCTGCAGTCTAGCACGTGCAGTCTGGCATTTGCTTAAGATGGGAGTTTTTGGAGGCAGAGCATAGACAAATGTGATGATGAGCTTTTTTTTTTTTTTTTTTTCCAGAAGAGGAGAGGAAGTGCCTTTTTACAGCATGGTTTGGTTTCTGGTGGTTTGCTAAGACGACTAAGTGGAAATCTGGTGTTAAACATTGGGTGGCTTTGAAAAACTGAACATACAAGATCTTGAAGCTAAAAACAAATAGCCAAGGAACTTGCCATGCTGAAAATGATTGACACTTCACACGTGTGAAAAGGCCTTCTCTTATTGTCTTGCACAATAGAAATGTCTCTTTGGTCATCTCCTGAGGAGCTTTTATTTCAATGTAGTAATTGGTAGGCAGTGCTCTTAAATACGAAGAAGCAGGGTGTATTACAGGCTTTCAAATCCATTCCTTATACGTGGGGGATGATTTAACCGCTGTCAGCGTGCTAGTGAAAGATAAGCTTCAGCAAATGCAAGTGCCCTAATTCTTGAGCAGGGATAACAAACACAAAGGACTAATTTCTGCTTCTAGTAATTGATGACTGTAGTTGTAGGAAACAGGTGAGATGTGATAGCTGTTTCTGTTTTCTTTGCAATTAAAAAATGTTTCTTACATTTTCACTAATACATTTTGCAAATAAGGATGGGGAAACAGGTGGAGAGAGGGGTTTTTTGGTCTCTCTCCTGTCAGCAGATACATCCAGAGTAAATGTTTGGTATTCTGCTGGGATCCCCATATTTGAAGAAGATTAAGAAAGAAAGAAAGAAGGAAAAGGTCAGACTTTTTCAACAACAGTATAGCAGTAAGAGTCTGTTTTTCTGTGTCTTTGATGAGAATTTGAAGACTACAGTACTTTTAGCAGTCCCAGGCAGAAACTTTTGTCTGTCCTGCTGTTGCTGAGTAGAGTGGTCATCTTTTGTGGAGACTTGATATAAACTTTTATTTAATTAACATGAGGCATAAATAGGGTGCTCCAAAAAAACCCTCCATGGATATCTTCAGCGGTAAGAGACTCTGAAGTACCTCTTGTGCCACAGTTCCTCTATGAGCTGTCGGAGACGAAAGGAGATGCCATGATTTCAGTCGTGTTACATGCTGCTTGTAGCCTTGGACAGTGTTCCCCTTCAGTTATCATTAAAGAACAGCAAAGGAAGTTAACACAAAAACACGAATGCTGAGATCTGATTAGAATCAAGCGAAGCAAGGAAGTGCAGAGTTAAGATTTATACGCTGACCTTAATTAGCTCCATTGTTCTTGAGAACTGAAGCATACACAATGAGGAACCTTATACTTGCATCTCCAGAGCTCTTCAGTACCTAAACATAAGGAGGACTTATCAGTCCTAGATTTTGTGTGTGTTGCCTTTAAGTAATAGCTAAGTCTGATCTTGTGCTTTGTAAGGCTGTGGATTTTTATGTTTTGTTTTTCCGCAGGCAAAAGGGACACGCTGCTCTCAGTAAGTTTAGGTTTCTGGCGTGACTTGTGTGGAGGGGAAGGTGGTCTGACGTAGCAGAGTAATACCACCCACCTCACGGGCAGTAACATAAATCTCCGTATAACAGAGCATATTGAGTGTAGCTTAGTGCTGCTTTGTTGCCCATGTCACAGTTCAAATGAGCACAAGCCACTTGACAGATTAGACTCTAGTTGAAGAGCACACGCAGCGGCAGCGCAAGACCTTGATCTTTCTGCATAAGTACCCTTTCAGGAACATCACCTCCTCTGAACATTTAGTATTCTCAGGGATGTTACCTCCCCTTCTCACCTTGAAGAGCTACAAAATAAATACAAGCCTTAACTTAGCAAGCACTAGAAAATCCAGGTGATCTTTGTGGGGAGTTGAGGTGCTTTTAGTCCTTTGCCATAAGCCTGACCTTAAGGTGATTCTTGCAGAGATGTTAGCTCTCAAGGTTAACAAGTAACATGTTGTTTTGTTGGCATTTCGGTTCGTGTTTTGTCTTCTAGCTTGTATACTTCGGTTGGGTGATTCAGTGTAGAAAATGCTGGTGGTGAGAAAGTTTGCTAGGAGAGTTTGTATGTAAAGGTAATCTTTGCTCAGCCTGTTGTGTGTGCATGTCAGAAATACTTGCATCACTTCTCTAATGAACGTGTGTTCGCTCTGTTCCTCCTGTTGTCTGAAAAGACTCCTGAGCCAAGTAACAATGAGAATGAGGAAAAAGTCTATCTCAAACTGCATTGTGGTTGCTGTTGTTCCACCTTTAATGTATGTCTTCCAGCTTTACCTTTTCTCTCCCCAGTATCTAACCTGCTCAACCTGTTCCAGTTCAGCATGCTGGAACCAGCAAACTGCAGAAGGTACCCCTTCTCAGGGTCAGCAGGTTTTTTCCTCTTTCTTTTCTCCCCTCTTTTAAAAATAGGCTATTCATTAGCAGTAGATTGTCAGCATTTGGGGAAACTAATCAAGCTGTAAAAAACAGTAAGGTGAGTCTCGATGTCTGGGTTTAGCCAGGGCCTTTCACTCAGGTTTTTGAGCCATGATGCTCACCTGCATGGTGCACACAGCTTAGGCAAAGACACGGTCTATAAAGTAGTAGTGTCATTATACAACTGGTAAATAGCACACAGTATGCAAATATTGCTTTCTTTCTCTTAAGGGCATCCATAGATATGCTGAGTCCTTCAGGCTGCTCTCTTAGCTGAAGTTTTCTAAATACTCTCAGTGATTTTTTTGGTAAATTCTCAGAATCGGCTCTCCAGTGCTTCATGTGGAAAGATGTCATAAAACAAAGATGCATACAACTTCTGTGTGGCTAATTTTTGACATCAAGCTGTCTCAATGTGTTGTCTTTCTTGACAGTTTCAAATGGAGAGTAAAGAGAGTAAGGCAATCCATATTGCCTACGGACTGCACCAAAATTAATTTCACTTGAGGGCGAAAGTTCCCAAACTGCTGTAAAGTAGCACAAGTCATGTGGGGACTTCTGTTTCCAGCTACTGCACTTGACTAAACAGGCATGTAACAAGACGTGAAACCTTTTCCTAGTGCTTCTCTGCTCGGCAGGGGAATTCTGTGAGATCACTGCTGGTGAGGAAGGAGGACCACATGTTCAGGAACAGGAGAGGAAATGGGCTGAGCACGTGAAACCTCTTTTGCTAGGGTGCCGTCCTCGGCGCTGGGAAGAGTTTGCACAACTTCTGTGTTCTCAGTGATAACCCCTTGCTTCCTTGCCCCTCGAGTTACTTGGCGACTGCTGATACCGGGGTGAAGCGGAGACCCTGCTTCAACGAAGATGTGCTTCTCTTATCTAGTGCAGCTTCCTTGCTTGCATACATGCATGTGTGTGTGTATGTGTGCCGGGGGGAGGTATTTGGTTCCATCTGCGCAGCGTTCCCCAGCATTGCTGCGACCATCTATTTTTTCCTCCTTGAGCTGTGTGACGCAGCAAGTTGTTCTGTGCTGTGTGCCATCAGGATTGCTCAACAGTGGTGTGTGCGAGGGAGGCAACTGCATGAGGGCTTTGCCTGGTTGTGGGAAGTAGCTGGGGCTTATGTTTGCTTCATTGGTAAAAGGGTGCAGTTTTAGGGGGGAGGCAGGACGTACCTGGGACTTCTTTGACTGTGTTTGCTCTTAAGGATAAAACTTTTCCCCCTTCTTTAATTCCTTTCTTTAATTTAAATCCTTTCTTTAATTTTTTATCTTTCTTTTCTTTTTTTTTCTCGATGCTAAAATTTAAAACTGCTTGAATTGTCCTTACCATCTAATAACACTTGTTTTCTTTAAACATGAAGTTTCCTAAAAAATGAACAATGATGTCATTGACTAAGGTTATATGCCATGATAACTAAAGGACTTCCCTGAAAACCACTAATTTCCCAAAAGAGGAAAGAAAACAGCATTTCAGAATGTCCCAGGCCAGGTTTTTGGTACATTTAAAAAAATCTTATTCCTGCTTAGTTTTATTGTTGTTAATAAACTTGTCTCCAAGCTTATAGAACCACACAGGCCTCAGAGGAATCTTGTTTAATACTGTCCCTTATGAAAGAGTTTCTTATGGCTTGGAAGTCTCCTTGCAGTATTTGGCATTGTTCACGTACGTCTGCTCTGAATTTAATGCAGACGGCGGGCAGGCAGTTTGGTGAAGTGAGACTGGGAAGCTCGCACTGCATTTCCCTCTTCTTTTGCCCTCCCTTATGCAAGGGTTGATGCAAACTGCAAGTGAAGGCTTTCTTTTGCTATGCTTTGGGAAGCTTTGCTTTGGAGGCATGGTTTGAATCATTTCCCTGTCACAGCATCATCAGGCAAATATTTGTCTCTCTCTCTCCCCCCCGCCCCCCTTAGAGGTGTTCTGACAACAGTACTGGTAGGGAACAGGAATAACTTTGAGCCAAGCTGGGAATGCAGTTGTATCAATCTCGGCCTGTTTGAACTTGCTGATTCTGCGTAGCAAGTAGTTGCTTAAATATCTGTGAATACAGCATAATTATTCAGAAATGGTACACCCCCCCGCCCCTTTGGATTTGTAGATCAGTATCTTTCCTCTCACTCATGCTTACAACTTGCCTTTATTCAGAGCAAAGCAAAATTTTATTCTAGGTTAAAAATACAAAATGCTTTGTGTGCATGTGCGTGTATCGTATATCCTTAGGTATCATGTATTGGCAGCTGCATGGCACTGGTTAACTTTGCAGACTGCCCTGGTAGCACTGAAAAGGGATTTCTAATCTGTCATTTGAACATAATCACAGGTGGCTTTTGCAGCCTTAGCGCACCCAGCTAGTCTTGGTGGATCTAAATAATAATGCTCATGTCATCCTAATGATGCTGTCTGCCACCCCGCTGTAAGGCTATTTTTGCTTTGCTGGGAGAACTTCATTGTGCAGGCAGATAGACAGCGCGGCAGCCCGCACTGAACTTGGAGGGATGCTTACGGCACGTCTGTGTGGCACCAGGGGCTGCAGCAATTCCCAGGGGGACGCCGAGGGGGCTGCTACACCCACATGCCGCTGCATGCTGCTATGCGGGGAGGCTCACCGGGGCCGTGTTAGCCCTGATAGACAGAGCTAATAAGCACTGGGGCCTCCATGAGGATAATGAGCCGTGCCGCTGTGCCGGCAAGATCGCAGTGCCAGGGTGCCGTGGGGAGCGCTAGTTGGGGGATCTCCTGCTATGCCTGGTTGCAGACATGCGGCTAAAATGACTCAGTGCTTCCCAATCTGATCCTTCCCGGGACCCGTTTGCCCCACCCTGCTCTTTCACTGCATGCATTGCAATGGCTTTCTTACTAGCATAGCCATGGAGATTTCTTGCTGTTCAGCTCCATTTGGTTTATCCTATGCTAGTGTTCAACACTGGTTACCACTAGAGTATTTGGTGGTACTTGAAATTTGTTTTGAGATTGCTCCGCAGTTGTAAGAATGCGTTTCCCATCTGGTTGGTTTTTAGGTATTCAAATGTCTCTTGACTTGTTGTGAAGTGTGCATGTGTGTCTGAGGGCTTTTTGGGTCATTTTGGGTTTTTTTTGAGGATACAAATAGCAAACAACCCAGGAAGAGAAGACAAACAGAAACTGGTCCAAGTACAGATTGTGTCTGATTTGCAAAATTACCTGCATTTTTCTGGTTCCTGTGATTACAACTGGCAAGGGTTGAGTGGATTGCTGTCTTAAGTGGGTGATGTTGGTAATTAGCACTGGAAATACCTCGTCAATACAGATCTCTACATGTTTTAACAAACAAACAACTGACTAAACTCTTTAACCCAAGGGTACAATGTTACTGCACTTTTCACTTAAGTTCCAGTCATATTCATGAGACTTAAGGACAGGGTTAGCAGCAGTATATTAAGTTATTGCTGCTAAAAATGCTGCTGCTTCACTTTCTGTTTGTTTAGGATTTACTTCCCATGCATATCAAGTGGCAGAAGCTTTGAAGAGGAGTTCCCTTTATTTTCCTACATTTCTAGACAATTCGGGCTGAAGTAACACTTGTTAAGCAGAATGAAACAAAAACAGTGATGAAGATGATGTGACCTAGAAATTTCTCAAAAGGCATGTTATCAGTGTAATTTTGAAGGCTGTCTTCTCTTACTGTGTGAGCAATTTTTCATTCCGTGGTGCCTGAAGAACATCATGGTCCAATTTGAACCTGTCTTGGATGCATCCTGCACTCTGGTTGGTTCTGATATGGTGGCAAGAAGTTAAAGCTTAAACAAAGCAGATTTTTTTTTTTTCTTTAAACAGAGATGTTTGGTCATGTTCTGAATGACAGGCATTCTTTTTCTTTACTGTAAATTATTGAAAACTTTTTTTTTTTTATTCTTTAGAGGTTATTTACTGTTATTTGAAGGTAGCAATGTAAGTGAAAGATCTCAGGGAAGAAAACAGCAGAGGAGGTAAAGCAATTTTATCAGCTAAATTGTACTCAGGGCATCTGACCAACTCAGTCCTTCCCAGACTAGCTTGGTGAACTTGAGTAACTCTTTACGTTGGAAGAAAAAAAGAGTATATTTTAAATAAGGTGAAGGATGGAAACCACTGGTTTTTATTTGTAGTCTCTGAATGGTTGAATATGTGGCTCCCTTGTCTTTAGATAAGCATCAGCTGTGTGAGGATCATCCCCTTGATTTTGATACCAAACTGCTCAGAAATCACGAGGGAGATGAGGAACAGCGATGTACTGTAGAGTATAGGGTACATCTAGTGGTAAAGTGGAGAAACTTAGAATAATATGTGGGATATGAAGCCAGAACCTGAACTTGATACTGTCAGATGATCTCTCTGGACTGATAATGCCCGGATTCATTGGCCTCCCCACTGCGTTTCCAAAGGCATGGAGATGTGAAGGAGGAGGAGGGTGTTTATACATGCACTGGATCTTGCACTCAGGAATTAATCTTGATTTAGATGCTGGGACTTTCCCAACCAGGCCTCAGTGAAATTGCTTGCTGCTCCCCCTCTGGACATGCTGCTCCTTCTAATCAGACCTACCTGGCATAAACCTCTCTCGACTGAAAGCTAGCAATGCTTGTGCTGCCATAGGGAGAGGCTTAACCCTGGACCCTGCTCAGAGGCTGCAGGTACACCCTTTTGTTCCACGCCTTCCTTTTCCCCAGGTCTCTGAGCCAGGCAGGCCTTTTCTCTTAGTGATGTGGAGCACATCAGCAGCTGTGAAAACCCAGGGCGCAGCTACGGTGTGGTTTTTCTCCCCAGAGTTCGAGGTGAAGGATTCCCACGCATGCTGAGGGATGCTTCCTTTCCAAGAGCCAAAGTGGCGCTGATCAGGTTATCTGCATGCAAAGCAGGAGCTCCTGGTTTTGTTCATAATTCAGTGGGACCCGGAGCTGGGAGCAGCTGCGTCTTGCAGTTGCCTCTTTCAGGATGCTTTGACTCCTCGTTCTAGCCTTGAGCCAGCCAGTCAAAACCTGCCCACGTTCTGGTTTTGGCATTGAAGCCGTAGGCTGCCCTGTTTCGAGACCTCCAGAAGGCTTATATGATCAACATGCAAATCCTCTCAGCATTAAGAAAATACAGCAGCCCTTTTTGGAGATGAGGTAAAGACTGGGATGTAACCAGCAGGAGCTGCATGTCACTTCACTAGGACACATGCTTTTTTTTTTATTCCTTTTTTTCCCCCATCCTATGAGTCACCTCCCTTAGGCACTGATCCAACACCATCCACAGGGAGAAAAAAGGAGTAAGGCACTTGAGTTCTGCATTTGTCTGCATTTGTTTATTTGTACAAAAGTCTCTTCTTCGATGAAAAGTAGCAAAGTATTCACTTGCTACTGTTCTGGTGGAATATTCACCCTTCTGAAATCTGCATTACAGTGTGGGGCTGAAAACTTTTTCTGCCCATTTGTTTTAAAAAAGAAAAAGAAAAGAAGGAAAGAAGCTGGGGGAATTATTTGTGCAGTATCATCTTAGTCATCCTGTTCACGTGACTGTTGGGGGAGAGGAAAGTTGTGGCAGAAGAGGGGAAGCGGAAGGAGATTCTCACGGGGAGGATGGAATGAAAGGCAGTCAGGCACTTGAAAAATGTGATTTTGTTGAGAGAGCTGACTGGCACACAGTTGGAGCGCAGTTGGATCCTCTTGGCTCACCTGTGAAATTCCTGGGGGGGGGGCGCGAGAGATTATGAGGAGAGCTTTTTCACGTACAGCTGTGCTGCGAAAAGCATAATGTGTAGCAAGTTATCTGCATTTTTGCATAGCAGTTCTTACATGTTAAGAGTTCAGTTCAGAGGTGGATCAGACCTTGTTTGGGAAAGACTTAATTTCCTCTTTCCATTGCGGGATTATTCTTTGCAAATGCTTCTGGCTCTCTGTTTGGTCTCATTTTAAATAGAGTTCCACCACTTTCTCTGAGAGGTTAATCAAGGCTAGCTAGCGCTTAGTGCAAGGGAGTCCTCCCTAGTATTAAGCTCAAATTTTTATCTCCTTCCTTTCATCCTGTGTATCGTGGTTGCATTTTAGTGTTCCACCCTCAGTACTGTCCAAGTGTGTGCGTACTTGCAGGCGTGCTGCAGAGACTAATAACCACCATATGAAGTGCAGGTTTCAGGGCTCTGTACCTTCCCAAGCTTGTCTGCTGTTCTTGGGTTGCTCTGTGAGGTGGCTCAGAGCCACAATTCATTGATGTAAATTAGAACAAAAAGCCAAGTTTCATCCTCTGTGTGGGTCTGGCTCTCTGCTGAGCTGCAGTAGTGGTCACTTCAGAGCTGCTGGCACATGTTACTGTAACCTGCATCTGTGGCTGAATATGAGCATTTCTGTACATGTCCTTATTTTGCCCTTCTTTTTTTGCACTACGTTCTCACTTGAAGTGTTGAATGTTTATCTTTATTTTTTGGAACTGATGACTGTCATATCATTTTTCTTTATCATTGTAAGATGCTGAAAGCCGGGCTGACTTATGAGCCTGGCTTTCGTATTCAAAGTATGCCAGTGTTGTCAGGCCAAAATATGTTGTTATAGTCACAATGGGAAAATAACTTCTAAGCACAGCTTTGTTCCTGTTCTCCTTGTATCTTGGCAGGCTAAACAGTGAGGTCGAGCATTTTCAGCATTACATGTAAGATCTAATCAAGGCAAACTCTCCTAAAGGAGGATAAGGCAACCAAAATACTCCCCCCCCCCCCCCCC
>VZSZ01012097.1:77938-96592 GCA_013398815.1 Ibidorhyncha struthersii
CCCCCTTAATTATAGTTAGGAAACTTTTTAAGTAAAAGAAGCCTTGGTGAAGGGAGTGTTTAACTTTAAAAGAAAGGTTGTGGATATGGATGTGACTTGGCGTCTCTTGCAGTTCAACCCAGGTTGGGTGATGAATGTTTTCTCAAGGCAGAATGACATCCATGTTGCAAAGGAAAAGAGATGAAGATTGCGTCTATCCTTTGTACTGCTCAGCGTTATCTTCCCGCTTATCTTGGGCTGTAGCTCTAGTAATCTTTTTCCTCTCCACCCTTGACTCGATGTAGTGAAACTTGCTTAACCTGCCAAAGGCACAAATCTGCTGGCTGTAACGTGGGCAGGTTGCAACTCTCCTTGAGAACTCTGGAACCTGCTGCTTTGGTTTCGGATTTTTCCTTTTCCCTTAATGATCACACGCAGAGAGCTATCACAGCGGCTGTGATATTTGACCTACGCAGTAAAAGTCAAAGGTGCAGTCAGGGTGTCTTCCTGTTTATAGCTCAATAGCTCGGGCTGCTTCCTTTCAAATATGCAAAACTAAAACATGAAGGGATTACCACATTCCTTGCTGTGGGTACAGATTCTGCTCTCACTTTTAGGGCATGGCAAAAGCACGTAAGTTGCAGGAAGGAGAACTGCAAGCTGGGGGCAGCCGATGACTTTGATATTAGATGTAGCAGAGCCCCGTCACCACGGTGCTGCACCCACGTTAGCAAGCGCTGCCTTACTAGCGTACGTTATATTGCAAACATGGCTGGACTGCTTTTGGGATTTGCAGGAGCCAGTATGTTTGTGGCAGAGGTGCCAGGTTGGACTGGCACTAACCTGGAGGTCTCAACAGTTTCTCCTGTTGGGACACTGTGGAAGTGCCGTCACACCCCTCTCAAGTAGGAGCAGTTCCATCGAAACAGGCAGAGTTCAACAGGTGGACAAACGGCAGGAGGAAAGAATTCAGCCCTGAGGAAGCTGTTTTGCATGGGTAGCTACTAAACAGGAGTTCTGCATACTTGTTACTGGCAGAAAGGAGACTTTAGAAGAAAATAGGAACAAAAAGTCCCACGCTTAATGCATAGCAGGTTTTTTTTTGTTGTTTGTTTGTTTTCTGGGTGAATGTGATTGAGCTTGGCTGCTTGTGCTCTGTAGCTCTCTGAAAAGTAACTGGCCAAGTAATATTAGCTATGCATCAGCCAAGCTGCCAGAAGGTTAAGCATGCAGGCCATGTGTGTGTGTCTGGGGCGGGGGGGACAGACAGGCACATGCAAAAGCCTCTGTCTCACTTTCAGGAGCTCAATGAAACTGGAAAGCAGTCTTTACCAAAAAGAAAAAAAAAACTAAAAGGACCAACAAACCACCTTCTAGGTTTTGCTTTGCCTGTGCAATTGAATACTACGTTTTGTTGTTCCAAGATGCTTTTGGGGTTTTATCTTCAACCACTGTAGACAGAAACCCTTTGAACAAATAACTCGTTTCTTCTCTCTTATTCTTGCATGAATACAGGCAACTGTTCCTCACACTGTTGATTTACCACCCGTAGGAAGCTCTGGGACTGACTTAGCTAGCACAAGAAGTTAGATCAGTGCCAGAAAAGGGTGGTGGTGGTGGGGGAACCCAACCAAAAGAAGAATAAAGGCAATGAGGAAGTACAGTACCTGTAGATGCCTTCCCTGCAGATTTTGTGAGACCAGGAAGCACTGGATTCACGCAGATAAATGTTAGCTTTGGCGCCTATGATGGCAGGACTACCAGAGGGCCGAGGCAGGGGAGCGCACTGCACTCCGGAGGCTGTGTTAGCGCTCCGGCTTCTCCCAGGGTCCTGGAGAGAGCCAAACCCTCAGACCATCAACCTTCCTTCTGCTCCCAGTCGGGCAGTCGGCAGGGAAAGAGGTCAGACAAATTCAGCAACGTTTCCGTGATGCTGTGCCCAACCTGCTGGGCACATCAGCACACAGATGCTCTCTCCTCCTTGAACCTCTCACAGTGTGACTGACAGGTGTCACCAATGTCCGTCCATTTGTGTGACCAGTGAGAGTTACTGGGGGGCTGGGGAAGCCATGTTTTTCTTCGTGTGGACCTGGTCCTCTGAGCAGTGCCAGACTTGCCAGGTGTTGAAAGCAGGCGGTAGCTGAACAGCCATTTTAATCTTGCATCGATGGTGCGTGTGGTGCTTTTGACTTGAGGCTGATCCCACGTAGCACCCTCAGAAGCCTGCCTGTAGTTTGAGACGGTAATGTTTGAGACCTTTTAAAAACAAAGGTTCAGAGATTGTGAAAGGAAATGTTAAAAAAGGCACTGTGTGAGGAGACAGTCCTCCCAGCAGCTCCAGCAGAGTCTGCCCCTGGGTCAGTTTGGTCCAGTGTGTTATCTTGAAGCATCATGCCCTTGGCATCCAAAACTAAAACGGATTTTATGTCATAACACCCAAGCAGTTATGAGGACATACGAGACTCGTCTGGGTTACAACATTCTCTCATGTTTGAACATGATAGTGTGCAGTGAAGTTAAATGGCACGGTCCTGAGCTGAGTTGGGGGTGTGACTCCTGAAGGATGTGCCCAAATGCCATTAACATTGTCTCCCTTGTGCTGCTTTGGAGTCAGTCATACAGACAAAGGGCAGCTCTCTCCTGCACTCCCATTTCTACCTATTAGAAGCAAAAATTTCCATTGCATGTAGGAGCCCAAGTTTGATTTTTGTCCAAAGCACTATAAATTTGAAGTGAGGCTAAGGCGGCCCTACATTAAAAAAAAAAAACAACAAACAAACAAACAAAAAAACCCCGTACAATTTAAGCTTTTAGTACTCAGAAAAAGAAGTGTGGGAGCAATACCCCAGAACTAGACCGCAGTGTCTTCCTCAGGTTTCAGATATGGAAAACCAAGAGGCAAGAGGGTCAGGTATACAAATATTCATGAGATTGCTTCCTGAGCCATTTTCTCCCTCTGCCTTTTCCCGTGCCTTTGTGACAAGAAATAGTTGTTTTCCTGGGGAAGCAGGTTTGTGAACATGCTTTGGCAATACGGAGTTTTGCAAGCCAAACCTGCTCCAGCTTAACAGTGTTACCAGATACATCTTGACTTCAAAGTTGCAGTTGAAATTCAGTATTGGGGTGCACCACTGTGTTAAGGATGAGATGGAAACAAATGTATTTAAGAAGTGTTGCTCAGACCTTGGCATATACTGATCCATTTGGGGTACTCTTGGAAATTAGAAGAGGAGAGCAAGCTGAAGATGGGGCACATTTTTTGCACTGAGAGAAGAGGATGCTAAGCTGCAAGCTTTTACTTAGTAGACCGCCACAAGATTGGGAGGCCGGGCCTGTAGATTACTGTGCAGGATTAGGCAGAAGCAGGGCCTCTTGGATGATGGGGGGCAGGCATGATGCTCATGGGGCCGGGAGGTAGCGGGGAGAGTGGTATGCTGTGGGTCAGGGTATGGGGGAGAGCTGCTGCATTCCCTGCCACGGTCCCGCACGGTACCGGGCACTGCAAAGGGCCCGTGCTGGATCGTGCGTGCCCCAGCTGTCTTTCAGAAGTGCAGTCTGGTTTATGGGATCTCTGCTGGTATCCTTTAAAGGCAAACCTTAGAAGTGGTGTTGGCATTAAAATTTATGCGGACTTTCTGCCCTGATCTGCTTGTTGACAGTGTCTTCTTTCTCCTCCTGCTCAGGCACATGAAGATTCACGAGAAGGATCCGAACAGCACAACAAGCACAACTCCCCCATCGCCACTGAAGCGCAGGAGATTATCTTCGAAACGGAAGTTTAGTCATGATGCTGAGATGGACAGAGAGGAGAGGACACCTGCAAAAAAGGTTCTTTAAGAGACATGAAGCAAAACACTTTCCTGGCTACCTCCTAAACTGTCAGCTGTTGTGTTCATGCAGTCAGGATAGAAATACTAAAATGTAGTCTTCTTTCAGCCTGTATATATTTTAAGATGCCACACTTTTCCTGTGTAGCCAACACTGCAGTCTGAGATTGAAAATTAATTTCTAATTTCAAAGATTGAAATAATTCAATTTTTAAAAAATCTTTATTGTTTAAATTTTTGGGTTTGCTTATGATTTATATTAGATAATTGATGTTGGATGACAAGTGGATGAATTTTTCTTTTGCTACTGCAGCTTCTCCCCTAGTTGTTTTTTCTCCCATTTACTTCATAGTAGTCTTGCAGGATAGTGATTTAAATGTCTAAAAAAAGTGTTTACTTCAAAAGCATCAACAGCTTAAGTCTGTTTTTGTCTTGATCTGGAGGAAAAAAAAATATGTGTAGTACATTTCCCTTTCACAGTAGCATAATCCTGCATTATTGGAGTTACAAGAGTAACCAGAAAATATTTATTTGAAGGCTAGACATTTCCATTAGGGTTTTGTTTATGAAATAATTTAGTGCATTTCCGTCATTTATACAAAATGTATAGTGGCTGCCAAACTTAACTCGACCCTTTCCCACTTATATCTCTAAATGGCAAGCTAGTAGCAGTTCCATTTAGCTCAATATCCCTTGTTTCTGTACATGCTTTTCTCCCTGTAATCAGAAGAGGGCTATAGAAAACATGCAGAACTTCATTGCCTTTCCCTGGACCACTTGAGTTAGGAGTTGGCAGTATCTCAATGGCATAAATAATCGAGGCTGACAGCTCGCCTAGTTTTCTGAAGGGGGAGGAATGCTAGTTCAGTGGTATATAAACATACGGCTTTATAAGTTGTTCAAATCCCAGTTTCTCATTAGAACTGATATATCTGTGACTTAGTCACACGCTTCATCTCCTACTGAGCCTCCTTTTCCATCGTGCATGTTCTCACATACGCGCGGAAGCTCTGTCGCTCACCATCTCTCTGTTGCTGAAATGAGTAATTTCTGGTCGCTTGCAGCAAGGTTATGGATGAAGCCCACTGCTTTGTTTTTAAGAGGAAGACTTCAAATGGATTGCATGTTTGGTTTGTTGCTCTAAATTTGGTCTAATGAGGTTTTTTCCCTCTCTCTGCAGGTTGTCGAGGATGGTCACTCTGGTGACGGGGATAAGAAGGCTGAGGAGGAAGTTTATCATTGTCCAGTGTGTTTCAAAGATTTTTTTTGCAAGTATGGGCTGGAGTCCCACATGGAGACACATCCAGATAATTCTCTGAGGTAAGAAATAGTCCTGAGAGTGTTTCTAGTTACCAGATGGCCTGAGGGAGCTTGCTGGGGACGGGCAGGAGACATTCAGCCCCCTGCACTGTTAACTGCCCCACTTAGTGATTTTGAACAGGTTTCTAAATGTTTCTGCCTCATCTTATGTCACCAGGGTGCTGTAGGGCTTAATGTTTTTAATTTTTGCAAGTACAGAAAATCTTGCCAGTTAATAGCTGGGAATGTTTTTAGAAGGAATTAAAGCACCCTACCTCCCCTCCAAACCCATCACTGTTGTTACACAAAACTGTAAAATGCCAACATTGCGAAATTTTAACAACTTAAACTAAAGATGCTTAAAACATGAAGCACAACTTGGTAAGTGTTCAGGTACCAACCTATGAGATAATTCTGCTTGGGGAGAAGGAGGCAGCTGGATATAAAGGCCTAAACCATGACAGTTGTGTGTCATGGGAGTGAGTGAATATGAAAGTCTGGAACCAGAAACTCAATAAAATGTGTTATACTTATCTGCCTGTTCAGGTTAGGGAATAATTTGGATTTTGGCTTAAATCAGCTTCTCTTAACAAGGAAAAATTAGTTATTAATTGTTTGGGAAGGTGCTTGGGTGCTGTGTTTTGGTTCAAGTAGTTGCCCCTGGGAGCCCCGATACTTTTTTATTTCCTGGTTTTTGCCACAGAAAAATATAGAGCCAGATACATGAAGATATAAAAGAGATATTCCCAGTCTAGTTTAAACATGTAGAAAAGCTGCTATTTTAGAAATGGAGGTTATCCGTTTGCAGAAGCTTGTTGGTGTTTTAAGCTTATCTGGGGACATTGGACTCTAATGATCTTTTCGGAAGGGTGCAGAATTCATCATCTTGAAGGGTCAATACTCGCTGCTGAATACAGTTTCTTAATAGAATGGCATGGAGCAGAGCCATCCCATTTTATTAAATGGGATTAATTCTATTAAATTTTCCATTTTTTTTAATTAGAAAACCTTGGTAAATACATGTAAAACCATTTCTAAAGGCATTGTAAGTGCTGTAATTATTGGGGAAAGGAGTTGGAAAGCTCTTTCTTAAACTTGGTCCAGCAAATAGCAGTTAATTAAACAGAGTTTGCTGTTTCTGAAGTAAATGAAGTAAATTTTAATTATAGAGCAAAAACTGAGACGGTTTTTCTCTGGTAAAAGCTCTGCAACCCCACCCAAAATGGAGTCTGAGATAATTTTGCCATATACTTTACGCTTTAGAGAAAGTGGCTGTCATATTAGGCTTACCCTGGCATTAGCCTCGTTTTGAAGCTTCTATGAAGATATGACCTCTTCGTAAAGTTATACGCCGTGGACCTGAGTGGAGAGGTGGATCCTCTTTCTTTGACTGATGGAGAAAAGATAAAAGAATAGATACCGTTCTAGCTCGGCAGCTTTGCAGTCTGCTGTAGCAAGGCAGAAGGATGTACTGGCTGTGTAAACATGCTGTTCCTCTTCATGCAACTCTTTCTCTAGGATTAGGAGACTTGCTTATGGTTAATGTTCTCCTGAAATGGATTGTGCTACCCTTGCTTATGTTGAGCAGCAAAGACTAAAATGTGTCCCTAAATCAAAGCCACGATTGTCAATCTCTGTGGGCATGTGTTGAGGCTGGTGCTGGGATGCTGGTCTTTATGGGCTTGTCTAGACGATGGTAAGGGTTTTTTTGTCAAATATTTGCTTTAGCAATTTAAGACATCTCAGTGGAGATAGGGCAGGACAAGGAAGCTGTGGTTCTCCCTGGTCAGCTAACATATTCAAACACAACTTGCCTTGCCTATCTGGTTTAAAACACACCTTTTGTCTTAGTCTAGACAAGTCAAATGGCACTGTCTGCTTGGCCCAACCTAGCAGAAAATCCTCTGGTAAGCAGAGCAGTCTGAGCTGCTGTTAAGGTGACTCTTTCATCCCAAAGGAAATGGGTTAAAATCCTTGGCAGGCAGGGGCTGTAATCCCCTGGGTCCCAAGGTTCTGCAAGGCTGTTTGTAGGATTTAACAAGATACGCTCAATGTGGCATGTCATTCTCCGTCCTGAGTTCATGTGACTGAAGTGATTCCTCTTGGTGAGGCTTAGGGGTGTTTGTTGAGTGAAAGAGGTGAAGAAAAGAATATTTTGCTAGAGTATCAGAGCAGGAGGCACTGATACTCTAGCAGTATGGGAGTATGGGTGTGCTTGTGGTGGGGTGCAAACTGCAAAACGTTAGAAAGATTCATCAAATCTGGTGTTTCCCTTTAATAGAAGACAAGGAGGAAGAATTCTCCTTAAACACAGTTCAAACAAACAAAAAAGCGTAGCAGCTGTGTTATTAGCAGAGAGCAGAACAGGCTCAGCCAATATTGTAAAAGTAGAGTCACTTGATCAGGACTTCTGTGAGGCAGGTATCAGATGTTGTGCATCCCAGAGCCAGATGCTCTGGGTCTGGCACTTGGTTTGCAGCTACCACTTTAGGTAGCCCAGGACAGACTGTTTTCTCATGACCAAAAATAAGTGATCCTCAGTCTGCAAGGATCCACAGGGCAAACATCCGACTCCTTTCTGCTCCCCCAGTAGTTAGCGTAAATTGCGGACATCGGATCTGGAGCGATGCACCAGCATGCACTGCCTCAACAGTGGTACCAACCTCTCTTCAGGGATGCATCCCCAGCAGCAGCAAAGTGCCGAGGTGTGCAGGAGCTTCTGCCTGGCTTCCTTGTGGTCCTTTAATCCTGTCATTGTCGTGCTGTTGTGTAAATACAAGCCTCTCGCCCCCAGAGCGTCTGTCTGTCCCGGCCCCCCTCTGCTAAGTAGCAGAAAAGGTAAGGCTGTCTGGCAGCCCCCGAGTCAGTATGTGAGCAGCTAATTTACAGGGTGGGCCATTACCCTTCCAGATACTGTTAAATGAACAACTTTAAATCACAGGGTTAGCTGTTCAAAGTCAGATGAAAAGACACCCCACATTGTCTTCCCCAGTACTGCTTTTTCATGTAAAGCCCCCGAGCAGGGAGCACCTCATTGTTTACTTGGGGCAGAATAAACAATACTTAATCCACTGATTGTGTGAGAGGGGCTCCCGCTTGGGAGAGTATCTCTTGATTATGTAAAATCCTAAATCGTGCATCTTTGTCTCCTAATTATGGTAAGAACTGCCCTGCTCTTGGGAGCAATAATAGGGCCCTTTGTCCGGCTGACAATGGGCTGTGGCACTGCATCTCCTTCATGGCATTACCCCCCTGGTCAGTCTCTGTCCCTTTGAAGCCTTGGGACCTGCACCCTAATTAGTGACATGAGCTGGTCCCAACAGGGTTGTCTGCAGTCCCCATTAGCAGTGGGAGGTGGCCCAGGGGTGCTTTCTGACCCCCCTTCGCCTCTCTACCTGGATTATTTAAAGATGTCTGTTTCCCTGCAGCTGGGGCCTCAGGACACCGTCTATTTTGGTGAGTTTGTATCTGAGTGTTGATATAATTAGCAGAGCACTGAAACGCTGTGCAGCCAATAGGGAAAATGAGAAACCTCGCGGAGCAGGATAACTTCTCTGGAAACTTTTGTGGCGGAGGGTTGCTGTCAAACATGGTAATGTGCTTGTAAAGGTCGCCTGACAGACAGCTCTCAGCAGCATCAGCAGTGCAGGCAAAGGAGACGTGAGGATTTCCTGGGGAGAAACCTCTTGAGGCGCTATTTGAGGTTTCTCCTCTTTCCTTTGGCAAGTACAATGGAACAGGCTTAAAGTAAAACGTGTGGCTTTTAAAAAAGTACGTGCACTAGAAAATTCCTCTGTTGGGTTTCACTGTTACCAGAGCATACCCTTTAAATTTCCTCCTCTTCTCCTCCAGGAGGTTTCTTACAGTACTCTCTGTACCAACAGCTAAAGGTTTTTTAAATTTTCCTTCCTCACAGCAGCAAGGAGACATTGACACTGCCTCTCATGCCTGTGTATCTTCGTGAGGAGAGGAGGAGGGAGGTGGTGATAGCGCTGCAGTTACCTCCTTTCCTAGAGACATGTTTCAACATCAGTTCTCAGCAAGGATAGTTGTGCAGTTTGAACGTGGTAAAAGCCTGGATCTTAATGGGTGTTATGGGGACTTCCCTGGTTCAGTGGAACACTTGGTTCAGTGTGGCATTGCCTTCAGTTACAGGATTTGGTTTTACTTTTTATAAGAGACAAGAAATAAATAGACGTTGCCGAGTGTGGAACACACTGGCTTGCCTCAGTGACTGAGCTGACCTGGTGACCAGAAGCAGTAGATGCCTATTGCCATGAACGGATTCAGGGTAGATTAAGTTTTTTGACGTTTTGCAGAGCATGTCCAAACAATGATATAATACATTAAGCTTTGTAACTTGCCAAATCCCAGGCATCTTTTCACAAGGACAGCAAAAGCAGTTCTCTTGCTGCAGGGTAATGTGCTTCTGTAGAGCTTCCAAACAAAGAAAACCAAAAGCCATTCACAGTTTACCTTGTTCTTCAAAACAGCCTACCCAAGTTTTGCTGAAACTTGTAAAGTCAGATTGGCTAGAGGTTGAATGCCACCATGGAAAGCTGTTGTTTTGAACAGTTAGATCGGTAACAGGCATAGCAACAGAAAAGCTCAGGTTCTGGAATGGAAAGTGTCACGACAGACTGACCATTGGTGCCTGTTGTCATCTGCCTCCAGTTTTGCCAGGGTAACCACTGTGAGGTCTTGTTTCTAAAAACACTCCCAAGTGGAAAATGCTGTCATCATGTCTTGATGTTACCTGGCTTCACTCAGAAGGACTGGACAACTTAAATGCCCTAGGAGTGGTCTCCTGGAATCTGTGGGTAAATTGTTTCACAAGATGTCACATGCAGCTTGAGATTCAGTTGGGCTGGTCACCAGGTTTCACCCTTTGCCAGCACTTCCCCGTTCTTCAGTGCATGGTGTCAGATGGTGGGACATTGCAAGGCACCTGGACCTACGTCCCAATCTTAAATCATTTTAGCCAATGCACATGAGCAACCGCATTCAAGTCAAGACAAAAGGAAGTGGGTTTTGAGTCAAAACAATTCCAGCTACTTGGAGTATTACATGTTTATTGCCCAGTTACTGTTTTTCAGGGCAGTTCTGTACATCAGCTTTGGGGAGATAAAATAGCCAAGGAAATAAATTAATGTAAATTTAAAATGTACAGAGATTATTTCAGTCTTTAGCACCAGTAGAAAAGACTAGTACAAAATTAAGTTGCGTATGGAGCAGCGATGTGACTGAGTAAGAGTACATTGTACAGGATGTAAAAGGAAAAAAAACACCAGAAAAAGCCCCTTAAGTTTCATTCCTGTTTTTGCCAATGCCTACTTAAGCAACTTTAGGAATTCACTTTCTATCTTTTCTCTCCTTATATAGTAGGGAATGATCCTGCTGACTTAATTTTTGTGAAGCTCATTGCATTCTACACGTGGTCAGCCTTTTGTGGGAAGAGGGTGTTAGTGACATTGCAAGCTTACAAGAGTGAACGTGTTTGAACTAAATGTTGTTTGCAATTTATATACTTGTGAGACAAAACTACGAGTTTGTGGTGGGGAGAGGAAGTGTTTTTTCTTAGTAGTCGACACTACTGTTACTGGAAGCAATTCGAAGGATGAATGACAAGTAGTCTTCATGCAGCATTGTGAAATTCCGTACTACTTTTCCATCTCTGTCACAGCTGCTGGTGTGCACATAGATAAGCCTCGTTCCTTGTTAGCACTTCAAAATATGAAACATTGTGGTCTTTTAATGCAGCTGGATAATTCTGAGGTGGTTGTATTCTACACAGTTGTTGAGTAGCGAGAGAGAGAGATGGAGAGTAGTCCAGCAAGACATGTTCATGGACCTCCTTGACCTTTGGTTTTGGCACACTATACTTTGGCCCCAGTACTTTCCTTCTTAGTCACTGTTTGAGATTGTACCAGCAAGGATAGTTTAGGCAGGAACTGCTGCCAGAGTTACTCAGTACTAACAGAGTCAATGCTACAAGACTGGTTAATAGCCAAGGATGGAGGCATGCAAGGGTCAGTTGTGTGGCATTGCCGATTTGGCTGACTCTCCTGCTCTGCTCTGCTCTGCTCTGCAAGCTGCTTGCTTGGTATCTTGCAGATAGGAACTAGGAACTGAATCCTGAACGCTGTTGGCAGCATTTTCAGTGCAGGAGCAATTGCATGAGCCAGCTGAAATCCAGTTCTGGTAAATGCTAGGACCAAAAATAAGCTGTGGTACAGTGCAACTCTTAATGTTGCTAAGGCAGAGGAGAGGGTATGCAAGCAAACTGGTGAGTGCATCCTTTTACTGAGCAAATGGAGAAGTAAAATCAGTGGGTTGAGCATCTGTCTGTATGCTAGCTTGCAAAAGCAGACCAGAACTGCATTTTAAGTGCTTTCTGAAGTTTGTTCAGAAAAGAGAGATGGGAAACATCTGAAGAGCAGTGCGAGTCCAACGCTGGCCTAGAAGTGGTCAGCTCACATCAGGGAGCTCATTGTGTGAGGAGACTGGGAATCCAGAGCAGCCGGGTAAAAATACCAGATAGTGAATGGACACAGGGAGTGATGCTCTCATGTGAAACTGTGTGGTGTGTCACATGGTGTTGAATATCATAGCTCGCTTGCAAGAATAGAAAGTGGGTAAAATGCAAAGCTGAGTGTAGAGGAAAGCTTCTCGTAAAAGGGAATAGAGGACGGAAAGAGGGCTGAGCTAAAATAGGTTATTAGCATGCCTGCCTGATCCTGATGACCAGGGTTTGTTTATACGCAGGCTCTCTCAAAGTGCTGGCTGCCGCTTACTGTGTTAGCGGTCGGGTCTGCGTGCTGAGCATAGCTTACCTGTAGGTAAGGGCAAGGCTGTTCAGTCCAGATTCAGCTGCTCCTATTTGTGAGCCCTGTTGTCATCAGTGGATGGTTATAGGATGGACAAGCACCTGTAGATGTGTTTTTTCTTAAGTTACTTGTGAAAAGTGGTGTTGCTTTTTTAACATGGTAGACACATAGTTGTTTTGGTTTTTTTTTGTTTTTTTTTTAACTCTTGCCATTAATTTTAAAGTTACACGAGTACTTAGCTACTGTATTTGAAAGATGTGTTAGAAGGCAGGAAGAGCTTTCCTTTTCTTACCCTGAAAGAATACCAGAAGGTCCACTTTAGTTTGGGAGCACAAAGAATGACTCTTACTCTGGATGCTGTGCAGCTTCCAGTTTTGGTAGCTGTAGAGGACTGTACTGGTCATGTTTTTCATTTTTTTTTCCCATGTATGCTTGCCCTAATTATTAAACCCTTCATTGTTATTTATGTTGATCTTCAGCTCTTGCTCCGTGATTCTGTCCAGCCAATTTCTTGCCACTTCTGTTTTTTAAAACTTTGACCTTTATTAAGTAAAAAGGTCATTATGAGAAAATGAACTACTTTGTTTGTGCAAGTGTCTGCAGGCCATCTCCCGTTTTCCCTTTCTTAGTTGCATGTTAATTCTGTTGAAGTAAATGGTAGAGTAAGCTACTGTTCCACTGGGCCAGAAGTATTTAAATCTGGCACTGTTTAAGTGTTGCTGGTATATGTGATTCATTACAGTGTTGGGAAGAAGTGCACTTTTTTCCTGATTTTTCTGTGCTCACACATAAAGGAAGTTAAAAGATGGCACAGGATCACTCGTGCCTTTTCGTTAAACCTTGTAGTTGTTAACTTCACTTGAGTTACCCTGACTGTGGGAGTCACAGTACGCCGGTACGGACACTGGCTCTGTGGCATGCCGGCAAGTTTCTGAAGCATGACATCACCCTGGTTTATATCGGATCTGCCCTGGCTCCTACACGATACTTTTCTTGCCTGGACCACGGCGTGGCTGTAGGAATGCACATAGCGTTGTGCATCCCTCTATTAATAGAAAGGCTGGCGCAGTGGTTTCAGCCTTTGCTGCACCCAAGGGTTGCTTCTCTGAGGGAGAGGATTAAAGGGAGCTATGGGCCATGTTGGTAACAAAGTCGGACAGCCAGTGGGGAGGTGGGAGGGAGGAGAAGTTAAAAGTCCCACCTATGCTGAGGAGGTGAAGCAGTGTGCACTGAACTTTTGGTGAGCTGTTTCTATCCCCCTATGCACTGGGAAAGAGGAGGAGAGGCCTCTCCAGCCCGTCATGCCTGGCAGGGAGTTGCTACCGTGCCACTTGCGGTTTCAGCGCTGACCCAGAGCATTGGGCAAGGTGGAGATGGGAGAGCAACAGATCCTTTGGGGTCAGACACGCTGTGATGCTGTGGGGGAAGGAGGCAGGAACCGGTCATCAGAGGACAGCGGGAGGACCCACAGGGATCCCCAGGAGGGAGGCAGGAGCGGCATTCGCAGCACTGCTGCTTTTCCATCACTCATCTGCCGCAAGTGGGAGAGATTAGTGCAGCTGTTGGATGTTATTTCCCAGGGCCCAGGGTGTGGAGGCCAGGAAGGGTTTTTCATCCAAAAGGAGATGAGAGTATCTGGACCTGGGTGGGGTTGCACAGGAGCAGAAACCAATTTGCTCTCTCTCATCTCCCTCCCTTCGCCTTGCCCCAAAAGAAGTGAGAGAAGCAAAGAAATCCTTTCCTGAAGGGGAATATGTCTATAACCTGCTAGTTTTTGTTCATGGGTGGTGAAAGCCCTTATGTTTAAAACCCTCCTTTCTCCATCTCCCTCTTCTTGTCCGCCTCCTCTGCAGCGCACAGTACCGGTATGGAGGCCGGGAGCCTGCTCCTGTCCCTGGTGCGGACATGAGTCAACAGCAGGGAATCGCTTGTCTTTCTCTTCTGCCCAGTTGTATTACTTTTAGGTCAGCATCGGATTTTCTTTGCTCATAAGGAGAACCGCATTAATTCTGCAGATAATGCGAGACAGGAGAATAATAACGACAAGGGTAGAAATTTATATATGGTATGTATTAGGGATTTTAGGGGGAGGAGTTAGATGACTTAATAGCATAACTGTGTGTTAATGACTTCTGTCTCAGGATATGTTTCATACTTGTTTTGTTTTCCTTGCTTCTGTTTGTGGCAGTTGCTAAAGAGCCCGGACAGGAAAGGAACAAAATGGTACCGAGCTTTTTATTTCAGATAAGGCCTAGAAATTAACACTTGCAGGTTTTTATTTGTTGACACCTACAACATGGGCAACACAGCATAGTGAGCTGTATGGGTGAAATCTTCAGGTTTTGGTCGGCTCTTGGGTGGTTTCAGAAGTGTAAGTGGAAGAATGTTAAATGTCACTTTCCCTTTCCCACCACCACCACCATTCTCAGGTAATGCAGAGCACTGTGTTTGTTTAATTTCTTGGTAACAGAATGATGGATATAAATATTTGGCATTTGCATCTTGACTACTGAAATAGACAGTTTGGAAAGATTTGGCTGCATTACCCTTAATAGAAATCAAGACTGATTAATTTTGCTTAAAATTTGGCTCTGCATTTCCTTCTCAAATATCTTTCATTTTCTTAAAGAAAAAAACTATTTCCATTGCTGACAAATTGCAGTTGGCTCAGAGGAGAGTGTAATGCAAGGCAACAGGCATCACTTATGTAAACTTCTCTTGCATAGGTGCTGCTTGTCATAAGTTTAGCAAATCCTGGCTTGCCTCTTGAACAAGCTGCACAAAGAATTGACTATTTCTTAAAGCCGGTTAAAATGCTTTTATATCCTAATTAGCATTATAGATTTTGAGAATACTGACTTGTTTTAGTAGAAAGCTTTCTACTGATGTGTTTTTACACCGAGACCTTGTCTGCATTTAAAAAAAAATTAAAAAGGTGCCCTGATGTTGTAATAATTAAACAGATTTGCCTGGTGTGATACATGGCCTGAGCACCAAGGTCAGCCTGGTCATTGCACTGTCTTCGCACAGTTACATTGTGGTTCTGCTTTTGTGTTTTAGCAGTTCTGTTTTCTCACCCACTTGCTTTATACAACTCTGCCAGTGAGCCAGAGCTCGAGTATTACATTCACATTGTGCAGGTATGAACGACTCCGAAACATAAAGGCAATTGAGAATGAAGTTGATTTTAAAGCGGTCTTAGCTGCTAAAAGCAGTTTTTTCCTTTTTACTTATAATTGAATCTCTGTGCTTGGAACTGAACAGCTTTCTCCTCTCTGCTGTGTAATCATATTTATAGAAAAATGGAAGACTGTGGCCAAGACTAGCAATCGCGTGATAAGACACAGCTTTTATTTGCTACATCTGGAAACTTACCTTGCAAGTAGAGTGCTTTTATCTCCGCTCAGGTGTCGAGCCACTGCTCTGCCTGTTCTGCTAACAGCCTCAGAACCTGTTCCCATCTCTGTTCTCTGCAGCCATACCATCCGTGTTTGACTTGGCACTACAGATGGGCAGACTTGTGAAATTGTAAGGAGAGGGTTTTTTTTTTGTGTGTTTTGTTTTGTTTTGTTTTAAAGTTCATCATGAGCAAAGTATTACCATATGTTTCAGATGCTTTATTTGATATGCTGGACTTTTCAGACTTTCCACAATTATTTAATTATTTTTTTAAAAAGCAGTTTAAGCAACGTGAAAAAATATTCATATCATCTAGGATTCCTTTCCTTTGTCCTTCTTAGACTGTGATTTTAGATTTAAAAATACTGTAGACATTGACACTACCTAAAGATGGAAAATAGTACTGATGACAAAACAGAGAAATTAATGGTTAGGCTTCCTTAAAAAAAATTAGTGCTTCCAGTTAATGCATTGTTAGGGATGGCAGCTTACTCCATTTTAAATTAACACAAGCCTTAGTCAATGTGGCATGATGCTTGCCTTAACTAGTTAAATTTTGAAACTCAGTACCTGTAAGTTTTTCTTGGAGGTGGTACACATTCATATCTGCATCTGCATTGCTAATTGTGTTCAAAGCTCAAGTCATGTAATTTGGGAGAAACTCGGACTCCCTCCCTACTTGATGTGAGGGGGCGGGAACTCAGCAAAAACACACACACACACACAAAAAAACATTGCGCATGCACTTGGGCAAATGGGAAGTGTATTTTCAATAGCTTGCATCTGTAGTGAAGACTGACATGCCCAAGTGGGGTCTGCAGAGCCTGAGAGACCTCCTGAGCTGGCGGCTTGGTGGAGCCAGCATCAGGAGCGACTTTACAATGACCTCCCTTGTCCTTGGTGAGCGATGTGGGTGCAAGGCGCCAGCATGGGTGCTGGAGCCCACCACGCCGCCTGTTCGCCTGGGGAGGTTGCCCCGGAGAACTGCTCCAAGTGTCTCCCAGGAAGGGCTTTTCTTGGGGTGTTTTTATTCCACCTCTCCAAGATGCGGCCGCCTATACAGAAAGGTGTGCCTGGACTGCGGAGGAGGGGAGGGCATCCACGGGTCCCTCCTGTGCTCCAGCTCCCGTGTGATCCTGTAAACTGTGACACCAGGGGAAGGTGCTGAACCAGGGTGCGGTGCATTTATATGCCCTGAAGTGCCTGAATCTTCAGATGACAGGCATGATTTATCTGGATGTTTCTTTTTTCAGCCAGGAGCTTCTTTCTGACCAAATGGAAAAAGCTTAATCCTTTTCCTGACTTCTCTTTTTGCTTGCCGTTTTTTCACTCACAGCAAGGAAAATAGAAGACTAAGGAGAAAAGAGAAAAACAGAGATAGTTGTTTAATTCTATGCATTATACAAGAGAGAAAGTACTTATTCCTTTCTCAAGATACATTACTTTTGTTTTGGGGGAGGGGAGGCAGTTCCCTTTGCACGGAAAACACCAATTTTAAATTGCAAATTTTTACTGTCCCGAGGCATAGTAGTTGGTACAGGTGTACTGCGAAGGACTTTCACACGGGTCTCTGCTCTGAAAGATTTCCTCTCAAGTGCAGCTTTTGATGGGAGCCCTAAATAAACACGTGCTTAAAGTCAGCGTGTCGCACAGCGGATGGAGGTGAGGGAGTGTAAGATGGATGAGGTGCACCTCCTCACTGCAGGGGGGCAGGGGGGGCTGGCTGCTTGCCCAGGAGTGCTGGCTCCTGCCCAGTCCAAACCCTGGGGGTACCATAGCAGGTGCCAGCTCTCCCAGTACCTCTGTCATCCCATCAATGGTAGACATCATCACACATGAGGGGATACAGCTGCTTGATTGGGTTGCTAGTCCAGGTGAGGCCAGGCACACTGGGGACCCCAGAGCTGCCTCAAGACCCCCCAAGAATGAGGGTCTGCGTCCCGCTGCAGAACAGCTGGCCCCACAGACCGCCAGCGATGCTCTCGGTGGTGCAGGAGCATTGCTTACAAGCCCTCATTGTCTGTATGCTGACGTACCAGGAGGAACATGCCAGATGCACTGCTTGCTTTCATGCGAGGCATTTTCATCACCTCTAAAAAAGAATTTATTTCAGTAGCCTGCAAGTTCTTCAGGTGACTGCTCTAACCCTTTAATGCCCTTCTTCCCCCAGTGGTTTTGGTGGTTGTGTGTTTTTGTTTTTGCTGAAGATGAAAGCTTTGCATCACGGAATAGGTGCTGCCAAGTGAGCGGGAGGAGAGCCATAGATCCTGATGCTGGAGGAGCGCTACGTGTTGGCATTCCCTGCCCCCCACCAGAGATTGTTGTCATATTTAGCAGACCCGTTTAAGTAAATGTTTCCTTTGTAAGTGGTATTGGTTCGGTATTTAATGGAATGCAGGGACTATGCTGGCAATAATTATAAAGGTGGGATGCAAGTGAATTGACAGGGGAGATAAAACAGGTTAAACCTCCAGCGCATAATATTTATGTCCCAGCCTTCTGGGCACCATGATAACAAAGGCCGTGTTACATATACTTCACACTTGCTTCTTTCACCACTCAGAGACTGAGTCCAATTGTTTTCTGGGTGACTTGGTTACCTCTTCATTTTCAGGGAATAAAAAAAGTCTGTGGAAGTTTATGTAGTGATAAAAAGAATAACAATGGGAGTTTGTAAGGGACAGGACAAGGAGGGAGTGGCTTCAGGAATTTCTCAGAAGTCATTTCTAATTGCAGGATGTTTTTTTAATGAGTAGGCACATGTCCTTTTCCTTGGTGTGGAGGGTGAAGACAGTATGGGGAGAACGAAAGCAGGGGGAGATGTGAAAAACTCCTAGCGCATGTAATATCCTCACTGACAAAATCTGACTACTTCACATTCACTGGTGTTTTCTTCTGTGACGCTCATGCTTTGGTTGCGAGCTGGAGCTGTAACCACAAGCAATCATGTTGAGTGAAACTGTGTGTCACTTGTTGAATGCAGAGTGGCCGTGACCTGTCATGCTGCAGAGCTCAAATCACAGATATTTTAAAGGCAATAGGCTTGTTTGTTGATGTGTTGGCTGAATGTTGCTGCGTAGTCCTTACTGCCTGCAGCATAGCTGCATTTCCAATACCTTTGACTGTTTAACGCAAGTCTACTTTATGTGAGAAGCTTTTGTTTAGCTGAATTTGGGATTTGAGAACTTAAGAAAAACAAGAAATCCTAGCAATAAGGTGTAGGTAGGAAAAGATATTGCTTCTGCATTCTTCTTTGGGGCACGCTTGGCTGCAAAAGGGGATGTTGAAACCTTAAACTTCAGGAGGGCTAACTTTGATCGTTT
>VZSZ01012105.1:0-17043 GCA_013398815.1 Ibidorhyncha struthersii
AGGTCCCTTCCAACCCTGACTATTCTGTGATTCTGTAATTAGAAAAAAATGAACTATGGGAATCAAGCAATGTAAGCTGGCTTTTCAAATTTATTACTGGGGCCAAAAAGAAATCTACAGCCTGATGGATATAATCAGGTAATTTTCTAAATGTCTCGTTAACTGATTGTTGACCAAACATTTTCAGTCCTACAAAAGCATAAACATCCATTTCTGTAAATAAAAACAGACAGCTATTTGAAAATTAAGATTCCCAATCATTTATAAGCTAAAGGAAGGTATATGCTAAAGTAGGTCTCTCTCCTCCTTGTCACAGTAATTGTGATTTTGTTATAACCATTTTTTCTACAATGGTGTATAATAGAACAAAAGAAGATACGATCTATACTTGTGTTGTATTATATCATCCCTTATCATGGTCATCTTAATGTTCTTTCCATTTCCAAAGGCTTTCATCTTCTGGAACCTGCATCGTATCTGCTACCTGTTACTACATACTACTCAGCAACATGCATCAAAACCACAGATATTCTCAGAGCATAACACAACAGATACTCTACTGGATCATATTACTGAGTTGAACATCTTCACTGTTACCAGTAAAGCACAGAACACTTTCTTTACTACTATGAAGTCCAGTAAGATGGTGCAGGCATTTTTTATGTGCTTGATCAGACTATGTTCATCTTACATGCCCTGTGGAACACAACAAGCTTACATATAACATGGATTTGTTTAAAATTTAGATCATATGGATTTTCCCTTGGATACAGTAAAATGAACAGACGTTCTCAGTGAAAATGCACATAAGCCTTCTATTTCATATGCTGGCTGAGGTAACACAGGAAAAAATATTTCAGTGCCTTTGTCCTTCTCTCCAGTCTACACTAGAAAACTAGCACATGACTTGCTGTCATTCAACCATACTGACAATCTTTTTAACAAAGGTAGTGCAGAACAGGAATTCTCATGCAGTCAAATGTCAGAGAGATGCTTTGGTTCCAGCTTTGCTTCCATGCACCCTGCAAGAGATGATACTGTTTCCATGGTAGAAAACCACCAGTGTCATGAAACTGCCCGTATAGGTATTATTAGCACTCATATTAGTCTCCTCAAGAAACTTTTCCTTAAGCATTGTAAAGAAAAAAAAAGATCAATAGAAAGACAGATAGGCACAAATGCCTTTCCATGCTAACTTACAGCGTAATATGGCCTGGAATGTTTCAAGACATTTTGCATTCTTAGTGGATCTCCAGTCCCACTTTCTTACAAGTATTACTTTTAGTTATAAATAAGAGAAAACAGTTAAAACAGAAAATCCTGAGTAAACCCAGGTAAGTGGATCAGCTTTACAACATGTATATTCAACCCAAGATGTATTTTCAACATAACAGCTGTGGCAGGCTATGCAACTCCTATACCCAACATCAGGACACGAGAAAACCAACGCTGCTTTCTGGGTATTTCTTTCCTCTCCAGCTCATAACTTAAATCTTTCCACAATAAAATTTACAAAGTCAAAAACATGTCCAAGCTCTAAACACTCACCCTGTTCTTGAAAATCCACCTTCAATAAAATACCTGTCCTCATCTTATCAGAAGCTCACCCACTGTCTTATCTAAGCCTTGGACACCCTGATTCACCCCATAGAAAACCATCACTAATGGCAACAAATCAACACCATAACTCATATATCGCCTTTACTCTCTCATTTACTACTGATTACAGTAAAATAATCATAATCACTGACATTCCTAAGGAATTTTCTGCCTGATCTGGAAACCTTCTGACTTTGTACTTATTCCTCTCTCTTGTGACATTTAAACTTTTCAGCATTTTGAGTACATGCTGGTTGCAGCAGCACAAAAACCTGTATTTCCCAAAGTACAGGACAAACACTCTCCCATTTTTAGCCTATTTTGTTACTTTATACATGATGCGTGAAGACAGATGAAGTTAAAATGGCCTAATGTTTTCATTTGAATGGCTGCCCCCACTTCTGCTCACACCACAATCCAGTGCTACTCAGCAGTGCAACTCAGTAAGCTAAATATAACAAAAAATCAACAGAATTTCTATTTGAAATAAATTGTTCACAAAAAAAAACCTGAATTCAACAATTTGCACTAAATATCTTTTTTTCCTCAAGAAACATATATTTTACAGCTAATTTTACCAGTGGCATACCACAGACTAGAGAAAGTTACTACCTAAGCAACTGAAACCAGAATTTTTAGTGACTGTTGCCCCTTCTATAGCTGCAATCGTAATGTATTCCTTATTCTCCTATGTTATGTTTAGTTCAGCTCAGTAATGAGTGACTTATGTCTCAAAACAGCAGGAATGCATGTTTACCTCTTCTAAATAAAAGAGGAGTAAAAACTGGCATCTACAAATACTAATATCCTGACATCTTGGGAATCTGACAATTTCACTGAATAAAAACAAGATTTCCTGTAGTTGATCAGTTTTAAATGCAAAACATGTTCTGATAAATGCTTTCCATATTGTATCTGATATAATTAATGTTTACATACTTATTAAAATTTGTAATTTGCAGAAATGTAATACTTTTATTCAAATCTTTTTCTCAAGAGAGTTCTCCACATCAGTGAAAAATAGCACTGTGGTAAACACTTCTCTCTTTTTTTAAAGATAATCAAATATATACATTAAATGTGTAAATAAATACCTGTTACTTGTAAGTACCTACACAAGATTGTCTCCTTGCTCAGTTAAAAAATGGTTCCAAATCTAGTACAATAATTCCAAAGAAAATCAAAATCGTTTAAAGGGTTACCAGAAAACAACAATAAGGCTTTCTTTAGAAAGATAAGTAAAACTATAAACATGCAACATGACTGAAGTCTTTTATTTAAGGTTTCTTGCTTGCTGATTTAAACCAAGATCAAATTCAACAATTCAAATAATCTGAATTCTAATCAACCTATCTGTAATAAGACAGCTTTGATCTACTGCATGTCAAGATTAATCCTTAACAATGCAGTTAATCATTATTTTTATGCTATATTTATTTTGATTCAAAAAGGAATAAATACTTGCACCATAAAGGAATGATTTAGGTTGATGCATACAATAACCACAAAATTAGCAGTTCCCGAATCAGATGTGGGTATGGTTGTAAGCCTAATAAAAATTCAGGGTTTTATCCTAGTAGTTGTCATCTTCAACATTACTTAAGGGAACAGATTTCTGTACTGTTTAACACTACTTAGGAAAGCTGTAAGAGAGGGAATTCAACAGAAACAATAACTTTATATGCTTTTTTCTTCCGTTTACATGGGTTTGGAGCTGCTGCCTGGCTCTGGCTGCCTTACTGCTCAGGGGCTGTAATGAAACCTGAAGTTCCTTTCAGGGGAAGCCAGGTGGGGTTAATTCTCAAGTCTATCTTTACAATTATTAGTCATCAGAGCTAGCAAAGGAATAAAGCTCTACATATGTTTGTGTTTTAAATTCTGAAGCTTATAAAAACCTTTACTCTGTCCTGGTCATTTGTACCCATATGAACAGCTCACTCTTCACATTTCTGGCTGCAATTTAACCTCTGTCTAGACTTTCAGCATTTCTAAACTATAACGCAAGATCTACCTCCAGACAGGCTTTTTGCTGGTGCAGGAATTTACGAAACAACCTTTAGAATTCCACTGGATATAGCAAAATTGACCTTTAAGGTGAGTATGAATTAATTCTGAGCCAAAATTGCCTTTTTTCCTTCAACATATAACCAGTACAACATTGGAGATTTGGTCCTAAATACTTACTGCTCGCATTGGATTTCAGTCTATTTCCAGTATTACCTATTAGACAGAATGCTTTGAGCTGTTGGCAAGAAACATGCTGATTTAAAGATATGAAAATTCCGCTAGGATTCTTTTATTGCAAGAATAGTAATGAAAGCCTTTCTTCCAATACTAAATGAAAAATATATCTATGTGGAGTGTGGACTAAGTCAGTTCTTTCTATTTCTGAATCTGACTGGCTTTATCTTTCTATGTAGTCCAGAAATATGGGGGGGAGGGAAGGGGGGCAGGGATTACCCCCTAAGGTTCATACATGCATTCTGTTTGTAGAAGAATCTTTCTACTTCCCTTATTTTAAATAGAAAGATTTTTTAAATCCAAACCCTTATCCCTTTAGTGTTGGCAACGTGCAAAAAAGAAAAGATTAGTGTTGAAGGAGTCTTCCAACTTTTTCTGCTTTTATATGCAGTGCCTAGAAAATTCTTGTCCGGTTTCTGCCAAGCTTTAAGGAAAGCGTATACAAAAGGACAGATGAACTATGAAAAGCAGATGACTGAAACGGCCTGTGTTACAGGAGGAGAGCTTTCTGAATGCTTTTCAGTGTTATATCTTTATTGATGGTTCTCCCCCATTTTACAGCACCGTTACACTGACTGAGCACATCTGCCTCAATGAAATGTGGTTACAGGATTAGGCTTGCTGAAATTTGGCTCTGGGTTCTTAAAGGTAGTTGCTGGTTATTTTCTCCAAAGATTCGTACAGCTCAGACTCTGACAAACCATGGGCAGACAACACAGAAACCATGAAAGATGACAGGGAGAGAAAGCACATGTGCCCCTCTGTGCAGAAATGAGCCAATGCTGGAGCCAGAAGAGCAGTGGAGTCTCTAAAGCCACAAAGCTTACATCTCACAGCACTGGCTTGGATAGTGACCAACAGTCCCTCTCATGAAGCAGCAGCACACACCGGCCACCATAACCCAAGAGTATTAAACCCAGATACTTCCCTCATTCACATGCAAATTACTGGAATATTCTAATGAGGTAAATCTCTCTGGTGCTTCCCTTCCTTGTGTCTCCCAACCTGCCAAAGAGCAGCCCAGATCTTTTGTAAATGAAGTTATTTTGGATTGCTCAGCTGAGGCAGATGTCCAAACTGGTAAAACATACCATTCTGGCTATGAAGTGTATTTTTCTCTGAGATACTTCCACCACTTCTCAATATCATTTCAAAACCTAACTGCTGCATAACTTGAATAACAGACAGATATTTCTGACTCATTTATTTTTATATCTCCCTGCCTCGCCTATTTCTCTGGGACCGAGTGCCAAGACCTGAAGTCTGTGTCAGCTACAGCCTTAGGACAATGAAAACATCTCAAAGCAAGAATTAAATATGTTGTTGGATTCTGTCTATGCCTCTTCTTTTTCTATTTGTGCTGGAACAGGTTAATGGTATTCATTACATCCTGTAGATTCATACACCGAAACAAAATATCCTATTAGTGGGAATAAATGCCATGCAAAGTATATTTCAGGAGTAAAAATTTTTTTGGTCTATTGTGATCATTTATTACAAGCAATACTTTAGAGTAACTGAATGTTTTCAGACACTAAACCACTTGATCGGCTTGAAAGTATCAAAACCTGCAACTTCCGCACCCACAGAACTGACATGCAGATATAGGCAGTGCGGATGAAACTTACTTTGCATGTAATGTTGGACTAGGTACTGATATACTGGCATTATAAGGAATAAGCACAATTTCATATATACAGAGACTGTTATAGTCCCAAAATGATTTCATGGCTGAAATCAGGCCTCAAAACGTAACTTACTACCATGAATGATGTAACAGCAAACCTAAGAATAACTTTTAATAGTTTGCTATTGTCCCATTTTGTGATTATAATCAAGTACTGACCCCGGGTAATAAATCCTGAAATCTGCAGAAATAACTTCGTTTCCAAAAAAGCAATGATCAATCAAGGAAAGGCAATGAAAAAACCTAGGGAGATTGTGCAAGAATTTGCAGAGCACATGCACACACATTTACATTTTACAGACAGTTTGCATACTTTTTTCTACACAGTGGGCCATGGGTTTAACGCAATTAAAAACCCTCCTGAGGAAACTCAACATAAAACTTCCACAATTGCTTTCAAACACATTGAAAATCTTTGTTGGCATAAAACCTACATACAGAATCAGCAGAGTTACCTCACCACAAAACCCCTCTCCATTATGCTAATGTTTCTATCATACAAAAAACACCCTGACATGAGAAATAGTGACATCTCAGTGAAACGGGACAAAGTAAGGCGAACTGCAGGTCTTTGATCTGGCTGAAAGTGCTCTGCATTCTGATTAGAATTTCTGCTGGGATCCTAGGAGATGAAAGGACTTTTTTAAGTCTGACAGTTAACGGAGGGGGAGAGGTATTCAGTACAGAACAAAAAGAGGAGCACTGAAAGCAGATGACGTCATGCCCCAAAATGGCCTTTACCATCTTACTGACGCGTTCCACAATGTAGCATAGCAGTTTCCACACAGCTATTCTTGAGAGCTCAAGATCCTCTGTGGAGACAGTATGGCTGGAGATCCACTGCTTTAAAAGGATGGAAAGTTGAAACAGGTCTAAATATAATACATATATTGTATTTTGGGATGCTAAATGGATTATGGTAATACTCCAGAACACTCCTTTTTGAAACTATGTTCTGCCTGACACACTACAAGCTCCAGTCTACAAAGCTTACAAGTTCTGGCACTCCCATCTTCAGAAAAACCCCACACAGTGAGCATGGAAATGCCATTTACTTCCTTCTGATTCTTCCCACAGGCACAGTTTGCCCTTTTGTACTGGGAACACCTTCCAGCCTTGTAGGGGCCTTGGAACTGACTACCCTTAGAGGCACCCAATATTGGGGAGAGACATCAAAATCTTCCCCGTACACTCTACACGCAGTTAAAGGAAAAACACAGGACTGTCAGCATTCTGCTTATTTATGTTCAAGCAAACGCACATACAGCCAACTTACCAGGCCATGTACATGCCATTTGCTCACAATGGCTTTGTATACCTTAGGATATATAGAGAAGTTTTTCCCTGATAATGGCTTTCACTTTTTTAGAAGCTTACTCTCCTTATATATAGTACAAAAGTTGTGCTTTCAACTATTTCCTATTAAGCCAGAAAAAGAGATTTCTTTTCAAAGCTTCTCTGTTTCTTCACTACCCCTCTCTACCATTATGTCTCATGGTGTTGCCACTTTTGCCAGATTTTTTCTGTGTCAAACTTCCTCCCAGCTGCAAAGAGGTATCTTTATAAACATGTCTGTCATTTGAACTCCAGTTAAGTGCAAAACGTAAAGAACAATAAAAGGGGCCCGGCCGATACCAACCAACCACATCTCTTATTTCCTGAAGCTAGTACACTTATTTTCATTTGAAAGCGAAGCTGATGTTGTAATTGGGATTTCTACATTTTCCAGTGAATTACAGACCTTTCTACACTGTTTCACTACCTGCATATAAATGCATTTTGAGAATAGTTTCATGCATCATGCTGGAAAGAAGTCTCCTGGAAAACTGATGCTAACACCACCAAAAGACTAAGCATTTTGCAACACAGAAACAAAGCAGCATTACAGGGACACACACAAGCAAAATTCCAACCAAAGCACATCTGACAAACCATGTGACACATCAGCACCTCTCTATTCTCTCCACACAGACTACTAAAATATATATCAATTACAAATGATTGTATTTGATGTGTGCACAGCTATACTCTCACCAGCTGCAGGAGAATTATCTCTTAGAGAAACAGTAAATAACTGTAATTGTTTTTGAACTGCAAATCTCTCCTTTAGTATGTGCTTTCAAGAATAAAACGCCTGTATTTTAAACTCATGTACTAATCAGGCAGAGAGGAAGAGTGGGGAGGATATCTACATGGTAGAGATTCCCATTCTATTCTCTCCCTCTTACTGTGGAATGTTTTCCATGCTTCTGATTTTTTGCCACTCTCTCTGAACCTCGTTTTCAAGAAGAAAGAACCTGTAAGATATATTACGTATGAACATTTTGCTCTGACTGGCTGGAGTTTATCTGTGCCATTTTGAGACTCAGCAGTTAAACTACCACACTTCCCTCTTGGTGTCAGGCATTCAAAGGTCGTTTGGCATCCCTTACCCTACAGGGTCTGACTCCATCAGAGAGAACTTAAGTCTGTGTAGCACAATACACATTACAACCTTCAAGAATGTTAGCAAAAAGTCCTAATAGCACAACTGTAAAACAAACACAAAGGCCTGTCCTAAACTGGATTTATGTTCTTCTGTTTTCATCTCACCTGTTGTAGGACAGGAAACTGATTTCTGACCACAGATTCTGACAGGACTAATGAAATCTTGATTAGAAGGAATGAAAGCTCCACTAACCTCCTCTCTGTAACAGATTCTTCTTCCTCCTTTTATTTTTCCATTATAGGCTATTGCTAGCATTAGCAAACTGTGTTTCTCTTGGTTCCACCTTGAAGCTCTGAGGGTCAGGCACCAGAGTATCACAGAGATCTGAAGTCTAATGCAGTCGTGCACTTAGAACTATACATATACTTAAAAAAGCCATCCAGTAAAGTTCTTCATTAAAACAACAATCATTATTATTTACAAAAAGCAATCTGACGTTATTTGTAAAGATGCTCTCTCATGCACTTTGACAGAATGAGTTACTTTCTCCATCAGGAAACCTAGCTCTCAAACTGTGTGTACAATCACTCATAAAAGAACTAATTTATTTTAGTGATCATCAAGAATTACTGCCCTCTTAAAGTCAATATTGAGATGTATTGACCTGAAGCAAGCAAGCATTCAACCTGACGCTAGCAGAAAAGGTACCAAATACGCTTCACTCAACACAAAAATACTTGCAGAAAACTCTCACAACCCATATATAAGGTGAACTGCACTTCTTATCTGGGGAACCTAAAGTACTAAGCAGATAAAACCCCAAACCATACTTCATTCAGCTTTGCTGACTTGATCATTACCACAGCATGCCCATTCTCATTTCTGCTCATTCTAAGGAAACAAGCTTCCTCAAAGCCTACCCTTACACATGCAAATATGCATGTAGCCAATTTAGTTAAATTATGACTTAGAGAACAAAAAAATATCAGAAGGAAAAACTGCAAACAAACATAATTCCTTATAATTTCAGCATCTCTAATGTAAATCACAGCTGGATGTTGCTCGAACTAACGTGCCCGACAGGAGTCAATGCCGAAGGTGCAGAAGGAGGGTGTCCATAACAAAGGAGAAGTTACCAAGAAAGCCCTTAGCTGTGAGTTGCAAAACAAGTAGATGCACATATTTTGCAAAAGAGAAATCAAAGCCAGTAAGCTGGAAAGGGTCAGAGTCTTAAAAGGGCAAGACTTCATGGTTTTTACTTGTATGTCTCAAAGTTCACGTTGGGGGGAAAAGATGCTTACTTGTAAAGGTAATATTCGGCTTGATCCACTTCCTCTCGTGAAGAAATGTTGTCAATAAACTGATTAAAAAATAAGAAATAAAAGCTTTAGAGGGAGCACTCACAATGCATATTAGAACAAAATGTCACTTCAGTGAACAAAATACATTTGTTTGGCATATTTAGGTGTCTTACAGTACTGGAGGTCTTCAAGTCTTTGCTTGCTCCTACTCAGGTTTCCTCTAGACTGCTAAAAGTCAAATCTTTTTAAACTGAGACAACTCCCCTTCTCATCTCTAAGAAATGTTACGCATCTTGAAAACACAGTGACCACCTGAGCATTATGTCCATATAGCTCAGTACCCCATATTTTTGCTGCTCCTCTGTGAATTTTTTGCTCTTTAATCACATCCTTTGATTTGAGAATACATTCAGTCCCTTACTTTTTTTTTGCTGATTTTGAGTGAGTCTCAAGATGCCTTACTTTCTAAAAAGTATTATTTTCCCTAACCTTTGCCTGTTGTGTCTATTTATATTATAAATTCTGAAGGACAGAGGAAATAGCATTTTGTATTTGACCATAAATAACAGTAAGAAAAAAAATCACCCTTATGCTGGAAAGCACAATTTTCCTCTCATTTAAAACCTCGTCTACTCCAGGTCATCTTCCAAAATTCCTAGTGCTATCAACTATTTAAATAAAAGCCAAGTTTTCAACCAGACTTTGTCTCACGGTAACAGTGAATCCTGTTTTCCTGTAGGTTTTACTAACCTAAGCATAAGATGCCAGAACACTCCAGAGTCTTCCCAATATAATACCTTTAGCTCAGAATATATAAACAATGTGTTCTCAAGGTCAGTACTTCTCTTTATCATAAACATAAGCTAAAAATAATAGTTTCAGCTGACTGGTACTTGCTCTCCAGTTTCTCAACTCTCCTTGCACGCTCTACACGTGTAGCTCTCATCTTCAGGTTGTGGCAACAGCATGCCTGTGCGCTTTATTTACATTTTAGAAAATAAGAATCTGATGTGAGCTCCAGGTATTGGAAAGTGGGGCTGCCTGACAATCTGGAAATGCCACTTCTCCAGGGAAGAGGTCAGTCCAAAGCAGGGACATGAAAGAAATGAATAAAGCTGATTAAGTAATAAAAGGGAAAGGAACACTCATTTCACCCGTGGATGCCATCTCAGAAGCAATGATGAAGAATGCTTGATCTGTATAAATGCTTGATCTTGTAACTGTACAAAATGTTCTGTAACTCCAGTTAGTGGTGCCAGTCATCCTAATTAGTGGTGTTACTGAGGTACCAGGGTGGTGACTCAGCCTTTTTTTGCATAATTTTGAAGATTGAAATTAGTTTGGGGGGTTTTGCGGGTTTTTGGTTTGTTTTTTTTTTTTAAGTGACTTATTTATCCTCCTTCTTCAGTACAAACACTCACACAGGTAACTTAAAAGCACATCTAACACCTCTGCCTTCTTTCTCCTTCCACAGACTAACCCATCCAGAGGATGGAAATGTTTACTAATCCCAGTAAAAATAATGGCTTCACTTCTCCCATGCCAGCATTTCTCCTGCCTCAGTCTGCTGAAGCAAGGAAAGAAAACTACAGTGGCAAAATGTATCCACCTCTGCCTCACACTGGAAGGAGCCTGGAAGTGGAGGAAGATGCACGCAGGCAGGCAGTGTGCTAATTCATTGCATTCCCTTAGCAGCCTGGGTTTTTATAAAGTGCCTGAGGGGGCGTTAAAGCTCTCAGTAAGACAGAAACCACAGGAAGGCAGGGAATATATATTAGTGAAATACATAGCCCAGTAACAGTGAGGCCCAATTTTACTGAGAAAAAAAGCTATTTCTGTTTTGAAGACCCTACAGTCAAGGTACTAACTAATGAGTACAACGTAACAAAAACCAGCTTTATACAGCAATTTAACAGTATAACGAGACATTTATGATCCCAGAACTCCCAGCAGAGGTGGTATCATTTATCCCCTCCCAGCTCACTTGATTTCATAAGCATTCTACTCTCATTTCCATCACTTTATGATTGGGATCTATTTCCTTACCCGGGCTATTGTCAAAGAGCTGACAGGCAGCTTTCTTTCATAGGTTCTGTCCATTAAGCGGGCTAAGTCAGCTGGAGAAAACAGAAAAAGAGTATGTTTAATCAACTGGCATTACAGGAAAATCTGCAAAGCCATCATAAAACCTAGAATATAACCTCTGTTCACGAAATAAAATTCTGGTTCCTTGTTAACATCTCATTTTGAAGTTGTATGAAAACAATACTTTCAGTTATTGTTAAATACTTTACAATAAAATAATATATGGAAAGATTCTCAACACAATGAATTTAACTTATTAGAAAGAAGAGGGAAAAAGAAAACTACCCTATAATGTGTTGGATGAAATTAGTATAACTAATACAACTCATCGAAAAAAACCTGCAGATGTCCTTAAAATGCCCACTTGTTTTCAAGCTTAGCATATGCTGGACAGTGCTTTTGGTATGGGTTTGTCCTTTATTTTATGGTAAAACAATGAGACACAGAAAAAAGCAGTAGTACCATATTGATAAATCCTATAGTCACAAAGAGCAATCCGAAGAAACCCTGTTAATCAAACTGGGCACTGTGCCAGTACCTTATTAACTTTATAGCATTGTGCTCCAGCAGTTGTATAACAATATTAATTTGACCATACAGGAACTTTAAGCTTCTGACTGTTGAACGGGTAGCCAAAGATTGCATTTAATGAATTTAATTGGAAGTTAAATTAATTTAATTTGTAGTTTTAGTTTTGTACTGTTCCTGGAAAATAATGATGAGTCAGGAAGAGTAAGCTGTTTATTGTATGCTTAGTGTCAACTGTTTGATTCTTAGCTGAGACATGAGCTGATGATATCCAATCTATAAAATTTAGAGACTTCAGTCATACTCTTTCTTTCTACTCTCCTGCATCTTCCAGGACCAGGCATCAAACACATTGTCACTGCATCATTAGCACCTTGCTTCATTCACCCTTTGCACCCCAAGACTGCAACTGTTACTAAAACAGCCTCTGCTTTGACACCTCTCGATTAGTCCCCCTGGCCATCCTTCAAGAGCTGATGGGTTGGCTTGTTTTATATTTTATAAAATGACCTCCACACCTGTCAATGAATGTGAGGTGAGCACAACTTACAGCACCACATCAGAATTCACTAAGCCTTCTACTCCGGCAAAGCTGTCAGGCGCAGGAAGGAGCACTGCACCGGTAACATGCTGTGCCTCTGAAGGATGCAGTCCATGTCTGTTCTGTCCACAAAACAAGTGATACCCCTATTCAGCATTTTAAAAACACAACTGTACCACCAGTGAATACTGAGCAGTATACAGTTCTAACAGTACAAACGCCATTCAATGCTACTGACCTTATAAGTATACTCTCTCAAATTACAACACATGTGCAAAGACTTTTGCTGCAGTAAAATAATAGAACCTTGATTTGGAATAAAACATTTGACTGGACAATGTTGCTGTCTGCCACACAGCAGTACTTAGTGTCTGCATAACACCTTCCTCCCTGAGGAACTTTAACGTGTTCTTCAAAACACAAAAAGAACATTTATCTCTGGCTGAGGGAAGGCAGGCATTTCATGACCATGAAAGCAAAGGGACATCTGGGGCAAAGTTACTGATGTAAGTACCAGCTCCTATAAAAGAAAACGCAGGATACTTGGCTGATGTGGGTCACCAAGGCCATGCTATACCAGATAACCACTAAAACTGCGGATCAACTTTTTTAATGGTAAAGAAATTTCTGTGAGAATACGCTTACAAGAATTTGCCAGCCCTCACAAAGGTCATGATGAAGCACACAGATAAAGACCTCGGGGGCATTCCCAGTCAGGCTAGAATTTAAGAGAGAATAGATGCTGTGGCCAAGTCAACTTGTCAGGAACTAACAACTAGCTGGATCCTTGCCTAAACATACTAAGCCAACTGTCATCCAACATTCTTCATCTGCATTTCAAGATAGCTGGACAAAAGTATTCATTGCAAAATCTGCTATGTTTGATGAAATAGCAACATGGACCTCAGACAGACAACTGCACAGGTTGGGAGTTCATTTTCCAGAACTATTTTTGTTATGCATCACCCTCTGAAAACTGGAAGGTGATACCTAAGACCATTTTGGGCCATACTTAAGCCCTGAGCTTGGCACTCCTTTTGTATAGGTGTTCATGAAGATCAGGAGCTCATTTCAGGAACCACCGAGTACTTAAGTAGAATATAAACCAAATAATACAATGCTATGAGTGTAAGATCCCAAGAATGTTAGCCATTTATACACAGGCCTGGGAGAGTTCACACACAGAATTTTAATGACTGACCTTTTATGTTGCCTACAAAGCTGGAACTCTCCATCACAACTTTAGCATGGAAAGCAACATGAAGCACTTGTCTATCAGCTCCAGTATAAGAGTCACAATAAAATGAAAGCTGATTAAACTACTTAAAGAACTGAAGACAAATCAAGATAATGGGAAATTAAGCTTTGTTTCCAGACAAATTGCCATTTCTGCTGTAGTTTCTAGATATGAATATTTTGCAGTGAGTTCTTTCCTGGTTTGTTTTCTCTGAAGAGCACCTAAACCTAGACTGTTTTTCTCACATTCATGATTTGAAATAGTTCAGCTACCTTTTGTAAACCAACTTTGCTCCATAAGTTGCTATTCAATAATCAAGATTAAAGATTTCTTAGTTAAAAACATCTTGAGAGAACTACTGGAATATAAGAATGTGAATGCCCAAGTCTCCTAGTACTGTTTGTAGCAAAACTTAAGCGCTAACATTGGTGTATAAACCACATAAACATTTTAATGGCCAAAGCAAAATTCTATGTACATTCTAACAGATATATGTTGCTAGTGCTTTTACCTGAGAGTCATTACCAAAGAGGACACTAGTATACATAATCTCTCATACATACTGCCTAAAAATACATTTCTATAAGATGAACTTTTACAAAACTTTAATTTCTCTAAAAACATATTTCTGCATATTCCAGAATCCCATGGATTTAAACAAACTAACAAAACAAACCATAAGTCTGAGCTGAGGTCATTCAACTTCTGCACACGACTTCACAGTTGCCTCCAAAATATTGGTATCTGAGATTTCGTGTTCACTTTTATTTTCATTTGTTCATTGAAACTCAATGTCTTGCTGCCCGGCAACAGGGTGATTCAGTACAATGACTATGAAAATATTGACCCTTGCTTTCCAAGTCAGTGGTCATGACACCTACTACTAGTTTGGTAGCCTAGGAAATCAACACGCTTTCAGTTTGATTTGCAGTGTGCACCTATCCACAGCATGTAGCCACATTAGCAGGTGGTACATTTGGCCACCATGTAAGGTCACTATCCTTTTATTCTTAGAAGTGGTCCATTCAAGACAGGGTTGATCCAGTGATCAGGCAGCAATGGGAAAGCACATACAACTGTGACGCAAAGTTTACCTGTCCTGGGAATGATGGGCAGAGCTAATACCTTAACTCACAGGCTAACATTTCCTTTTCTATATAAAGAAAGCCTTGATTTATTTGAAAGACCCAATTAAAATATAAATGAAGGCTGAGGCAAGTACTTTGCCTTACAAATTTATATGTTTCACATTTCTTAGTATTTCCACATCCCTAGCAGCTTCTGGAAAGAACTACAATTTTGTACAAAAGGCGGCTTCGGATGGAAACTATTCAAGTCTGTAAAGGCAGCGCTGCCACCTGGTGTTGTGGATGAGCCATTTTGGGTACCTTTTAACAAAAAAAAGACATTTCCTATCTTACTTGAATTCTGCCATTCCCTGGGATCCTGGTAATTGCTATTCTTCTCATCAAGATGCCTACTGTCACTTAATTTTACTCTTGTTAGTGATGAACTAACTGAAACATTGGAGAATCCAAGTCCAGCCACACCTCCTGTTTCCTTGATAATCTCATTCTTAGTAAGTGGAGTCCAAATTACTTCTAGACAGGTAGCTTCCTACCAGCAAGCAGTTTGTAAATTCAAAATTAACACATTTTCAATTCCTACCTTTTGAACAAACGTGCTTCTGGACACAAAATACAGTCTTGCTCTTTCCCATGTTTTTTTCAGTACTGAAGTTTGCTAAACTCATTCATACTTGAAATGCTAAACTGAGACTACGGAGAAGAGAATAAAGCACAGTATTGTGGAATCACAGTTCTGAAACGGTGTTTGAAATACACAAATAAAAGAGCATCTCCTCAACACAAGGAATTCACTCTAGCTACAATCACTGGTTACTACACACAAGATTGTATGTGCATCCATAAAGCTGACAGCTACAGGGCAGACATCTGCAAGGCTGTCTCCTCTTTGAAAATGCTAATACAGCTGACACCGTGTTAACTTGTTTTCTCTTTTCTGTGAACACAGAATGAAAATGCAAAGCAGCTCTCTGAAAAGCATGGAACAGACATCTGCTTTGGATCAAGATCAGGAGCAGAGAAGCAGCAAGAACTGTGCCTGCCAAACAGTCACAAAAGGTCTTGCCAGGCCTGAGGAAAGCCAAACATAGACTGTACCAGCACTTGCACAGCAATGTTTTCTTCTACAGTGGATTTCTATTGCCTACGACATTTGTCAAAATAAGAACTCTTTTTCACCTGGAGGTGACTGGTTCAAGTGCATCCTGGGGAACCAGTCTGTGGCTCCCACCCAAAAAACACAGTATGAGCAGTCCTATTGACAGTGAAGGGTTACAAGGTATTAACAGTCTCTGCAGGATCCAAGCTACAGTCATGAGCACCCACCGGCTGTTTCTGGCCCATGTACAGTAAAACAGGTTGACAATACCAACCTAGCTGTTTACAGGCAAATAACAGAAACGAATTAGTGCATAAAAAAACATTACTCTGAACATTTTGTCTGTCTTCCTGCCTGACAAAAGCCCTTGAATTCACCTGCTGATTCTTCTTTCAGCCTCATAATCTGTGTAACAATTAACAAACACAGTTCAGAGGCCCAGCAATGAAAAATGGAAGACAAAGATTATGCATTAAGGGGTCTCCAAAACACCTGTGGTACAAAATAATGCATATATAACTTTGGCATGCAAAAATGTTCTGCATTATACTTTCTATTTCACATAGTCACCACAAAGACAGTGGACCGTCATTTGAAATGTAATTTAGCCAAAGAATTTAGCTATGAAATTTGCATGAGAGATCGCAGTACTATGAGCAGATACAGTTTAATGTTGCCCTGGTTTGAGGTAAAGCAGGACCAATTTTGTTCAGTAACTTTGCTTCTTAGCAGGGCCTCTTCTAACTACAGAAATTAACAGCATATTGTGCAGACACTGTTTGCTCTCAGAGTTGTAAGACCTATGTTTATAGTTGATGCCCATGCATGGTACGCAGAGAGGGTCTTGCTTATACTTATTGCTATAACACCCAAGGGCAGATAACTTTGTTACTTGCCCCGTTGGAGGGTTGGAAGCGGAAAAGAGCAGTGGGGTCCCACCTGTGGGTAGGAGCAGACAGGACAGGTGACCCAAAACTGACCAACAGGGTATTCCATCCCATCTGCATCATGCTCAGTATAAAAGCTGAGGAATCAAAGGGTCAGCTCTCTTTCTTCAATGGCTGACGTCCAAGGAGGACTCTATCTGTTCATCTGCCTTTGATCGCAATCCTTAACACAGATCTGGAATCCACTTCCCATCCGTCACTGAGTCCAGCCTGGGACTTCCCCAGTGCCAGCCGGTGTCATGACTGTCACCCTGGGAGCTTGATA
>VZSZ01012139.1:10676-48209 GCA_013398815.1 Ibidorhyncha struthersii
AAAGTATAAAGGTTGCAAAGAGAAGTGCCTGGAAACCCTCTCTGCGTCCATCCCAGAACTGTGTGCGGCTTATATTTTTGGCAATAATGGGGGAGAACCTGAGAATATTTATTTTACAAAGTAAAAAAAATAATTGACTTTTCTTAAAAACAATAGAGTAGCTTGAGGGGAAAATCCAACATATCCTAATTTAGTCCCATGGGACGTAATACATGTGCAGTAGGCAGAGCAACCATGTAATGTGCTTGGGATGTTAGAACAATCCTTATGGATGTGAGGAACACACAGACCTGTCCATGATTTTTAGTTTCAGACAGTAGAAGTTATCAGAATAGGGTATCTAAAGCCGTTCGGTACATTTAGGGCTCTGTAAATAAGGGGTGTATTCATCACAAAGTGCAGCGTCAGTCGCGTATCTGAATGTGCCCGCTTAAGTACGCAATGTCATCGGAGGGTAAAGAGCAAAGGATCATAAAGGTTTCAACCGCGCCATTCCTGAGTCACCGTGTCTGGTTCCAGAACCGAGCAGGACCGAAAAACAAAAAGAAAAAAAAGTCTGCCTTGACGAATAATATTCTTCAAGGCAGAATTTGGCCTTATTAGCTAATTGTGACGTTCGAGTGTCTCATCTTACAGAGCAGTGCTTCGCTGCTACCGAGTGTGGAGAGCAGCCGAGGTGCGGACTGCCCGGACCACTGCAGGAGGGGAGCTGCGATGCTTGCAAACAGTTTCGGTCTCCCAGCCTGGAAAGCCCATAGAAAACAGAATTCCCCAAATCTGAAAATGCCTTAAAAATGGTGTAATAGCTGGCTGTCTTTCAGAACACAGCTTGACAAATAACTCCTCTAATTTTATGTGAGAAAATAAATCATTAGATATCCACTCTTGGAATGACTGATTTTTATTTTTTTTCGCAGATTTTGGGAACGCTTTCACTCAAGGAGACAATAGTTTCGTATTTTAATAACATTAACTGACTATTATAGTTCAATGAAATGTTGCAGCAATACCAAATTTATCATCCTATGTCTTTAATACACATGCTTTAGATAATATATTGCAGATATACACTACAACTGTTCAGCCTATACTTGAGCAGTTACATATATATGGGAGAACTGTGGTCTGCTGGTGTCTGATATTTCAAAGCTTTTTGTACATATATATTTTAATGATTTAAGAAATAATAACATGTCTAAATTACAGGGGCAGTTCATCCGCCATTTTCTTTTTCAGGTCTCTTCAGGTTTTTAGATTAATTCTAACCTTTTGGTGTTTTTTTTTTTGTTTTTTTAATTATTTTTGGAAAGTTTTTATCATTCAGAAGTTTTAAGGATGATCACAAAGAAGTAAGCCTCTTCCAAGCTTTAGGACTTTCTTGAGCGGTTGGTAGAGGCAGCACCCTGCACTTGAATTGATACCGGTCTGGAGATCGCTTCTATTCCACTCTCACATTAAGGGCATTCTTGATTATTGCTGAAAGGAGACACCTTCCAACTTGAAAACGTGCTGCATCATTTGGCCCTCGCTTTTCAGTTTTTGAAATGGGAGTTGTTATTTGTTGNCCCCCGGTGCTGTGTCGTTACAGAGCATTTCGTCATTGCTTCAGATGCCTCTTTCCAACTCAGTGCCATCCAACAAGTTAAAGAAAAGGGTTTTGCAAATACCAAGAGAGGAAAATCTTTCACTTTAGCCTAGTTGTACTAAAGCCTTAACTTTTCACGAGCCTTTAAGCTGTATCATTAAGTTCATCTTGGTCATTTATCAGCTTCTTAAATGGCGCTTGATTGCTCTTAATTTATTGTACAAGGACATATTTACCCCTCATCTTCAGATGTTTGCAAAGAATATCTTTTAAAGTAAGATAAATAAATAAAGCACTAATTCATTGAATATGTCACTTTGGTTTTTATTGTACAAAAACCATGATCATTTTTCTTTTAATTTGCTGAATCACCTCATGTTCCTTTTTAGTGACTTCTGTCTGAGCAGAACTGAATCTCATGATCCTAGCTATTAAAACACTATTTAATGTAAAATACTTTACTTGTCATTCAGATATGTAAATCTTCTATGTCCTTTCTTCTGTTCTGTACATTTAATGTACATATTTCTGTCTTGTGTGATTTGTATATTTCACTGGTTTTAAAAAAAAAAAAGAAAGGATTATGCCATAATGGAAGATAGACTATAAAAATAAAACTTTGGTTGTATATTGGGAAGTGGTTTTAATTATCTTTCAGAGGAGGGTTTGTTAAAACAATGAACAGAGTTGATTTTTAAATTTACTACGTGGTAAAACAGCGAAGTGATTGTTTGCCAAACATACAAAGTACATCTTGAAGTTTTATTTCTATATTAAGAAGACATACAGATGTAGCTACTTCTTAAATAGAAGGGGACCCCCCCCAAAAAAGCCCCAATCCCAAATACCTGTGACTCTGAACTAGAAAGCATTTTAGAGATGGGTAAGTACTTAATTGGCAACGGGCAGGGACCTGGGTTGATGTTATTTGAGTGCATGTGGCTCCCAGGGCTGCTTGTAGTGATTCTGGGACAGCGGGGCCTGATCCGGTCAACAGCTTCCTCCAGTAATCCCAGTGATGGCAGCAGGATCCTCGTGTAAGGGAAGGTTTCCAACGTGCAGTTTTCAGGGCTGGGTTTTGTGCGGTTTGGGTTGGGTGTGCGGTCGCTGGTGTGGTTCCCCCGCCCATCGCTCTGGCTGCACTTGCGCTCCAAGGTGAAAGCTCACCAGTTTTGCCTTTGACTTTTTGCCCAGAAATTGAGCGTGTATGGAGGGAAGAATCCTTTTTTTAAAAAATAAAAGAAAAGGAAAAACACAATGAAGTATTAGTAGTAAGGAAGTAAAGCAAAAAATGAAAATTAATGTAAAAGCCAAGCCTTGTGTTTTGAGCCTGGCTTTTCTTTGAACTGATTTCCTGAGTAAGTCATAATTTTTTTCTGCTATAGGGAACTTGATGAATTAGTGGCCTTTCTCTACCTCTCTTCTGCTTTTTTCCTCCTTTTTTTTTTTTTTTTTTTTTTGCTCAAGGATAACCTTCTAACATATCGAAACTCCTTCTGGCTGCCAAGAATGTATTATCCCACAAACCAGTAGACCAACATCGTGTGTTTAAAATAGCGATTCTGGGCAAATGCAACGTTCTGTGGTCCTATTACTGACATCTGGTTCAGTTTTCCTTCACTTGTATATTGACCAGTATTCTTTATTGCAAAAACACAGCCCCTATTTAGGAAAGTCAGCATTTTTTTGGACTGGATTGTATTCAAGCTCTTCCCAATAACAGAAAAGTTACCAAAAAATTTCTTTATTGGCAGCAGTAAATATCTGTATTCAAAATAGTCATTATGGGCTCAGATACAAGAGAATTGTTTTTAATTTGCAACAAAGTTTATCTGTTTAATTTTGTTAAAAATGCTGTTAATCCCCTGGTTCAGAATCTTGTATTTTTAGTAATCTCTTCAAATCTTTGTGTTCGGTTATAGCTTTGCCCGTACCCATTTTCACCTTGTTTTCGCTCAATATTGACGCCCCAGGTGTTAGCAGGTACAGGCAAGAAACCTGAAGAACGACTAGCAGCTTCGAGTCAGGCACTGCATGCAGATAGCAAGCTAAAATCCTTCCTTTCTGAAGGCTGTGTCTGATAGAACGACCTTACGAAGATGATACAAACCTTGTAGAAGTTGGTACTGCAGCTGCCAGAAAGGCTGCTTTCCTTTGGGTAAGGATTCTTGAGAAATAGTATCTAAACCGTTAGGATATTCATTGTAAAAGGGTGGTTTTGCTGAATCAGGAAAGACATCTAGTTTTTGCTTCTGGACTATATGCTAGAGGAAACTCTGAAAACAAAGGGGAAAAAGAAAGCGCTCTTAAAACTCGATAAATATATTCACGTATCGCTTATGTATGTGCTTGCCGACTGTGGTAGTCTTAAAATTGCTTATCTATTAAAGGCAGTTTGGAAGGCAAGCCAGATCCGATCTTTTGCTCTTCAAACTGTATTTAAAATCCTCAATGGGGAGAAAAGAAAAAAAAGAAAAAACCAGACCTTCTTCTCCCTGCTACAGGCTCTGGTATGTCTGTTTATGTTGCAGCGGGATAAATGAACCACGCAGGAGCGCAGTGAGGGGTTTATACATGAAATTTTGTTTTTTTAAAAGGTGTGATTAAAAAAATCCAAGCTGTCTCATGCTCTGCTCTTATATGAGGTTGCGTGTGTGCATTTGTATATAGTCCGCTGGTATTTTCCAATTGTGTTGGCCAAATTCTGCTTTTAGTTATGGTTAGGCATCTCTCCTGACTTTGGTGGTGTCATATGAGCCTGACATTTTTCGACCAGACGTGAAGGCCCCCCTGCTCAAAGAGAATGCATATGAAATATATCAGCCTTTCTTCTGCTGGCTGGTTATTTAAACATGGGTAACTGAATTATTGTGAAACAAATTCTGGGGCTGCAGCTGCAAAAGCAGTAATACAGTATATTCGTAGTGATGTTTCTACGCCGTACCTCCTAATTTCCCAGTTGATTTCCAGTGCAGACAGAAAGTCTAGAATGCATGTGGTATGTTCCTCATCATATATTTTAGAAATGTAAAATAATGATTTGACAATTACTCTTTCTATTATAGAGATAAAATTAGGTATTTTGGGCTCTCATGATTTCTTGAAGACCTCTTACCCCTGGCTGCGTGGAACGTTGCTGGCTAGGAGCGTCATCGAGCGGCGTGAGGTGAAGCTGCTTTTGGTAACATCTCTGAAACCCGGGCTGTGCAGTGTGAATATTGGTACACTGTATGCGTTCATCGCCAATGTTGGTTTACATTGTGTTGTCTTTCTCAGCAGTCCTGCTTTCTCAAATGGTAATTGAACAGCAGCAGTCAAATACTCAGCTGAAGGAGATCCCCTGGACACTCCATGGGCAGTTATTCAAACACTTTCTGAACCGGTTTGACCCGTTGCTGATTTATTCCAGATCCATTGTGAGGAATTTAGAAAATGCAAACCGTAGTGTAGAGTTCAGAACATGGCTCACAGTTCTTTTCGGTTTGGTTTGGTTTTTTATAAAGAAGCCCATTCCAAAATTCCATTTTTTTAAACCTGTTGGTTGTTTCTGTTTTTTTTTGTTTTTTTTTTTTGAAAGTCCTTGTCTGGGAGGCGCACCCTGAGCAAAGGAAATGGACCCCAGTGACTCCCAGGTCCCCAGTCACAGGCTATAGGCTAAGGACCACTTTAAGAAACAACCCACTGCCCGGGGTGTCCTCCCGCTTCTCCCCTGGCAGTTATTAACAGAGTGCCAGCAGCTGCAGCGTGCCAGGCATTATGCAGTTGGTTGCTGCTTTCTGCCTCTTCTTTCTACCAGGGAAGCAAGCCCACCTCCTGGCAGGTTTTCCTGTTGTTTTTCATAAAAAGAATTGCATTTCTTACATAGCTTTTCTCAAGTATGGGCTGGGATTTACTTTCCATGACTACTGATTTCAGAAAAGCTAGTGCTTCGTAGGCAAATAGTTTTAGGACTTCTCAAGTGTCTCTCTGCATTGTAAACTGGCAACCTTGGAGGAGTAAAGGGTAATCCCTGAGCAAGCTTGAACTGGCCATTACTTGGGGCAGGGAGATTGAGGTCGTTAATGTTGTTCAAAATACTGTTCAGCTGTATTTTTGTGCTTTCCTTTGAGTGACAGGAGTCACAGCATGAAAAAGAAAGTTGTTACTCAGCAAGACGTGAACTAGTAACCATCTGAAGAAAATGGGGAAAAGACCAAGTGATGGTGGGCAAACACGTTGACTTTGTTAGCAGTCTTCATTGGTGTTGATTGACATTCATATAAAATCGAAGATCTGTGTATTTCTGCATTTATGCTTTCTGGATGAAAGTATTCCCTTAATGATACTTTCATCTTATGTATTGTATTTGTGGGTAAAGAGTCTGTAAGTAAATCAAGTTAGAGGACTTGAGGAACTAGAAGTAAAACCATAACCAAAGAAACAGCTCCAAAAAACCACTATGAAGGAAATGAACGGTGCAAGATGTGTCAAACAAATCCTTTTTTTAAGAGTTAGTGTTGCTATAGTTCTCAAGCAGGCAAATGGTTACTTCTGTCAAAGATAATATGTCCATTTTAAGCCACAGTGCCGTTTGATTTATATGTGTAGAACTAGGCAAATGCCACTGACAGTAGTCTGGGAGCAATTCCTCGGTAGTTATATGCATTATATGGAATGCTTGTTAGTTATTACCTCTGGCAGTCCTCAGTATGCATGATGACATGCTTGTGCCTGAAAATAGGTGAGAAGGTTTGCTTTATTTTTTTAACTTTGTGAAAGTATTATGATTTGCATTGCATTATATATCTTTTTTTTTTTTTTTGCTGCAGCCTTCTGTGGGAATCTGAACAGCTGATAAAAATTATGGGAGGGGGTTCAAGGCCTTGGCATAAGCAGCAGCTGTACACAGCCTAGGGAATGGGAGGTGGAAGTTTCTTCATCCTGATGTTGTCTCCTGTAACAGGGCAGTATGTGTAGATCCTGTGTAACAGATGTTTTGGAAAAGAATGACAGGAGAACATCATGAACAGAGGACATAATTAATTCATAGTAAGTACAAGGTCTGATGTACTAGTGCTGTCTTTGCAATATCATTTGCATGCGATGTATATTTCTATACAAACACGTCAAATTCTAAGATCTGTACTCAAACGTAAGGTCTCTATTATAGCAGATTAAAAGGAGAAATAGCTCTAATGAAGCCAGATGTAATAGGAACTGAATATGTCCCTTGTTCTTACATTCTAGTGGATTTTGTTGTTACCTTATTAAGATTCAAACCGTGTCTTCAGGATTTGGCTGACTGAAATGATAGATTAGTCAGTGTGGAGGATTTTATGGATAATACATCACTTTCTTTTTTTTTTTGAAGGGATGATATATGCCTTTTCTGGAGGGCATTTTTATCATGGAATCTGCTTTAATTTGTAATGTAGTTTCTGATCCTCTCTGTGGTTACAGAATATGTGGAAACATCTATGCCTTGTGTAGACTCTGTCATCTCTCATGTCTTATTGTCCTCCTTGGTGGTGTATATTTGGAATACTTTAAGTTACTACGGCTTTACTATTTTAAAGCTTGACTCTTGAAAGTAGAGGTCTTGTAAGACCCCAGGCTTGTGGTCCTTACTGTAGGAGATCTATTGCCAAGTTCAGTGGAACTACTTGGCATAAATAAGTGGGAAAATTTAAGCATTTACGTGAGAAGGCAGCTTGACTCTACATTTTAAAAATCTAGGTGGACAAGCTTGGGAAAAGATGTGTTTTCTTCACCTTATTCTCATGAAGACCTGAAGATGTCTATCCTCCATGTCTAGGTGAGCTTCTGGAAGGAATAAAAGATGAGTTTCAACTGGTAGCCATCTCTTCCCCTCTATGTCGTGACCCTGATGTACTTTTATTATACTTTGAGATCCTAAGGCTATGTTGATCTGCTACATGATTATATAATGCTCCAGGACACCTGTGTAAATAGCAAACAGAGAGGCTTTTTATAGATACTAGATCTTAGATAAGTGGCTCTAAGAAGTAATATAGGATGCCAGCTGTAAACCCCTGCTATACATACCATGTATTTTTGGCCGTTTGTTTATTATGAGAAGTACAGAAGCCGTTCCTCATAAGATAATTTTTGTAAGGCTTGCAAGTGTAAATATTAAATTTACAAATATTAAATGGAGAAGCTTTAGAGAAACCACTAAATGAACAGCTTCGCATTCCTCATTTCTGATTCTGAAGTCGATTTCCTTAAATGTTGCTCCGCTGACATTCAAACCTGAGTGCTGTTTAAGCCTCAGAGAGGAACTGTGCAGTCCCTCAGCCCTGGCCCTCCCGGGGTGTAGATCTCAGCCGGCGATCTTTAATGGTAACAGATGTTTGCTGGAATCCTCCTCAGGGCGCTGATGTTCTGGGTCAGGAGCTTGCGGTGTTAATCAAAGCACCCTGTCCGTCGGTCCCCGCTGAGGATCTGGCCCTCTACAGGGATCGTGTTTTTCAGGGTGGTGATTCTCATGTAGGATTCCCCAGGGATAAGATCAGTAGGAACTCGCCCATCTCAGCACCATGGGGCAGTAGCAACGTCCTGGTACAATTAACTTGGCTTGTGTTAATGAGAATAGACAGGAATCTGAAGGGGGTCCCTGAAATGTCCCTGAAATCTACAGGAAAGTGCATTGTTCCCCCTCTGAACTTCACTAGGATGGTAAGGAACTACAGCGGTGAGTAAACTGTTGCTTACCAGTATTTATAGAGGAAGATTGTTTTACATTATTGCTTTTTAAGTACTTAATAGGGCACCTAGTAAGAATGAATCATGTTTTTTCTTCTGAAAATTGAGGCGAGAATACAAAAATGTGGATGTGGCAATACTGGCACGATACTGTTCCTGTCTGTACGGCGTTAGCAGATGATTCCGCAACCACGTAGCTGTAATTAATAGTCTGTGTGTGGCTTGCAGCCGACTGACCCATGACTTCCCATGGAGTCAAGGTTTCCTTATCCAGCCATTTCTTGCAATACAGTGAAGAATAAATGAGTCACGTGGGACACTGTAGTCAAGCACCTCAATTAACGAGAAAGTGCAAGGTAAATTCAGTGGCACTGATGAAACTTCTCTTATAAAGAAGCTGTGTACAAAGAAGTAATTTAGATTCCAGATGCTTTGAATTTCTGTGCGTGTTTCTTAAACTTAAATGATCCATAAGTAAACTAGTTACTCATGATCTCATTATTACCCAGAGTGAAATTTATTAAATGGTGATGATATGCCTTTTATTTTGTTGGGGCAAATGGGCAATAACATCAAACGTGCTTAGTTGGGACAAAACCCCATTATGCAGCGTGGCTTATAGGACTTGAAGTGCCAGACCCGTCAGCGTATTAGAATAAGTAACAATATGCCACAATTAATTAATCCAAGAAGATTTTTAGTGATTGTTAATTTTTTCCCCAGTACTCAGACTGATTTGTCATGTTGGTGTTTATTAATTTAACATTTGATCTGAAAAAAATTCCCCAAACTTCAAAGTTCAGCTGGTTCTTTAAGAGCAATCCAAAAATATGTTTCTTCAGGCCCCAGGCATTTCTGAAGTAGCTGAAGTTAAACAAAAACCATTTCTCTCAAACTCTGCAAATGTTCTAAAAGCTTTAAAGTGGCTCCTCACAGGGAGCCGGAGCAGAGAGGGAACCCCTGGGTTATTTTTGTTGCTGCGCAGTGGCACATGGTTTCCTGGAGGAAAACTCCAGAATTATCGCTTTTCTGTGTGTTTGTGTATGTTTTTCCTTCCTCTTTTCACCTCTGTCACTGAGCTCCTCTCTACCCCTGTGCCTGGCTTCCCTGTCGAGAAAGTCTGGAGAAGGTAGGGGTTAGATCATCCTTCCAGCAAGGATAAACTGAATTCATGTCTGAATGAGAAGATGACTCACGTCAGATGTGATTTTTTCCTAAGCTCCGTGTTGGAAGGGATGAAGAAGGACTTTCATTTCTTGGGGAACTGTACCATCACGCTGGGGTCTGAGCAAAGTGTTTCCTTGGTGTGTTTCGTTTTCGTAAACCGTGGTTTTGCTCTGCAGTAAAACAGCATTGGTAAACCAGTCTGTATTTTGCTGGTTCCTTTTGCTGTCATAACGGCATCCCTGAGGTTACGAACGCTGTTGAGAACTCTTCGCTGGAGTAATTTTGGTGTGGTCTTAATTCATTTTACCAAGCAAAGGCTGGTATTCGCATAAGATGACAACATGGCTAATCCGCCTTAAGTGCAGGCTCCGAACATATAGAGGCATTTCTAAGGGAATTGCTTCATTACTCTGAGGAGGCCCAGCCCAAACTAGTAATTCTGCATCCAGTTTAGTTAATATTACTGTTTGTTTAAAGGTTTTCCATTTACAGTTCACTTCTGGAAATTTCTGCCCAGCGCATCCTGCCTTGCGAGAAGCCCTTTCAGCTCACAGCACTCTTTTAAGTGGACCAGAGCACTTTTCAGGACTTGGTTGTCACGTAATGCGTCTCGCAGCGGGGAGTCGAATTAACTTCTCCCAGACAATTGTATTGTACGTTAAAATATGTGCTGTTGCACTTACATCATGCGATAGCTAGTTGTGCCACATCACAGACAAGAGTTTGACATATGTTGCAAAATAAAAGTTGCCAGTCATGGACTCTTTTGGGTTTTTTTTTTGTCTCCAGCAGTGCTGTCATGATCTCTACTAGCAAATCGTCTCCCGCCGAGAGCGTAACACAAACACTGCCAACACCCTGCGTCCAGATGTGTTACGTGGCATCGAACCAGTGACAAACGATGCCATTTCGATCTTGCGTGATAATTGACAGCAAAGAGGGCACCTTGATATCCCCAGATTTCAACACACTATTAAGCTTTTCACATTGAGAAGTCAGTGGCATTAAGGGCTGGGGGCTGCTCTCTGTCACCAGCCACCTGCTTTTTGCCTTGCTGGAACCAGTCCCAGTCCTAGCTGGGACCCTTGGCGTGACCCAAGCTCTCTCCTAACCTGTCTGCAACAGCCCTAAACAACCCCTGAATCTGTGTGCTCGGCAGCTTTGGTTTGCGTAGGCAGCTTTCCTGGAGAGCAGGAGGAGATCCACAGCCCCCCCTCCAGCTGTGCCACCCTCCCGTGCTGCCACGGACACCGTCCTTCCCCAGCAGCCGGGCTGGGACCGCGAAGGTGAAGCAACACACCATCAGGGTGGGTTAAGCAGAGGGGTGCGGAGTTTGGCATCGTGCTGGTGTCATGCTGCTAATACTGGTATGTTTTGTCCCACAAGCATTTAGCCTCCCGCTGAGGTGATAGTGCTGATACAACACCCACTGCTCTGTGGACCCACCGAGCTCCAGCAGCCTTTGCTGCTGCTGGCACAGATCTGTCCAAATACGCTCTCTGGCACGCAGGCGCTCTCATTGGCACCTGTCAATGAAACAGGGAAATACTAAAATTTACATTTTTTGCACATGAACGGTGAAACTCGCGTCATGTAGAATGTGAAGGGGCCATGCATGAGTTGTAAACCTGTCCTAAAAAGAGCCATTCCTCCCAGGAAAACTAATTTTGGTCCTTGAAAAGTAGTGAACAAAGTGGCATACCCTGAATACTATTTACTAACACACACTTGAGCTCTGTCTTTTGGAGATCATTCTTGTAATGGTGAACAAGGTGAGTTAGTGTGGCCACAGCCCTCTCCGCAAGTCAAACGAGTTGTGCTCTTACTGAAATGTAAGTAAAAATATTGGAGGCTGTAGCAGGGTCTGCAGGTTTGGGCGTTCAGTCTCCTTGTTCATATTCTACCGTAGAACAACTCTGCTGTGGTGTTAATACCTTTGTCTTATACTCACAAGAGAAGTAAATGAGCTTTATTTGGATTTTCTGTGGAAGAAACAGCAGTGCTGTGTTACTTGTGGCATTTGAATTAGCTTTTCAGAGCTTATTTGACCGCCTGCTGCTTTTGAGGCAGGCAATAGAGCCAGTCTGGTTTTGTATGTTGAATAGTTTACAGTAGTAAGAAATATGTAATTAGAAGGGAAAATATTTAAAATAGCTGTATGTCTTAATGTCAGTTCAGGTTGGCATTTGTGTGTGCGGCTTCCCTTTTCTTTTTCTTAGTCATTAATCATTATTAGAGGAGATATGTCAGAATTTATGGCTAGATTCAGCTCTTACTGTGTTTCTCATTTCTTGATGAGTTTTGTGTTCTGGAGCTCTATTAAAAAAAATTCAATCTACTTTGGGTTTTGTTTTCATGGTGTAACACAGTGACTTGTGGCAATAGATAATTGAATTTCCAGTCTGTTTGCCTCTGGGAGGCTGAAATAATACTTTGGATAATGCATTAGTAATGATGCTTTATCTACTATAACCACAGGTGTGAAAAAAATGGACAAGGGTTTCACATCTGAAAATCTCTGATGCTGGCCGAGATACTGTGGCTATGGACCAGCCAGCCATTTCTAACACAGCATTTCTAACACATTTCTAACACAGCATTTCTAACACATTTCTAACCTTTGGCCTCAGCAATTGAAAACGTAAAAAAAAAAACCCAAAACAAACAAAAAAAAACCCCAAACCAAAACAAAACCAAACCCCCCAAAACCCAACAGAACAAAACAGATGAAAATGCACCAAGAAGGTTACAGGTTACAAGTCGCTTAACCAGGACATCGCATTATGCAGGATTTTTTTTTCCTTTTCCTACAGCTGGTGCCAAAGGAGCAGCACACCCTACACTGGGGAGAGAAATTCACTACTGTTGAGCAAATACTTTTGAAAAAGCTCAAGGAACGTCATCTCTCAAACTTTCCTTTCTTGGTTATTTTAACTTAAAAGATTGTAATCCTGGTATAAACCTTACGAAAGCCGGAGTGCAGCTGGGGAGGGAGGTTTGAATAGTTATCCAGGCTCTCGCTCCCAGGCCGGTGTCCCCCGTGGTTGCACATCGTATACGCGGTATCCTAAAGCCAACCTGCTGTTCATCGCACACGGCAGCTCTGGCACCAAGGATGGAGGCGCGAGTGAATCCACAAGATTGTTAAGACATAGTTTCGTAGCTAATATTAAATCTTGCCAGTTGTCTGGAAAAAATGTCACAGTGTGTAGGCTGTAAATGCAACTGTATTTTTACCTACTTCTCTGATTCTTTTAGAAATGTGATTCCAAAACAAAGTATTTAGTAGAACTCAAGCTGACTTCATGGCTATGTCTTCTTTTCTTCCTCTCTGTGTGATATTCCATCCACGGTTTCCTAAGTGGTGCAATTTTGATTCTTTTCCTCATCACAAGTCTAATGGCTGAACAGTGATAAGTTTGTAGCTTTGGAGAGATTTTCTTGGCAGTTTCAGTCTATATTTCTGACAGGAAATCATTTTCTCCCTTGAATTATGATTGCTGGGTTACATGAGTGCAGACTAACCACTGCTCAACTGCTGTTGTCTGCTGTCTTTCTGGTCTTACGAGAAGGCCGAGTGCCCCAGTGCGAAACATAAAATTAGATGAATGCTGCAGGAAGGGAATAACAACATCATTTTCTGTGATCTCTTGCAATTTTATTTTACCACTTCTTATCTGAAAAGCATCTTCAGTCTCACTTGGAGTCAAGAATTAAATTTGTTTAGAGACAGTTCTTCCCATATATGGAAAACAAATGGAACTGACTCCATTTGTGTGGGTTTTTTTTTAGTGGAAGATCAGTGTGTTCTGCTACAGATGTTTGCAAATGAGCAAACTAGCAGAATATGTGGACCTCATCTTAGATCTACAGAAATTGGCCCCATAATGTGGCCTGTATCATTTGGCTAAACCTTGTGTAGTCCACATCAAATGCGTAGTACTGACCTTTCAGGGGTATAAACCTTGTATTTGGTGTGGTGTTCGTTTATAAATTGCTGTGCGTCCTATTGTCCTACTTACTTCTGAAAATGGAGAAATCTAACTCTTAGTAATGGAGGCAAATCCAGTGTTTGGAGGTAAATAATCTAATGCAAAATACTGTTATAGTTGAGATTTATAAAAGCAAGCAAGATCATTTCTTTTAATAACGAACATCCACGTAGACAGACAGACAGCAAAAACCGTCTATTATTGCAGCGTTCTGTCTGCAGTTTTACTGCCAGCACCCGGGGCCCATCGCAAAGGCTCCTGGCGTTGCTGTTGGCAGTGTGCAGGTGGCAGTGCAGGCCTCCCCTCTAGACGTAGGAGTTTGCAAAGTTGGTGAGACAGACGACTGAAGAGGAGCACATGGAGGAAATCATGACCTGAAAATGGTAGAAGACTCACCTAACCTGCACCAAACACAAAGCAGGTCTACCATTTCTATCCTAACGTGTTTTTTTTTTCCCAATACTGTTTAATGAAAATCTTCACGGTACTCACATGAGTAATGGCTGAGGAATGAGAGGGAAGAGCGGCTCAGCCCTGCCACTGCCGAAGCCCAGAGAAGCTCTGTCACCGCCTTCTGCGGGCTCCTCGCCGCAGAAAGCTACAGCTGTCATCTTTGATGCTCTGTTGAACTTGCTAACGTAATTGTAAAGATCATCTTGAAGTAATTTGATTTTTGTCTTCATAAAGTCACGCAAGTGTTGCTGATTTGTGTACTTGCTGTGTTTATTTTTGTTGCAAGTTCAGTTCTAGTCCACTTAATCAGGAGGCCAGAGGGGTCATCCCCCCTCTCTCTGCGCCAAGCCATCACTAATTCCCCCATGCAAAGGACAGTCGGCTTCAAGAGCAGGGAGTGAGCTGTGCCCTTCCTCAGCGGGTGCTGGAGGTGATGGGTGGGGATCAGAGCCCCCCGGGCACCAGTGCCGGGGTCCCTGCTCAGCCCCTCTGGACACTTGGGTCAGCGGCCAGAGCAGAGCATAAATCCCCATCGCGCGGTCCCTGCTGTCACCTGGGAGATATAAGACCATGTGGATGCAAACAAATCTCGTTAATTCTCATAAATTGCATGCAGTTATAACCCTGTTAACAGCACAGTATTAATTAAGTGAGTGGTGCTTGGATTAGGTGCTTATTTAATTTCCCTAACACGTGTTCATAACCCATAGCAACTCAGAACACTTTGTGCTCCAGGAAAACCGCGAATGAAAACTGAATCAGGAGTCTTGTAGATTTTCTGAAGGAAAGTCTTCACCCTGACTAGACCAGTAGTGTCTCATCCCTGTCCCTAATCGTTCTGAAGTCCTGCCCAGTGATGCAGCTGGCGTTTTCCCCGAGAAGAGGAGAGGTCAGCAGGCTGAGGCAATTTAATATGTGAAATCTGGAATACACCCCTAGCTCTTCCAGATAACACGCTGCTTAAAGGCTGCCAGTCTCAGGTTTCTGCCTGACTAGAGAGGATGGATGGTATAAAGTGGGGTATGAGGAAAAGAAAAGCATGGAAGGCTGAGTCAACATAGGCGTAAAGATATACATTAATAAGCATCTTATAGCTAATTGTTTCTGGCTCAAATACAAGCAACACAAGCTCTGGTCCTATTTGCTGTTCTTGAATTAGACTTGCCTTTACTTGGAAACATTTTACTTAATGAAGTAGGTTGATTTTTACCAAACGAAAATGGCTTTTGTGAAACACTGTTCTGACAATTATCGTAAATGCTCTCATGACACTGGAATTTTTCTGTAATGATAAAATTTTTCATGACAATGGGGCGCAGTATGTTAATGTGGGTTTTACAAGCATTCCGAGTTTCCTGAAATCCATAGGAGAGCATCAGATCACGCAGTCTGCCTTTCCCAGACTGTTAAGAGTAGTCTGCACAGCACAACCCAGAGAATGAGTTAAGTGCTCAGAATAACATGGTTGTAGTGGTGAGGTGCTCCACACAGGCTGGTTAGGGGAAACTGGGAAATTAAACTGCAGGTAGAGAATAGGAAACCCCCAGTGCTGCCCTCCGCAAGGCTTTGTCGGTAGCTGTGAGCTGCTGCGGTACGGTTTGCTCAGGTGGATGGAGCAGCCACATGCCCCGTGGTGCAGAAGATGAGTCTTAAGTCTTATGAGGAGCGGCTGAAGGAACCGAGGCTGTTTAGCCTGGAGAAGAGGAGGCTGAGGGGAGACCTTATCACTCTCTACAAGTACCTGAAAGGAGGTTGTAGAGAGATGGGAACTGACCTCTTCTCCCTAGTGACAAGTGATAGGACAAGAGGAAATGGGTTCAAGTTAAGCCAGGGGAGGTTTAGATTGGCTATTAGGAAAAATTTCTTCACCGAAAGGGTTATCAAACATTGGAATAGGCTGCCCAGGGAGGTGGTGGATTTGCCATCCCTGGAGATGTTTAAAAAAAAAGGGTAGACGTGGTACTTGGGGACATGGTTTAGAAGTGGTTTTTATCAGGTTAGGTTAATGGTTGGACTCGATGATCTTAAAGGTCCCTTCCAACCTCAACAATTCTATGATTCTGATCCTAAGATGAAGCTCCCTCAGCCCTACTGACCTGGTTTGGGGAAAGGATTCCTGGTAGCCTAAGAGAGGGTTATTTGTACTGCCTCACAGCACATCCCGGACCCATCTGGGTTTTGGACTCTGGCTGCTAAGCAGGGGTAGGGAGGCAGGAGAGGAGAGGAGTTATTTCTGACCTGTGTGGATGACTGGTTAAATCCCTAATGCCTGACACTAATCCAAATGCGGGTCTGCGGGAGTTTGGAGTCATCTGTGGGCAGTGTAGGCAATGTAATGTTCTTACTAGAAAAAAAGTGAGTAAATGGGAGTGGTGCAGGCATGGAGGGTTGCCGGGGGGAGGATGCGGTGGCTGTGGAGTGAGGACAGTGCTGCACAGAGGGGCCCTGCACTGAAAGGCTCTTCTGAGTCTTGAAAGCAAACCTCCAACTCCACCCCGGGCTGAGGGTGCTGCGTGGAAAAGTGAGAGTGTGTGTGTTTGTGTCTGTCTACGTTTCATTTTAGACTATGTATCTACAAGTCTGTAAAGTCACCACCAAGAGACTGTTTTTTCCCATGTGTTAGTACCCAAAATTATGAATCAAGACACCTCTCAGCTGCTTCCTAACTCCCATGTCTAGGAGTGAGCAATGGTCTTAGCTTGGTAAGTAGGTGGTGAGATCAAATATGCAGAGTCCATCACATCGTCTCAAATGATGTTTATGAGAAAGTGCCAGAGTTTGCAGTATAAATGCAAAGACTTTGAGAAGTGCTGCTGAAATATTTGCTCAAGGACAATGAATAACTCGGTAGAAAGCAAAGTATCGTAAAATATGAGCCTCTCAATTTGATCAAAATTCTTTCTTCAGCTGTTGTCCTCAAGAAGTCTCGGTTTCTGAGTTGAATTGATACCACCTTATTTTGTGACATTGACTACTCATTCTGTGTGGAAGTTTTACTTCAGTGATTACACATCTAGTGGCATTCTGAGTGCATTGAATAAACTGTAAAACCAGTACCTTTAGAAAAGTAATAAAAATCAGAGATAACAAACACTTCTTCTGAACTGAGGTGTGTTCACCAAGCACCTTGTTGGTGCATTTTTGATTTCTTTCCACTGGTGGACTTGCATCCTTCAACACAAAAAACTACTACTACAATGTAATTTTTAATTTTTAATTTTTATTTTTTAATTTTTAATTTTTAATTTTTAATTTTTAATTTTATTTTTTTAATTTTTATTTTTTTTATTTTTATTTTTTATTATTTTTTATTTTTTATTTTTAGAAAACAGTTGTGTGATTTGGGATTAGCTTTAGGATTTAGCAGGATGCTGTTGCAAACTGTGTCATTACTGTGAGCTTGATCCTGCGGTTGACACATGCGCTCGAGCTAGCAGTGCTACATGCAAAGAGAGAGAAATCTGGTCTTTCTCAAAAGAGAGTTACCTATGAATGATGTGGATGTTGTTAAATATTTCTGTGCTGCTACAGATCAGGTTTAAAAGAAGAGCTTCACAAACCCTTTTTTTTTTTAGCACTGAATTTGAACAAGATGCAATGTACATACCGAGTAGCGTGAATCGTACCCTGCCTACTCGTATATGCTTTAAAACACAAAGGCATGTACCAATGCGGATAAGACTTATTTTATGCACAATGCCTTTTCAGTCTGACTTCTGTTATACAGAGGTATTTGAACTTGCAGGGTACTAAGAGAAAACACATGGTCAGCTGAAACATGAGAGAGCTTTTTAAGCAGCGTGTCTTTCAAGTCTGCAGCCATTCCCCATTGGCCCGGCAGCCGCCAGCTCGCAGGCGAGGGCGAGTCCTCGGCTGTCCTCTGGAAAGCCACCGTGGCCCAGAAACATCGGGGAGCGGGTGGGTTACGGGGAGGTAGAGCCCTTCCGAGCTAGGGGTAAATCAGTGCTTAAGGTAGTGGTGGCCATCCCAAGGTGCTATCTTTGTGGACTGGATCGCTACAGGTTTCGACGGCGTTTTTGCAGAAGTAGTGTCCTGGCTGAATTCCAGCTTAATTAAGGTGGAATGGGAAGAGCTGACGGCTCTGTGTGTCTCCCACCTACTTTCTGCTTTCATTGGTAGAAACAGCCAGTGAAGGGAACATGTTTTCTTTCCCCGAGTAGAAGCCTCAGTTTAGGGTGGAGGTGCTTTTCTTTGACTTCACAGGAGACTTTGATGGTGTGCCAAGCTTAAAAAAAAAAAAAAGAGGAGATGCTATTTTCCTACTATACTGTATGTCTTAGATCTGATGAGAAAAAATGATTTTCTTAAATTGCATGGGATGTTTGTGGGATCTGATCCCTGGGCAATAGCCTGTGGTTTTAGGGCTCTGCATGTCTCATTAGTTTTACATAACCTCTTGCTCTTTCCTGAGACCGCATCCCCCAAACTCTTCATCCTTCTCCAACTTACGTTCCTATGCCTTGCGCTGTCACCACCCACCCCCTCGGTTTGCGAGCACATCTTCCGATTTTTGTAGTAAACAGACACCTACTTTTTCTTTCTTCAGGAACTGTCTTTATAACAAATCTTTCCTTTAAGACTTTTGTTGGTAAATCACTTGGATCTATACAAATTTGATGCTAGACTTTGAAGAATGTGGTGGTTATCTGTTATGTACTATGTTGTCAGCACATTTAAAGACCTAAAAATGTTTTATTAATGTAGGGCTCTAACACAATTCAGTAACAGTGTCGACACAACAAAGAGCAGAGCCTGTTATAACATATTTGGGACACAATGTCCCAGTCACAGTACATTTCGTGGTGTGGTCAATCTATACTTTCCTTGGGGAAGGAAATAAATGGGAACTATGTACTGTACAGAGCTGAGAATTTTGCTGGTACTGGATAAATTGCAAAACAATATAACTGCTTCTCCAGTACTAATGATCAGAGCCATCCCCAATTATGCTAGTGCCTTGGGCAAAGGATTTTTATCGTGTTGTTACTCCAGCTTGCAAGACCACACTATCTGCATCCCAATGCAGCCCGGCTATTGCCCGGCTAACATCAAGAGGCAGCTTCTTAGGTGGCCTCATGGTATCAGCACACCTTGTTCGAGGCTGCTGAAGTCGCTTACAGGTAAAGAGGTTTCTGTTGAGGGCAGAAAGATGTGTTAGCCCTAATTTTGAAGTGATTACAACTGAGCATGAGAAACCTTTTTGTTTCCACTCCACTTAGCAAAATGCAATCAAATCCATATTTTCTGGGAAACAATACTCTAGATGACATCACAAAACCAGCCTAATGCCTGCAGTCCCGGGCAGATTTGGTTGGAGACAGATTTTCCATGTAGCCATTTTGTACAGCCTCGGGACACAACCAAAAATCCCAGCTCTTTTGAAGGGAGAGAATAAATAACTTTAAATTTCTCCCATTGAATTTCGACATGTTTCTTTTATTGCAAAACTTGGATTTTCATGCCCTTATTTGAATTGTACGTTAAAATCTGTTACTTGCCAGCATCCCACCCACATATACTACGACGTCTCATGGAAGTCATCACTTAGTTGGAAATGTGTGCACCATATGCATACACTCAACTCCAAAAGTAGCACCCAAGGGTTTTTTAAACTCAGCCCATAATCTGTAAGAAAAATATAAAAGATAAAAGAGAATATTTTAAGATGCTATAAAATGTTTTAGAAACTATTTTAAACCTCTCTCTGTTATAAGGAATCTGAGGAACATTTATTTTTCTCCTCAAACAGGAGAAAAGATAGGAGACTGTCCAAAAGCTTTTGCAAGCGTTTTTATTGCATTGCCGGAGTAGGAAATGGGAGGCTTGGAGGGAGCAGGGGAACGTGTTGTTTGTTTTCCCAGCTAGAGATATCTAAAAGTTTGGAACCCTTATGAATAATATATACATTGACATAATTCGGGTTGGACGATACTAAAATAACAGACTGTGTGGAAACTCCTAATTGCACATCAGTGTTATAACTCTGCCATTTAAAAGAATGCTGCATATAATGCTGCTGCTGCCTTTGTAGCAGCTGCAGTTATTCTTGCTTAACAGACAAGGGTTTCCCAGTCGTACATAACATTTCTGCAGATGAGCCACCTGCTTTGGGACCCACTGTAGCCTGCTGTTCTTTGACAGAGAGGAAGGGAAGCTGTCCTGGAAAAGCGACTTCCCTGTTCTGACACAGTGGGTTAGATGGGAGTTTGTTATTCTTTTGAAAATGACTTAGATATTACAACGCGGACTAAGGTAAAAAGGAAATTTATAAAAGGACTTCAGAAACACAAAGAGGCAACATGGGTATCAGATACCTGCCTTGTGGATAGTTCTGGTTGGGTAACATTTTATATCCTGTTGGCTCAGATCTGTATGACTACGCAAGGTAAAAGGCGAGGGAAAGTCAGGCAAGTAGCATTAAACAATGTTCACTTTATTTTGATAGCTGGGTGTGCATCTTTTGTTTGAAGTGAGAGACCAAAACCTAGTGCCATCACCATATCAACCTGTTCCACCCCTTTACTTTGTGTTGCTACTTAAAAAAAAAACAAAACAAACCCACAACAACAACAAAAAAAAAAACAAAAAAAACCACAACAAAAAAAAAAAAAAAAAAAAAAAGAAAAGAAAAATTCACTCCAGGAGGTGGAAGGCACTGGGGTCAATGCTAATAAAAAATTCAGCACATTTTGGCAACTAATGGCCTCAATAGTAAGTGGTGCCAACCATACTGGTGACGCGGGCTCCACTTGCCACTCACAGCTTGTGCTCTGGAGAGGCTCTTGGTCTTTACGGAAACTGTTTTTCTTTCCTCATTCTAGCTCTCACAGTCACTGTATTTGTTTATGTGCTTTTGCTGTTCCAGGCAATAGCTCATTATTTAATCAGGAAACCTTTCTTTTTTCTTTTTTCTTTTTTCTTTTTTCCTTTTTCTTTTTTCTTTTTTTCTTTTTTCTTTTTTCTTTTTTCTTTTTTCTTTTTTCTTTTTTCTTTTTTCTTTTTTCTTTTTTCTTTTTTTTATTTGTTTAAGGGCACACTCACATGTGTCATTCATCAACTTGAAACTAAGGGGGGCAGTTTCTTCTCCTTTTTTTCAAGTTTCATAAAGGATTTTGGTGACTCTCTAGCAACCCCGCTGGTGACAGTCACCTGCACGCTCATTAACTTCGTCAGTTTTCACGTAAGAATTTCCAGGTAGTTGTTAATTAAACCCTCAAAATGACCGGGCCTCGTCTGAAACTTATTTATGCAAAAAGGACATCTCATAGACATTTATTACAATTAAATTATTACATATATTAAAATACAGCCAAATGCGCTTAAAAACTCAGAACAGATGTAAGCGCAGACATTCACGTCCTAGCCTAAGAGACTGGAAGAATTTGTTCTTACAAGGTTTGCTCCATAGCGGCTTGCTACAGCTCTTGTGCATCTCTGGTACCCATGACCTGCAAACAAGGATGGGCAGGGATTCCTGTGTTCCCAAACCTGCTATAATCTGTGCCTTGGTTTAAATTCCCGTGGCTTGTGAAAGGTGGAGAGCTCGTGGAAGGATATGAGCCTGGAGCAGGGGCGGGAGGTGACCGGCTCTGTTGCTCCTGCTGCCTCCGCTGTGCCCCTCTGCCGGGTCACTGCTCTTCAGCCCACCACGGCAGCCAGCCCTGCTCGGGGGGCGCTTGGGACATCAGGGAGGGGACACATTCCCTTTCCCTTTGCTATTTATCCTGCTGCAAAGATCAGCGGGGCTTGGGTGATGCTTTAGTGTCTCCAAAGATCCCAGGGACCCTGAAGCATTGAATAAGGCTTCTCCACTGACTGCTTAAACCACCTCCTGGGCAGTTTTGTACCAGAGGAGCATCACAAAATACAATCCTAATGCCTCTCAGGAGCTGATAAATGACTTCAAAGTTAAAAAAACTCCACAATGGATTTTTCTTGTTAAATTGATGGATGCTTTTTATGAACTCTTTGTTGGAATGCTGATTTTTGGAATTCCTGCTATAGGAGTTACTGGTTGCTTCACTTACTCCTCTTGTGTTTAGTAACATCACAAGAGTTTTGTGGGTGGTGTCCATTTTGTTCCTGAAATTGTAGCTGGCTTGTGCCTGGAAAGGAACCAATAGTTCCCTGCCCTAGTGCTGGCTTTTGTGTATTTTTAAAATAGTGGTTGTGATTTTCCAACTTCATTTAAAATTAGGTCAAATTCTGAGGCCTTCCCAGGAGAGCGTGGTGTGCAGCAGTGGCAGCTGTGCCAGAGGCAGAGCCACCACCTCCCCGCAGGGCGAGGGACAGCCCTGTTGCATGGACACCTCTCCTGGAGAGCCCTGAGCCTGGCGCTGCTCTCGCAGAAGGTAAAGGGACCTGCGTTGTCTCAGAATTACTGACATCCAGGCCCCTGTTTCTGCTGATTAAAGAAACACTTAAAGTAGTAGGATGAAAGATTATAGAGGCTCATTTAAATATATACTATTAAAACTATGCATTACAAAAATTAGGATGTGTCTTTCTTATGCAAACAAATTAAAAACCTGTATATGTTAGTCTCCCTTTAAGTTGTTTTTTTTCTTGCTGAGAAGGTAAATTGCTGAAATACGATTTGCACTCAGTTTATGTAGTTTGCTTAAGCATTTTCAAATTGAAATGTACTTGAGCTTCTAAGCGATACGCAGAGCCTTCTTTGCCCTGATGTTATTACCAGCTGCCGATGTTTTACGGACATTTTGCTCTATGTCACTAAGTAGAAATCCTGAGGGTGCGTGCTGTGGAATTTTATGTATTGACCCAAATGTTTTGATTTTCTTTTTTATGGTGAACTTTGCATTAATTTCTGTAACTGATGTGGTTTTGGACTGCATAAACATTTGATATTGGCCAGAGAAATTTGTGAAGTGGGGTGGAGCTTACTCATCTTTCTGCTAGCTGCAGAATGTGACCCGTAAGAGCCACTGCAGCTCTTGCAGGGCTACGGGCTCAGTTACAGGCGAGCCACGCTGGACTTGGAAGAACCAAGTCAATATGGGTGCACAAACGATGTAGACATGGGTGTCTCTACTTGTAACTGCTTTGGGGGTCTGGACTGGTTGCTTTAGCTGCTCTAAACTGTGCCAAGTGGCAGGTGGGAACCACTTTAGACAACGAGATATCCCTTTTTCTTGGAACAAAACAAGTGCAGGGGCCCAACAGTGTTGTATCAGCACATCTGGTACCAACAGAACACACATCTGGCTATACAGTCCTCTTAAGCCCTGATGCAGACATGAAAGGTAAATCGTGACTGTGTTGCTCAGTGCTGAACGCATCTCACCTTCTGAGCAGCAGAGAATGCAAATGTACTGCAACAACCCCACGGGCACAGGGATCGCGCATTGTCCAAGTCTGTACCACGACTGTCGTGCTGTGGGCTCCTCTTAGGCTGGTGCCTTGTTCTTTCATAGACATGGGACATCAGGGAATTAATTGGAAGCAAGTTTGGTCCTTGATTATTTCCGTGAGAAAATAGCATAATCACAGATGAGTGAAAGATGAGTGTTAAAGCTCCTGTTGAGAAATAGCGTATTACAACTGACTTGAGTACAGGAATTTGGAGGAAATGTACACGGAAATACATATAATATATCAAATTATGAATGCCATCCATTGGGAAAAATTCTTAAGCATTGAAATCTATATACTTACTGCATTGCTTTCTTTTAAGAAAAAACACAGGGCACTGTATTTGAATCGCTTTTGTTCTTTTTGGCATACCCCAATCTGTGCACTTTTTCCAGCAGAAAATTAGCCTGATTAAGAAGTGGGGTTCATAACCTTGTATGTTGCTCTTCCATTGGAACTGAGTTATATTTGAAACACTTTATTTATTCCTACCTTATTTACATAATTGGAATTCTTCAGTAATATTTTTATTGCAGAAAGAAAGTGAGAAATTGAGCATTTTGGCCAAATTAGCCTACTTCACGTTACTTTGGCTAGCATGTTAAATTTCTCAGTTTGATCCAAAATAGCAATTACATCATGATGAAAGTCGAGCATAGGTTTTGGTTCTACATTGCTTGTCTTTATTAGTGAGTTTGGTGTGTGTGGGGGGTTAAATATTATTTTCACTTGATTTATTATTATTATTTATGGCACAGGTCTTTTTGACTGTGTATGCATATATGTGTATGCATATAAACACACACATATGTTATGTTATATAAAAGATGGCAGTGTGTGGTAGTAAATACATTTCTTGGCATGAGCTTGGAATGTCAGCAATACTCATGAGTAGCAAATTTAATTCTTGCCAAGCTAACATAAGAAGATATGCAAATATTTAACGTTATATATAGTTGTTTTATGGGCTGCAATCTGCACACATGTTCTCTTTATACTGCTTTTGTCGGCAGAGAGATAACTTTTTCTTGAAATTAAAAATCGGAATTAAAATTCTGTGTACCCAGGGGAAGCTGCCATCCAATGAGTGGTCTTTTTCCTGAAGAAATCCTTCCTGTTAGTGATGGGAATTAGCTCAGCTGAGGACAAAGAAAAACAAGGACAGAGTTTCTCTGCTGCTTCCTTGGGTCATATCAAAGTCCAAGCCTGTAAATACTTATGTATGTATTTAACTTTGGTACTTTGAGTACTCTTAATGACTCAAATGAGATTCCTCCTGGCAGAATAGTTAATCATGGGAAAAAATGCTTGCAGGTTTGGGTCCCAGGGCTGTTTTTCCTCTTCAGCTGCACCATTTCAACTTTTTCGTATTCTTTTATAGCCCTCATATGTGGGAGTTGTATGTAATGATCAGGTTATACCATGTCTTATAAAGCAATAGCAAAATATTTTCGTATGCAGCAGAAGGGATTATTTTTCTTCTGGGTGTCTATTGTTGATCTACATATTCCTTTTAATTCAACTGCTTTAAAACATTGATTATATATATGGGAGAATGGTAGGAATCCTAAATGAAGATTGCAGGATGGGGAAACTCGTTGGAGGACAATGAAATACAGCATGTTATCATGATGAAGTGGCTGGTTTAATTCTTTATTTTTAAACTCTCATTTAACTCTACTGCTCTGTCATATATTCTTCAGGAAAAAATGTTAATGCTGATTTAATATGCACGTAGTAATCAGAATCTTGCAAGCCATTTGTGATGTTTGGGTTGATAGGACCCAGCTGTTCGATGGCATTTATAGGTATGCTTAATGCAAATATTTAATCCTAGTTCATCTAAAGATGGTCTATTAAAAACCAAAATGAAACATGGTGGATCAAATAGTAACATTTCCTCCCTTAAATGTATCAGATAGTGTCCTCTTAATTTAAATACTTGTGTTTCAAAACTTGTTTATTTTTTTAATTTAGGTAGTGCTCTGCGGGAAATGCAGTGCTTGTATTCTGCGTGTTGCACTGCAAGTGGTTTTGTGTGTCATTGTGGTAGGTAGCACAGTGCTAGAGCAAATGGGCTGCCATTTCAAATTAGCCTCTAACTGCTTTCTAATATCTCTTGGAGATGAAGGGAAAAATGGGGATTTTCATCTCGATTAACAGGACTGTATTTGCGTAGAATTTATGAAATGCTTCAGCTTAATATCGAGTTTGTTTCATCAGCTATTTATTTGGAGAATTGCTGAGAAATGTTGCCCATGCCTTTTGGGTTATTTTAAATGGACAGATTTGCTTTAAAAGAGGTTTTAATCTTTATCACATCTGTGGTGGATTTACTACACTTCCTGTAAAACTTTTTCTAAGGTAATGAATATAACATTAACAAAGCCTACTTTTTACGTGTCAGTCAACATTACCTGATTTTTTCCCCTCTTATTCCATTAGCTTTTTTTTTGCTTTTTCCTGAAATATTTATGCTTGAATGCATTTTAAAAAGTAAACTAGATGAGAAATATTTTAAAGTGAACCATCAATGGTATTTGGATAGTAACATAAACTGTAATATTTGTTAAATTTTAATTCAAGCACACATTTAAGTTTCTAGAGAAGTTTTTCAAATCAAAGAAAAGAAAAATGGTATATGCATTATTACCTGTAGTTTAGAATAGCCTTGTGCTTTGTATTCTGCCTATGTTTGTATATTTTCCAAGAATGTATTAGTCATTCATTTATCTCTATTTCATAAATGCAAGTAAGAAGAATCTATACATGCAAATAATATTACATGGCACATATCTTCTTGAAAATTCTTATCATCCATCTGGATAGTTTTTAAGGGACAGTGTAGAATGTATATTCTTTATATGCAGCTCTTTGTACTAGAGTGAAATACTGCTCTTTTGCACTTGTTCAGAGTTGTGGTGGCCTGCGTTTTCTGTCATTACTTTCCCATCTGGAAATTCAATACACCTTCCCGTGGGCTGCCTCTTCCCCCACTGAGCGGGTCTGAAAGGTGCTGGTGGGGGGAACTGGCCGTTTTCCTGTTACTGCAGAATGGCATGCTGTGATTTAAATAATCCATCCTTGAAACTTGGACCTTTCCTTTTTGGTAATAGATTATTCCTAAATGAACCTTAATGAGAGTGCCGGCAGGTAGTTAACGGCAGCAACAGCAATCTTTCTGGGTATATGTCAGAGCCATAAAACTTAGGAAAGTAAAATATAATGAGGGTTTTCGTCTTATCTGCAAGGTGAAAATGATAGGAATAGAAATAAATGAAGTCGAGTACTCCATGGGCTACTGTTTATTTATTCGATAAATGTTACAGCTTGTGCCACGTGTCAGTGGAGCAGTCATTTTTCCTAGACTTTTAAGCAGCTGTTTCATCTGACCCAGAAGCCTGAGCTCAGATTTAGCCCTAAACCTGGTATCTCCCCCAGTTCCACTGTTTAACAAGTGCCGTGAATCCAGTGCCAGGAACTGTTCACATTTGAACGTTTGCTGACAAACTCTTCTGCCGTTTTTTTTCCTTTGTGTCAAGCGTAGCCATCACCCGCGGTTACCCCCATTAAGGCTGAAAAATGTCACCGTGAGAGAGAGACTAACCCTTCTGCCTTTGGCAGCACTTGCCGTACCTGCCTGGACTCAGGGTTAGACCCTGAAATGGTTTTTCCGTGCGCAGTGGGCGCAGGGGAGGCAGTCGCTTCCGAGCAGGGGCAGGTGGTTCCCGCAGGGCGGCTGGCACGGAGCCACGCCAGGGGCTGAGCCCTGGCCCGTGACTGCTGCCTAATCTTCCCCTTCCCCTGCCGGAGCAGTGGCTCTGCGTCTCCCATAGCCAGGCTTGAATGGCCCAGGTTGCACTCTAACCCGGGCACCTGACAAACGCCCTGAAACCTGCACTATCAAACCCAGATTTCTGGCAAGTTGAACTGGAGCGGCAGTAAAGTTCGCTTTCTGAAAGCATTGCAGAGCTCTGCATGGAGCTTGGCTCGGATTTGTGCTTGTTAAAGCTTTCTCACAGGGCGTTTTGGGTTGAATTCTTCTTGGGACTTGGACTAATACGGGAGTGAAGACAAGATGCCTCAAAGAGGGCAGTGACAAATGCAAAAAGAAACAGTGAAAAATGAGGAGACAAGGATCTTAAGGAAAAATCATAATAAACATCACATACAGGCTGCCCGCTTATGCCAGCTCAGCTTTCGGGGTGTTTTTCTAGCCCCTTTTAATATATAGCACAGGCTTCCCTTCAGTTAGGAAAAACATTAAAAATATATTAATCATCCTTAAACAAAAAAACATGTGCTTGAATGACAGGGGGAAAGCGTGCGGCATCAAAGTAGATGTTTCTGAATTTTGAATACCCCCTCCGCACCCTTCTCCTGAAGCCGTTCCTAAAATTTACAAAACATCCCTGCGATCCCCAAGCCTGGCACTGGTGCGTGTGAGCCACCGTGCGTGGCAACAGGGCAGTCGGGCTCCAGGCAGCCCGCAGGGTCAGGTTATGTATGTGGTATGGGTGTTTGCAAGATGATGCCGACACTTCTTACTAGATGCTTCTCTATCTAGGCCTAAATAATACAGAGGTAGCAAGGAGTTCTCGTGAAGAGGACTGTTTTCTCTCGTAGCAAATGAACTGGAGTAGCTGTGCTTTAGGAATGAAGAGGCAGGCTGACCTTTAGCTTGCCTTTTATGTGGGGAATTGTTTGTCATCCACTGCAACAGCATTCGGTGACGGAATGGACAAGAATGCAGCAGGGTAACGGGAACAAACCTATTCGCATGCAACTTGTGGGAATCTAAACGAGCTGAATTGGAGCTGTAAATGTAAAGCAGTTGCTGTATGCACCAAAGCTGTTCTTGGTCAGCAGGCACCGAAAGGTCTCTATTTATGCAACACTAGAACAAATCAGGATTAGAAACCCGATGTTTTTAGCACCGCAAAAAAGGTGAGTGGTCCATATTCCAAGAAGCTGACTAGCTAAGGCTTTGCACAGTGGCTCGTGTTAAGTGTAGCACCCTGATTTAGAAAGCTTTAAATACGCATTTTATCTGGCCTTTTTTCGGGAACCATGTGAGCATTTTAAACAGCTGCTTCACTGGTGTCCTTGAGCAGGAGCTGCTGAAGATGCTTTCTGAACTAGGTCCTGATCGTTCTGTCAGGGGGAAGAGAGGGGAAGAGGCAGCAAACTGGAAGGAAAAAAAAAGGATTTCAGGGTAGAAATTTGTGCATGCTTACTCTCGCATGCAAATCAAGAGAGTTCCCCTCATGTTGGAATAATTACCTCAAATTTGAAATTACTGTACTCAAAAGATATTGCACTTGGGAAAAATGGGCAGGTTGATGTCAGAGGCACATGCTATTGAGTTGAGTGCAAAAGAAAACAGATTTTGAGAATTTCTGCTTACTTTGATTATTATCATCTGATTGATATAATGGTTGTCTGAGAGAGAAACGTTTTGAGAAAAAGACCTCTGAGCAAGTTTAAGGTGAGTATTTGATGTGACTGGAACAAGACATTCATGCATGAAATGAACAACTAGGTGCTGTGTTTAGCAGGAAGGAGAGTCAGTCTAATAAGACACCAGAGCAAGTAAATGAGGCTATGGGGATCACTTATCACTTTGTGGGTGCTTTCCACCTGTGCACAAATCGGAGCAGCCCCTGGAGAGTCTCGTCCCATCCCAAAGGGAAGAGGCTGCGCCATGGCATCTTTGTGGCAATTTATGTGCAACTGTTAGAGAAGACAAGGTCAAAAAGCTGTATTTTACCCCAGGAGTAGAAGTGGTGAGCAGATGGGGGAGTTAATTCCCCAGCCTTGAGCCACCTTTGAGATATGCCGATCTCTGGGAGCTTCCCATTGGTGGGGAAGGGCCCACTGCGCTGGCAACAGACCCCGACAGAATAGATTGCTTTTTTCTGTGATGCTCCTCTGGCAGAGATCAAAGCAATCAGCACCCAGTCCTCCCTCGGTATTACAGATCCTCAGGCCACTGTGCAGAGAAAACATCCCCTTTCCCTGTTTCGGTTTTCTCAGAACTATTCTTAGAATTCCCGTTTCTGGCCTCATTATCTACTTTGTCTATCTTGTATTGTAGCACTTTATTTTCCTTGAGCAACGTATTAAACATGCCAACATATCCAGCACAGCTAATTTGCAGACCAGCAAACTTGTTTTCAGCACCTTCTAATCTCTTAGAAAAAAGACTCCGCTTTATTTTCAATAGCAGAGCCCGTCTGTGCGGAGTCTAGTCTTTCATGTATCAAATCCTGCTCTGCGGCACTGCTTGTTTCACATCTAATGTACTGATCTCCCACACAGGACTCGCGAGTGTGGATACAATTCCCTGTACTGTAGGCTGCCGGACTGCTTGGGTGGTGTTGGAAGTTTGTTTTTAAACATGATGAAAACAGAAGTCCTGCTTACCCCTTTCTCAAGTGTCACCTCAGCAATCACAAGAAATTTCTCAAAGAGGCACAGCCAAGTGGCCGGAGAGCAGCGACTGAATGTTCTGGCTGTCTCTCCCTCCCCTGTGAGCTGATCGAGAGGAAGAAGTGGATCTTGAGCCTGTGGTTGTGAAAGTATAATAGGTGAAAAAATGAACTAGATACATGAATGGAAGCTCAGTCCTTCAGGGGCTATTAAAATCTAGGTGCAGCCCCCAGCTCTGGATGTGCCTGCTTGGAAGTTAGGAAGGCAGATGTTGGAGGGAGCACTGCTGCACAGTTGTCTGTAAGTGTATCTTCAGACTCTTTACTGTCCTCTCCTTGTCTGCCAAGGGCTGCCGTCAGGGGCAGGATGAATCTTTGATCCAATCCAGTACTGACAGTCTTACATGCTTGGATCTTGTCTTCTTAAGGAGGTAAGCAAGTTTCTGTCAAAAGAAGTAGAAAGGCCACTCATACTCTTTGAAATACACATCCTTATCATCCTCCTGGTTGCATGTTGTAGAAGACCTCAGAGGCTGGAGAGCACCAGGAACTCAAAACCTGTGCTGCAGGGCACATGGTGCAGGCCACTATGGGTCTAAAAATTCCTGTGATGCATCCAGTATTATCTGCCACTTCTATCACCTTGTTCAGGCCCTCAGGAAGACACAGGTAAATGCTCTTTTCTCTCTATGCTAATTGGAGTGAGGAAGGAGATAGCTGGTAAAACCTACTGATAAGATTTAGACAGAGGTGCCAACAGTTCCCAAGAAGATGTGGAACATAAAATGTAAAGCTTTTCCCAGAAGAGCAATTTCTAGCCACACTGCTAATTCTGCAAGACAAATGCAAGAGAAGCACTTACTGTTGACTCCCTAGAATAAACTTCAAGCACAGAGCAGACCTCCTTTACATTGCTGTGATGTCAAATTTGTCCATCACTGCTATAGAATGTTTTACTTTCTAATTTATGGGTTGGTATTTGTTATGCAGTTTCTCTGTCTCCAGACCTTCCGCATAGCGCATCGCTAACGAGCTCATTTTCCCTGCAGATAGGTATTGATAAATGCTGGGCAGGCAGCGGGCTGCCCTTTACAGCGAAGCTTCCTACCAATAAAAGCTGTAATGGTAAAACTTCTTTGAAGCAGATGTATTGTAGGATCAAATACGATCAATATGTTCTGCTTAGGCTGAAGACAGTTAGACTTACACTGAGAGAAGCAGAGGTGAATTCCAAAAGAGATGTTCCAGGTCTCGTATAATGGGGATTATGAGACCACTGAGCCATATAAGATATTTTAAAGCCTATTCGGCAAGTTTGCTGGCAAGCCTGCTGCATAATCAGGTATCAAATGGCCAATGGTGTGGAGTCTGTCCTGATAACTTCCTTCTTCACTATGGTATTGAATACAGGAGTATCCACAAGAGCTGTGGAGAGTGCTACATAAACAGTCCTCTGCCCACCCAGTCTATGTGTGAATCGCCTTTCCTGTGGCGTTCCCGTCAAAATCAGAGCCTGCCACTAGTGGCTCATTTTCCATGAGTGATGAGGCTTTGAAAGGAAGATATAAAAAGAGTTAATGGAAGCAGGGGGACGTTTCTGAGTTAGTTGGCCATGTAAATTTTGAATGGGGCTTCCCAAACATAACTTCAGTATTTAAGTTAAGTGAATTAACAAGGAGCTATTGAAGCAACGAGCAGTGGATATTTGGCTGCCACATTGTGGTTTTGATCATAAGCATGTTGGAAGGACTGTACCAATTTCCTTTCTATACTAAAAAATCCTAAAATACCCAATTTGATGTTTGTTGTTTGTGTTTTTTTTTTTAAACTTGTGAGATAAACAGTTTGGGTTTTTTTGCCTTTGTTTTTTTTGCATTGATTTTATTCATCTTCTCTGTACTCCTCTCCTGTGACATGATCTAATTCTATCTGCTTTCCTGATGGTAAATGAAAACATCTTGGGAATGCAGTACGGGCACAGGCACAAACTTTGAAAGCAAGGAGTGATCAAAGACAGCATTGGCTAACCGCTGAACAATTTCTAATTAGTTTTCAGCTATCTTTATAGAGAGAAAACTGAATGACAAAGAGTAATTATTCATACAGAGACCACATAATTTAGACAAATAACTTGTAAAACATAGGAATCAGGCTGCATTGCACTCTCTTTTTTAATTAAAATTCATATTTGGGATCAGGGGGAGGATTCTTCTGGTTCAAAAAGGGAGGAAGGTGTAGGCTAAGGAATTAGAGAGGGAAAAGCATACTAATTCATCTGGTTATCTTGATACGCCCTAGCCAAATGTGGCATTCTTCCCTTGAAGCGTTATTGTGAAGAGCTAGCATTACCACAATGAAGCCTGACTACCTTCCCTGTCTAAAAGGAGGCACACGAAATATTCTAGATGGTTTTGCGCTGTGTAGCATTATGTGAAGGAGGTGCCGCACAGTTAATTTGCTTTCAGCAAAGTGGCAAGAGCCGCTAGACCTCCAAGCTCAGCGCAGAATACAGCCACCTCTTTCCCCAGGATACTAGCATGTATTTGTCTGGGTGGTACGTCATGTGGTTTTTCCTCTCTGGGGTTTTAAGCATCTCTAGGTCCTTTCTGATGTTTGTAGAACTTCCTAATTAGTGTGCTGTGTGTATTTAGTTAACGTGCTGTGTGTTCCCTCTTAGAGATTATTATTAAAGATGTTAAATAAAATTGGTTCGAGCATTTGTCCAGCAGTCGCTTGCTGTTTGCCTCCTTGCCCTTATAAAGACATTTATGACAACACATTATATCCGTGGCATTTTTTCTCTCTCCTCAAATTCTGCTGCTCTGTCAGTCTTGGTGGGTTCTAAGGGAATCTTCCCTAAATTACATTCAAGAGTTTGATATTAGGAATCTGGAATTTTGTCTATAATTAGATTTTTAAAAATCAGATTCAACTAATGTCATTTGGTTTTGCTAGCTTGTATAAAGCAGTGTAACGTTTTTCCCCACTTACACATTTGGTTGCCACCAATTATTGTGTGTCATCGTGGCAAGGCTCTTTTTTTTCTATTTTGGCTGTTAGTTTCATTGTTTTCTAAAGGTAAATTTATTGCACCATACTTGCATACCTCTTTTCCCTCCCTTTCAATGATTAGCAATGCCTTTGCTTTCCCACCCTACCCAACTTGATGCCAATTCTTGCTCTGAAATACTGAAATATTTTTTCCGGTGTAGCAAATATTAATTCTCAGTATTCATATACTATGTTTGGAAAAGGATACTACGATATTAAAAATTTATTCATGTACTAATGTCAAATTAATCTCAGAAAGAAATAATTCATTCAGAATTTTAATAAGATCCATTAATTTTGTTTCTGAAAATGATCAGATCTCACTTAGCATTCAAATATACACACAGAAAGAATCTTCTGTTTATGATGTTCCTGAGATCACACACTGCAACTAAATTGTTTCTTTATTTTTTTTCATCAGTGCAATTTAACCTTTTAAAGACTCTTCATGAATGCAATATGATGAAAAATAATGGGAAAGCAGAGTGGTGGTTGAGGATGCAAGTATGGTTTAGATGAACAGTGAAAATACTTATAGCGTAGGCTGGGTTTTCACTATGTTAGGGGAACCGGGGACTTTACATAAACTCCATCTCGCACAGAATGTGGCTGCCAGGTTTCTTATGAAAAGGAGACGACAGGAGCACATTTGATTTATTTTGAAAATGTATTGGCTGCCAGTCAAATACCATACTGGTTTTGAAATTGCTCTCCTTGTTTGTAAGGTGTTACATAGTCCCAGCCTTTCTCTTTGACAGTCTTTGTCCTCACATTCCTGGTCAATCTCTGTGATTTACTCAGTTCCAAGAGTCCTCTAAAGACCAAGGACTTTAATTTCTTACTGACAGTTTCTTATACAGAAGATATTAAGATTGTCCCTGATTTTTGCTGCAGCCCTGACTCGGAGAATTTCACTGCCCCAACTGAGCAGTCACTTTAATTTGCGGCTGAGCACACTGTTAAATACCTTGTTGAATTAATCTCTCAGTATCACATTGTCTTCAGTAGTTTTGCATTGCACAGAGTGAGAGAAGAATCAGGCTTTTGCTTGTTTGAAAGTTAAATACGGTGTGGTAATTTCTTTTTCCAGTTTAGCTTTTCTGATGCATTGATTCTACGTTTTTAAAAAAAACCCACAAAACCCAAAACCACCAGAAAAACCCCTAGACCACAGAGGGTTAGTTTTCCGTGCCAGTCATTGTGCAATATTTTCATGACAGCTGGTAGAAACACATTTTTTTGTCTCATGTAAAAGGCTTCATCTGATTTTTAATTTTTTTTTCCTTTTTTTCCTTTCAATTACCATGCAGGAAATCTTTACAATTCATACCGTTTCTATTTATTTATTTATTTAAATTAATGTCAGATATGCTTGTGAGTTTGTTTCTCCACTGTAATTTTTTCTCTTTTTGTTTGTTGTTTCTGTTTGTTTTTTTTTTTTCTTTTCCTTTGCTCTCCTTTTTTTCCATGCACTTTCTGTAAAGTTCTCCAATCATGATTTTACATGTCAAAAATGCCTCTTTCTGCCTTCCCACTCACACATATTGAGAAACATTCCAAACTTTTGATAAATTAGAGTGGTAATGTTGTAATGTTCCACATTTTACCATGTTTCTTCAGCTTTAGAAGAATATTTAAACCCTTTTGGAGCATGCAGCTCTTAGCATGACAGTGTGCCATCGGGGCAGGGTGGGGGGAGGAGAAGAGGAAAAAAAAAGAAAGGAGGTGATATGTCTTTCTTAAGGACCTGCATCTATATATCCGATTTTTCTTTTCTTTTTCTTGAAGTAACTTTTCTCTAAAAAGGCAAACTCACCTTGCTGTCTCCACTAAAAAGGTGGTGGGTGGGACTGGAAACTGGGAAACTGTTGATTTATTTTTATAAGCAGTTTATGTTTATTTTCTCCAAGTCACTAAGGCACTTGATATATTCTTTTTTTTCCCACAAGGATATCATCTTTCCTACTGTTGTTTAATGTTTTACAGTTTAATTAAGTTCATTCCATAATTTGAAAACCACGAATAGGCGTTTTTTCAAACTCGAATAAGATGGTAGTTTAGGATGAAATAAGCCACCGCTGGTGCCACCCACTACTGTGACCTAAAAGGGACTTGCAACCTGTACACCTGCGGTGCCCCAGCTGCTGAACTGCTGAATGAGGCCTCTGTTAACTCTTGATTTCCAGATTTTTGAACTTGTGAGACGATTTTCTGGGGAGATGGATTTTCAACACTACCAACTTAAAAAAACCCCAGACTTAAAAAAGGATCTGATTCCTGGTCAACTCTTCTGTAGGCAGGTGCTATGCAGAAAGAGAATGAGTTATTTAAAGTTGTGCTACCGATTAACTACATGGGAAAGTTAAAATAAGTGCCCTCTGCATAGTCTTGCCTTTTGCATGTAGAATATAGTTCTACAAAAGTAATAATAATGAATCCCTGCTTTCCTTTTTGCCTGACCACCAAAAATGCTTTCTCTCCCCAGAGAGACAGACCAAGATGCTTAGCCAAGGGTGTGTTTTATTTCTCTCAGTACTCCTGCTGCTCTTTTTTCTTAAACCAATATGGTGTATACTCATAATTTTTATAAAGTACAAAATACGTATAAACATAGCTGGGCATAGTTACAGTTTTGCGAAGCCAGGTTTCTTTCCAGTAGCTTCTGTTCCCTTCTCTCCCATTCTTATTTTTTATTTTTTAATTTTTGTTGGACAGATTGTACTTGCTTTATTCTTCTTTCAACACTACGTAAAGCTTCTGTCCAATTTATGTTTTGTTTAAGATGTGTGCATGAGTTTCATACTAACTAATTCCCTCAACTAAAGACAGAATTAATGGTGCTGACTTCTTTACACAACCACGTCAATACCTTTTATTTCATATTGGCAATATCCCTTCCATGTTACGCTTATTCCTTCACTGAGCAGCTGTAATTTTGCTAATTCCCTAAGCTTGGTGCTGTGCAAAATGAAGGGAAAGATGAAGCACTGTGGAGAATTTCTACTTGTGGTAAAACTGGGATATTCAGAGCTCTCCTGGGCAAAATTGGAGTGCTTTGGGAGTAAAACAAATAAACAAACAAACAGAATCTTCATTGTACTTTTTGTTTTTCCGAATCAAAATTAGGAGTGGTTTGCCTTTGGGTCTTGTTTCATTTGAACTTGCAACAAGCGGGGTGGAGCAGGGAGAATTATATGAAATAAGCCTGGCTTGGGCCCACTTTTTTGATGAAAAGCAAGTGAATGAACCCATGTTCTGCATCAGCAAGTTTTCATATTATCTTACTTTAGGTTTGTCAAGTGCTTACACTTCTTTCCTCAAATTTTCTCTTTGAATCCTGTATTGTCTGCAACCCACCTCAACAATTATATGCCTGGCAGTATCCCAAAGACAGCAGCAGCCTCTCCCATGATGGGATGGCAGGATGAGAAAACAATAAAGAAAATCCAAACATGCAAAGAAAGTTTTACTATCTTTCTTCATGCATGCTTTTTGCAACCAAGTAACCAGTATTTACAAACTGGAAAAAAAGCCTTATAAAATACCATCTAGCTGCTAATGCTTTTGCTCCCTTTTTTGGTTCCTTAATACGTAATAATGATCCTCTTCTGCACTAGCTGCCTTTGATATTCAGACTCTATTGCAATGAACTGCTCTTTTCTCAGAGAGAAAAGCTGTAGCACCAGATGGGAATGAATAAACACAAATATATACAACAAAGGCAGTCCTGAGCTTGATGTAACTTTATTAGCAACAAGTAGGAAGAACACGACATAACAATATACTATAAATCAGTGTAACTATAGAAGCACCATTAGAGGGAGCTCCGTTACTTAGTCCAATAGTTTATATCTGACAGACTTGTCACCAAGTTGCAGATTTCTTATTTCAGATTGGAAAAAATATAGATTTTTTTTTTAAAAAAGTCAGCTTTGGCTCTAAGCACAGACATCAGGAGAGCACTCTGAATGTGGGTATCTTTCTTGCTGAAAGAACATGTTGGTTTCAGCCTATTTTATTTCAGGCTGCTCCATATAATAGTATCTGTAAAAGCTGTAAAACTGTGACTTGGTCCTTTTCATCTTCCCCATTCTCCCCTCCCTCCATCTCCCTCAAAGTATTGAGATATTGGCTTTAAAGTAATAGTTTCTTTATTCTTTTAAACGTGTGCTGTTTGTCCCCTTTTTTTTTGTGCACAATGCACATATATGTGCATATCAACTTTCAGCATAGGAAAACATGGGGCCTGGGATTTGAAGATTTATTCTTTTATCTCTACCAAATGCGGAGTTGAAAGGAAATAAAAATGTATCTTAGAATTAGCTAGAATTAACAAATACTGATGACATGTAGAAACAGTATAAAAGAAATAAGAGAATATCACTATTCTCCTACTTTATTTACTTATATCTGCTTTACAGTGTATGAGGTGTAATTCTTCAATAATATGAGGATTTTTTTAATTGCACGCTCCTCTTCCTTGTCTGAGTCCTGTAAATGCCTTAAATAGTTTATTTATCAGCTAAATACTAATCATGTGGCCCTTGAAAAATTATTCCAGTTGTTTCTTGCCCGCAATAGAATTGCCAACCTTTGCTCTACGCAGTACTTAATGTTCTTTCTTGAAGGGGTTTTTGTTTTTTGGCTGTCAGTCTTCCTCCTTTCTCATCCAATGACATTTAAACCAAACTTTGCAGAAAACGTGAGTTCTCAAATAGCTTCCTTTTTTTTTTTTTTTTTTTTTTTTTTTTTTTTT
>VZSZ01012139.1:48214-152609 GCA_013398815.1 Ibidorhyncha struthersii
TCAGAAATAAACCAGCAGAGAAAAGGGACTTCACTTGTGTCCCCACCAAAGGACCGGCTGCAGTGAATGTTCATCTCTTATTACAGATAACGGCACATCCATGCAGCAATTCGGTATCAGGCACAAATTCTTAGGAAAGCAGGCTTTGCTGGCTCTGCCGTTAACAGATCAACTGTTATCTCTCAGGGAGTTTGCTTAGGAAGATACTCCGACATGGGATCATTATCAACATTTAAAATTCTTGATCTTAGAAAGCCAATAAATCTCATCTGTCTAAAAGTAAGAAGACACAAGAAATAAGTAAACACAGGAAAGGAAAACTGGGCTCTGCTTCCTATGTCCAAGTCCGAAGAGAGGAGCTGACTTGTTTCTGTGCAGAGCCAAAGCAGCGGTGCTGGGGCTCGACTAGAGAACAAGGCTGTGCCTAGCACATATCGTAATACGGCGCAGGATTTATGTAGCGGCCAGCGATTGCCAAGTGCTGAGTGCTGGAGTGAGGGAGAGCGCTCATTGCCTTCCTCGGTGACTCTGCACTTCAGCGTCATACATCCCAAACCAGGACATTTATTGTCTTTGAGTACTTGATATGTACAAGTGAACCAATTTATAAAATGGAGTAGCCCCCGTCTAGTTGCCGCAACTGTAATATTCCTTGAGTTCCTAAATAAATACAGACCGAATGAAGAATATCAGCCATATTCAAGCAAACAGCCATTAGCACCGGTTTTCTTTTCCTCCTCTTGTGTGGCCTCTCTCCTTACACTTGTGGTAGCTTGTCAGCACTTTCTTTAAAGGTAACACAAAGCCCCCTGAATCTCCCAAACAATGAAAAATGAATTACCATAATGTATAATAAATAAGAATCGCCTCTTAAATCAGTCAGTGGCAATGTTAAAGGGGTCCCAGAGCCTTTTGCATTTTGAGAGCTGATGTGTGAGTTAGGTCATGCTATCCCCAGGAAAAGTGGCCAGGGCAGAGGGGAAGGGGGATTTCTTACTTTTTTTTGTAATGTGAGGGGACTGAGCAGGAGCATTCAGAGGAATGAGTCACAACAACCAACTCAGGAGCTCAGGGATAACAGACAAAGCTGTGAAATAAATTTTAATAATAAACAGTGGCGTTTCAAGTTAATTAGTCTAGACAACCTGGTGGCAACACACACCTTGGCTCACACTGAGGAGTGCCTAACCCAGAAATGTGTATTTCCACTGATCTGAAGCCCTTCTCCACCATTGCTTTTTTTTTTTTCCTTTTGGTCCCCTCCCAGAAATCTGTGGGGCTATCTCTGAAGCCAGATCCCAAGCAGCGGTAAGATAGCCAAAGTCTGGCCCTTACGGGAAACTGAAATATTTCTTCCTGAAAGTCAAAGGAGACATGAAATCTGAGTGCTGGCAAATGTGGGCAAAAGGGGGAAAAACGTTGGACGAGAATAAGAAATTAGTTAATAACACTGCTATTTATTTTGCCTGAATTTCCTCACCCTCCCTGGCAAACCTCTTTTGTGAAAGCAGCCGGAAGAGAAGCTGGGTAATTTGAGACGTCAGTGGCAATGGCAAATACAGCAGAATATTAGTGGCAGGACTTTCCTGTGTTTACTGTGGAGGAGCATTGATTGCAGGCAATTGTATTGATCCATTCAGCCACTCATTTTACTTCATTGGAAAATGAATTAATTCTGACAGTTTTTGGCAAGAACTCGTTAGTCTGTAGCCTTATGCTTAATAAACTATCATCTCTCCTTTAGTGAAGTAACGCTGCCTAGGGATGCAGCGAAAATCTGAAGACTTCGTTTTTCTCAGAAATTATATTAATAAAAGACAGGATGATATGGGAGCAAATGAAAAGAAATACATACATGAAATAAGTAAGCAAAACACCTACCTGCAAAAATGAAAGAAAATTTCTCAAAAAAAAAAAAGAAAAGAAATAGAGAGGGGGATTGGAATTTAAACCTATATCAGAAATTAATTATTTCACTATAGCAAAAAGCACAAGCCTCTGTTGGATGGCCTTGGGGCATCACCTCCAAAATTTGGTATAGTGAGGTTATTTCTGGTGGTTTCAATGGTATAATTTCCTGTGCTGTAGACAAATAGTGTTTAAGTGTTCTTAGCATGTTAATTATCAAGATTTTGAGAATGTGAGGAAAATACCATTAAAAAGAAAAACAATTAAAAAACCAACCTGCATAGAAAAAGCCACTCTGTTAAATGATTGACTGGCTTCTTTACCTCCATCTATCTGCTTTCAGATACTGAGGTCAACCATTACTTTGAGCAATAAAAAGAATTCTCTCAAGCTGTGATAAATGCTTTGAATACAGCACGATCTTTTTAATAATTTTTGTTGTGTTTTCAAATATGATTATATTATATTACATATGGTCTCCCAGCAAATCTCTTGACACTAACTTGAAGTGCCATCTAGACAAAAAAACAATGCACTTATTTTGTTTTCTGTGCTAGATTGATAATCCCCCTTCTGCATCTATGGTATTTACTGTGCCAGATGTTCTGGCCTTTCTGTGTCTACTCTTAGTTTGTAAAGTGTGTAAGTCTTTGAAGGACTGTAGCCATCATTGCTTTGTCTCTGGGTAAAAGTATAGGAAAGACGGTCACACCTGGTACATGAAAAAGTCCTGCACAAACATGTGGGCAACCCTGTGAAATGATTACTGCTGCTATATCAGGTATTCCTACTGTAATAACATGATGTTATTCCAACTCGTTGCTAAGCTGTTGTCTAATCCTCTCACTTGCAAGTAAAATCCATTTCCTTCATGTTTTATGATAGAAGGCAGCTTGATGAATTCAGCTGAGGATACTATGACTACTCCAGCTAAGTGAAACGAAACGGTGGTCCCCTTTCTTTTCTAATGCAGCAAAGCCAGGCCTTCTGTCCCTGTATGTGGCAGTGGCCATGCCCCACTGCATCAGTCCCCTTGCACGAAATGTATAGGGGTATAACCCAGCCACCAAAGTCTTTTTCCCTTCCCACCTTCTCCAAAAGAGTTTGGGCCTCTTGAAATTGCTGACCTCAGACAGATTACGGAGGAAAGAAGTAGCATCTATCAGTGGCGTCAGCTCCTACGTGCAGTATGGTGAGACTAGTGAGAGTTAATGTCTGAAGCAACATTTATCTGCGGCATAGCATGGATTCTCTATGCTAGAGAAGATTTGGCAGTTTGCTATTCTGGCAAACTTTCCTAGTAGAGCCACAGCTTATACTGGCAAGCTAGTGTTTTGTCTGTATGTAGTTTATACCAGTTCCCTGAATGAAATGTGCTATACTGGCAGACTCCTTCCCACTCCCACCCACATACAGCAGCATCTACTTTGGCATTCAGTATACAGCAGAAGTTTTGACTATAGATTTATTAATGTAAGAAAAATCATGATCCTTGGTAAAAAGGGGACCGAAAGGAGGTCATGTAAGAATTGGGTAGAAAACTTTCTTTGCACTGCAACTGTATGGGAGAATTGTTAAGCTTGTGTGTTTGGTAAGATGATTTACCAGTGTCACTGGGGCCAGAATAGTACTCCAAGAATTGTACCTGCACTGGTTTGCCACTACATTTTCTAGGTGGAGAGCCCAGAGGCATTTCTTCTCCTGTGTTGCATAAGATTGGTGGGTGAGAAACTACTGCCATTGATCGGTTTACTCTTACAAATAACCCTCTTTTCCCTTACAAATACCCCCCCCTCTTTTCCTGAGGGGATGTGGAGTTTGAAATGCTGATGGCACAGAAGTCCCTGTCTCTGTTATCTCTTTTTATGGTTCTCTTTGAAGGGGAGAATTTCCCTGCCTGTAGCTGAGATAACAGAGAGTTGCTAAGTGGTGGGATTTTTCACAGCACTTGACCATATGCAATAAAAGGTCAATTTGGACACACATCCCAGTGAACTTGGAAACATCAGAGTTTTGCTGGTTTAATGTGGAAATCAAAGTGTTTCAATAGCTCACCCAGTAGAGCTATTACCTCCTAATTGCCTTTTTCTTCATTTGCCCCCCACCTCTTAAAAGCACAGTGCCTTACCACTTACTTTTCTTTTAAGTTTAGAAAATTGTGAGTAGGTGGACTGGGATTGATTCTTGCCTGTCTCTAACAGGAGAACAAGGGCTCACAGGTGAGGGCTGTGGGGACCAGGTCCAAAGCCCCAAGTTCTCCATGAGATGAGCAGAAGAACCTCTGGACCAAGGACATTTTGGGTGTTGGATGTTCACATGGGCTTCAGCCAAGACTGGAGAAGGTCTCATGAGAGAGACCCTCTGAGAGTTACTGAGCAAACCAGACTGGGGCTGGGAATCAGCGGAGCTGAAAATAGTTGGAAACTGCAACAATGCTCCCAATACTGGCAGTATTCAACACCTTTGCTTTTTTTGTTTTATTTTATTTTATTTTATTTTATTTTATTTTATTTTATTTTATTTTATTTTATTTTATTTTATTTTATTTTATTTTATTTTATTTTATTATTTTCCCTGTGTGCCCTGAGAGACTGTTGCAGACTAGAAAGGGGTTAGATGCACCCCAGTACAGCTGTTCTTATGTTCTTATGTATATGGGGTTAAATCAGCACAGAATTAAAATTTATAGAGCCAGAATATATCCATCTTGTAAAGTTCCGACCATTAAGCAGTAGTTTATTCTTTGCAGAAACATTCAAAAATTAAGGTTCTTATCCAGGTACCTCCTTGATAAAAAATGCTTGGCACAGTTAAAATTTTCAGGTTTTGAGTAATATATTGTTAGGAACTGGAGATAGCAGCACACAATAAATTTTTGTTTGGTTTTGACTTGGCACCTAAAGCCAGCTGACTGAGGCTCGGTAAAAGGTGATTTGGCATGGCTGTTATTTAGGAGACTGGCTAATGCAAGGATTTGGAATATGAAAGCTAAATCAGAAGAAATATTTCATCTTCATAAGGTGGTCCCTAGGCTCAGTCCTGCAGCCTTTGCTCACGCAAAACAAATTTCTCATACAGCTTATTCACATTAGGGGAAAAATATAATGATTGGGCCATTTGCTTGTCAGGTTTATGAACATGTCTCTAGCAGTAAGGGACCCTGGTGCGTCCTTCCTTGCGTGACTCCTCGCTTTGTGCTGTCTGTGCTGGTTGAAGTCATCACAAATTTGTCAGGATGGAGGGGCAGAAGGCAGGCCTGCTCGGGGAACTGCGGGGGGGAAGCACAACCAGGGCTGTCCTAAAATATGCCTGAGCCCTTGTGCACATACGAGCCCTCCTGCTCCAGCATGCGTCCCTGTGCCAGGCCGGCTGTCAGCAGGCCACTCCTTTGTCAGATTCGCCCTCCAGCATCTGTTGCTTCATTGTTTTATTTATATTTAGTTAAACCTTTGTCTCTTCTCTTTGTCCTGCCTTCTCCCCCTCCCCTCCACCCCTTATTTTGTCTGGTTTCCTGTTTTCCTCTGTCTCAGACGGGGGACTGGGCTGTGCCAGCGAGGCTGCACAGGGCCAGGCATGGTGCTGGGCAGGAGGTGGAAGGGTCCCAGGGACCCCTGGCCCGCACCAGAGTGGGAAGCTGCATTTTGGCTCTTGGCTTGCTGCTTCCCAGCCTCAGGGAAGGGAATGGGGCTGTCTCCTTCTCTGCTGCGAGGAGGCTCTTTGTGGCAAATGATCCCCTTGGGGACAGCACAGCCTTCGGTGGGTGCTGGTTGTGGCCCACTCTCAGCAGGCAGGGAAGGGGCAGGACTTTTGGAAGCCCTTCGAAACAGAGATCAGGACATTTTAGGGGGGGGCTGTTCACAAACGGCCATGATATTCCTGCGTGTTTGTGCTTGGTGGCCACAGCGATGCCGGGTGGCCAGGGAGCCAAGAGTGAGGGCTGCAGTGCAGGCCCAGCCCTGGCTGGGCAGCCATGTCGGGGCCTTGTGGCTAGGGAGCGGTGCAGCTGCAGGGGCTGTGGGGAAGCAAATCGAGTTTCCATTTTGTCAGCACAAATTGTATCACTTCTTTCTTTCTGCGCCTCTAAAAATGCGGTTTGCCTTAGTTTGGAGACTACCTTGCCCTCAGCAAGTAAATAAATGCCAACTAAAATAAAAAGGAAGCACAAAACAATAATGAGGCCTGCCACACGCCAGCCTTAGCAGCCTCTTGAGGCTGGATGGGAAAGCGGAGTGCAAAGGGCCGAATCCTGCGCCCTGGCTGCTGGGCCGCCGTGGGGGCCACTCCACCCCGTGGCCGTGTTTGCCCACTGGGGGGTGGCCCCTGGCCAGAGGGTCTGGCAGGGCATGGCCAGCGAGGGCAGGCGGCTGCCTCCGGAAAGGGAGTAAAGGCCCCATGGCCGTCGCGTGTACATAGGCAATGGTGGTGGGCAAGCGTCTGGAAATAAAAGCTGCCACGCCACATGGCTAACATGCAGAGAGGGCAGAGAAGTTAGAATCAGTAAGATTCTAAGATCTTACTTCCTAAAAACCAGTATGCAAAACCCACATATACAGCTGCAGTACCATTTAGATCCCCTCCAGCTTGAAAATTGCATATGTATTTGCCTAATTGAAACACCTGAAATCTGAGTGGTAGTTTTACTTCTTAGCTACCATTTCTTGCAGAATGTTTAAGGGTTTTTCTTTCTTTCCTGTTAATCTGTAAATGAATGGACATATCACAAAAAGAAATACACCTTACCATTGAAGGACAGGGTAATTTGTTGGCAGAAATTCCTCTTTTTTTTTTTTCTCTAAATAATGTATTGCTGCTAAAATAAGCTGTGGAAGATAAGAATTGCTATGTTTTTTTTTTAAGCACACTGAACAGTTAAATACTTAAGTCCTGGGTAAACTGAAGGAGATTCCACTATAAATGGAACAAACCTGAAAACGACTTTAAAGGGAATTTTATGTGTGAAGAAGGAGATACACTTTGTATTAGCCACCCAACTACACACTTGTTAGGAGAAAAAAATTATGTAGCACATTACTTACCTCTGTTTGAAAAATTTACTACATATGCTTTCCCATCAAGATGGTGGTAGGTTAAATACTTAATTTATTTTTGCTGTATACGCTTGTTCTCTCTGATGTTTCATGCCAAACTGCTGCGGTAAAAGAAGTTAAATATATTAAAGACGTATATTTTAATTAAAAGTATTAGAAGAAACATATTAATGTTCCTTTTTTATTAGTAGCAGATTGTTGGCCAACTAGGCAGCAAAGTTATTTATTCAGAAGACGTATGTTATGCTGTGGAGTAATACTACAAGTAGGACAGTGCATGTGATAAAGTGGTTCTGTTGGCAAACTGCTTCACTTCTGATGTGTTACGGGAGCACTGGGCAAACCCTGTCCTGGTGCAAACTGGCATTGCCCTGCCAATACTGACAGACTAGGGCTAGTTTACCCCAGGCAGGTGTCTGGCTCTGAAATCAAAGCTATATCAATACGACCACATTTGGTGTGAGCAGAAAAAAATCACTTCTGTGATGAACTAATTTAGGGTTGTTATCTGTGAAGTGGTCAGAAGAAAATAAGGTAATGACACATTGCGCATGCCAGCTTTCTTCTAGGGTTGAACATAAAAGTTATTTTCCTTTTAACTTTTTAATAGTTTAAGTGACTAAACCAGGCAAGAAAAGTAATGAGTTTGGTCACAATAGTATCAGAGAGAATTATAATAAAAGAGGTGTTACCGATACAACCTAGGCTATTTTTATAATTTTCTTCCCTTCTTCTCATCTTTATCAGTGTGTTTTATGTAATCCTGACACATTTATATATGTGAAACAGATGCAAAATGAAGCAGCTTTGTCTTCAGTTATGACCATGTTTTTTCAATCATGGACATGATTTATGGAAATGTTCTTTGCTGTAAAAAATTTCTTTTAAAATCCAAACCACATTAATTATAAATCTAACATTCAATTTCTTTTGATACTTTGGGGAATGTGGGGAAGTAAATTTTTAATGCAAATAAACAGTTTCTTTAAAAAATCAGTGTTCGTTAAACGTTGAGATGAAACCAGCACAAGACTTCTTAGTGAAACTACTAGAGAATTCAATTAGATGTTGAGAAAATTAGCTCTCTTTTTAGAAAAATATTATATGTCTCAGATTTCTATCTGCTGTGGTATATTTGGCACTCCTGGGGCCAACCAAACTGTGAAAAGCTATTGCTGTTGGCTCCTTGGCTGATCAGCCCGTTCAGGGTTGAGCTCAGTTTACTGTGGAATAAACTCTAAACATTTCAAAGTTCAGAAGAGTTGTACAGAGGTGTAGGAACTGCCCAAGACTGAATGGTATCACCAGTAGAAACCAGAGTAATTTTTAAGGTCAGCAGCTGGAGAGAATATTTTTCTCCTGGACAAGGCCAAACTATATAATAGCCACAGCACTGCCAACTATGACGACTTTACCACATCTCTTAACAAGGCTTGGGGTTTTTCTTCACACCTCAGCCCTTGAAGCATGTGCAACTCTCAGTTTCCATTTTTTAAATAGTGTGTTTCTGGTCCTTGTGATTACAAACAGAGGCTTAGAAATGTTACCCCTAGAGGCTGAACACACAGAAAGCAAATAAAGCAGACATATTTTTCTTAAATCTCCCTTTAAAGCCAATCTCATGTTTTTGGGGGTGTCATTCATAATTTCTGTGTGTGTAGATGTGGCTATACTGAATACCAGGAAGCTAATTCAGCTTTACAGAACTAATCCCTTCTGATAGAAGGTCTCTGTGGTCTGTGGTGTTCTGGTGGTCCGTGGTGAACTGGTACTTCTCTCCTCTCTCTGTTTCTACCTGCTATTTCTCATTAAAAGCCAGCTAAAAATACTTGAAGTGCTTTCAGTGTATTCCTATTGCTTATAAGTAATTGCAGTGCATTAAGTATTAATTAACAACATTGTGGGAGTTGAATTTACATTTTCACCTTCTCCCTATCCATTCAGTTGTCTGTGGGATGTTCTCTCAAGTTGTGCTTCCTACAATGAAGTAATTTTAAGGTGTCTGTCTCAAGATCATATCCAGTGTCAGCATTGTGACACTAAAATTTTTCATTAAAATGTGAAAGGAAGTGACTTTTGCCCAGTCTTTTAAGAGTAGGCAGTGCCAGGGGTCTTTTGGACCTGAGCTGGGAGAATGGTTTGTGCTTGAACTGGCTTTTTATGAAAGTTATTTCCCTACCTAGCTGGGCTCCATTGGAGACTGGATCTCTGTTCTCATTAAGGCTTCTGTGTAGCTGAAAGCTCTAATAGCCACAGAAGTGACTGGGAGGACAAGAGAGCTTTGGTTTCTGTGGAAGAAAGGAAGGAAGGAAGCTGCGAGTCCTGGTATCTGTGTAAAACAAAAGCAGCATCATGGAGTCTACAATTGATCCCCTAATAAACCAATTTTGAAAGCGCCGGCTTCCCCTAGACCCCTCCTCACTGTCTTCCTTTGATAGGAACAGGAGGTAGGAACTTCCCAGGAGTGTAAAGATGTCTGGTCTGGGGAACATGAAAGAAGGAAGATTGTATGTTTATTTTGCACGCCATAGATTTTAGGGCCAGAAAGCCTTTTCTTTTTTTCTAATTAGAAGATAATATCTTGTTAAAAAGTATATGTTCTGAATCTTCAAAGAGGCAAACCCAAAACAAATCCTCCTCTTGACCTACAAATACAATTTGAAAAGCTACAACAATTTATTGAAGTTTACTGTGATAACTTGATTTTGGCCTCTGTCTAGAAGATTTGGGTACTTTGGGAATTGTAGGAATCTTGAATCTCACTGGTAAACTGTGAGAGGAGAAATATGAAAGCATGGTGCAATGCTGACAGGGTGGTATGCAGCATTCCTGTGCATCGGCAGTGTCAAAGTGTGGAGTTTATGACTGCTGTTTCTTTCTCCTCCATCAGTAAACACAATCTCTCCACTCCCTGAAGTTAAATCAAACCGCTGTAAAGCAACTCGTGAGTAACCAGGGTAAAATTTCCACTGAATTAATCATATATCTGGTCCAAAATATTTAAGATATAAACAAAAGAGGATAGAATAAGACCAGCCAGGCATGTAAACATTTCCAAAGCGGTTGTTTTCCAGATAGTTTTTGAGCCACAACTGGCGAAAAACAGAGTGGTTGCACAAAGCTAGCTTTGAAAGAAATGGATTGTCATCAGTTTACACCAGCTGAGGATATGATCCTGCATATTTCGTGACTTTCTGTTTAAAACATATCCAAATGTCCTTGGAAAATATTTTCCATTGGAAAAAAAAAAAGGGCAAAAGCATATCTATGAAAAAGTTGGGCAAACTTTAGTTGACATTCTAATGAAAATAATCTTACTATTTTTAAATAAAAGAAAGGGGCTTTAAATCTACATCCAGTGTCCTTATCTGTCTTTCCAGTATATGTATGAGAACAATAATTTGTATGACAGTTTTCATTTTCTTCTTTGAAAGTGTAGTAAAAACAAGAAGGACAAGTGCTAATAAATCAGATCAAAAGCAGAGCTGTTGAAGAAGCTAAAGGCACAGTGATTTGGGAAAGACGAGAAGTCCAGACATTTCAGGTGTGGTTCAAAATCTTTATGACGCACAGTGGACATAGCGCAAAAGGTGGGGAGGCAGCAGTTCACACAGCAAAAGGTAAAGTGGATGACAAGATACAGTAGAGTAGGTCAACAGTGGAATATTCTAAATCCAAACTTGGGATGCATTATGAAATGCGATAAGTTATGAACTGGTGAAAAATTATATCTTTATATCTGAAATCCAGTATGCAGATTTTCTTTGGGAAGTTCGAACTGTATTGTTGCACAGCACCATTTTCTAGTGTAGTGTGAAATGGACCCAGACTGAAGTCCCAATGGCTTTCATACTTCTCACACAGTCACCTGAGATCTATCCAAATAATAAGCTTCAGATCAGAGGCTAGGAATGTCATTTATTGCTCTCCTACAGTTCCTAGAGGAAGAATTTGCATTTAATATGTTAGGCTTTGAGGTTCTTCCTCAAGGCACATGTTAAATACTGGTGGTATGCAAACTGTATTCATATTTACAGAGATATTTGTGAGAGTGGCTAGAATCCACAGTTCCTATGAAGTCTTTGCCTGGCATGGTTCCTGTAAAGGCTTTGCTTGACACAAGGGCTTAGAGTCTTTCTGATTAAAGGCAGTAATGATCTGAACTCTGGGTAAAGGGAATGTATCAAACAGTATAGAGTTATGTTTCATGTAGGTGACTTGGAAGTATTTGGAAGATAACATGTTAGAATGCATCATTTCCCAGTTGTATTTTTCTTACCAGTGAATTAGCCATTTTTTGTTTTGTTATACGCGTTCTTCCCATGGTACTACAGAGCAGTTAGGGACCGATTCTCGTGAAGCATGATTTGTAGTCAAAGCAAAGAATTGGCAACAGTGTATTTCGGATTAAGCACATTTTGAAAGGGTCTAGACAATTGCAAATGACAGGTTATCAATTGTTACTGCAGCCTTGAAAGTTCAGATGAGATGATAGGGCTGAACTGATTGGAAAAGCATTTTAAAATTCATTCTCTTCCCCAGGTAGCCTTATCCCCAGGTTTTTTGAAGAGACACATCTTACACTGATAAGCTCTGAAAAATTCCTAAACAAGTAATTTTTCACAGTGTTTCTCCAGCCTCGTAAAATATTTTGCTGATGGATAATACAAGTTCTCCTGTGACCTCTGTAACCTGCTGGTACGGGTGCTGGATACCAAAACAGAGTGAGTCCTTGCTTGGCCTTGGTTCAGAGCCAGGACCTACAAAGCAGTCTTCTGCATGTCTGGCAAGCATCCTTAGCTACCAGACTATTTGTTATTTCTGGATGTGTCCCTGATTTTCATTTTGTAGCTGTCCTGCTTTGTATTAACTAACTCTTCATTAGGCAGGGAGGGAAGCAACAAGAGTTGGACACTCCAACCCTTGGTTTTGTCACTCCCTTGGTACATTAGTTAGAGAAACTCCTAAACACTGACTTACGAAGTTCCAGATAGCAAAGCTGTAAAGCTCCAGCTGCCAAGATCAGGAATTTGTCTTCTCTCTGTTAACTTCAAAAGTCTCCTGCAGACATAGGACTGAACAGCTTTGTGTAGTTTAGCCCCCAGCTGTTTCCTTTTGGCGAGGTGATGGTATTGCTCACTTCCTGCTGGAGCTTGTCCATATTATATAAATATATATGTTGGGGAGCAAGTCCTTAAATGCCACTATCAGAAGTTTGTCCAGATTGATTGTTCACTCCTTTGTGGCTATGGGAGGGGTGGCAACTGATTTTTAGGCCAGTCTTGGAGCCTGGCCTGGGACCTGACTCAGACTAGTTAGACAATTATCTGGAGCTGTTTTTGCCAGCTTTGTGCTTCAAAAGGTAGCACTTTCAAGTTTCATTAATTCTTGTTTCATAAGATCATGCCTCATTAGTGCATGCTTAATTAGTTCCTGCTCTGTAAGCTCATGCTTTGAACATTTAAAAGCTCATGTTTTTTTTTTTTTTTTGACAACTTGCAAGTCTGGTTAATTGTTATTGTACATTTTATCAGTTCCCATGGTGTAACAGTTGGGGAAACATGCAATTTTATTACAAATCCGTGAACTTTTAAAATGTTCCTTCTAGTTAGTTCTCTATTAATGTCCTTTGGGCAAAACAAAACCCTTCAGTGTGGTAAATAGCAAGCATTTGAGTAAATGTAATGGGCTTGAGGGAGCTGATGCAGTTTTCTATGATGGCATTAAAGATGTCTATGCCAAGTCGTACTTAGTTCCATAGGACTAGTCAGTTGTCTCTGGAGATAAGGATTGAAATATAGGAGTGGCTGCCTCTCGGGTGACACGCCCTATCACCATGAAGTGCTGAACGTGCCAGTTGGAGCCCTTCGATACGTCCGCTCAGCCAGGAGGGCTGCCTGGGAATAGGATGTTGTATACAACCCTTGTCCTCGGTCTGAGTAGAGCAGAAGGCACCAATCACAAATCACTCCCCTCATATTTATTTTCACAAAAGACACAGTCTAGCATGCTCGTATAAGTACTGATGAAAAAGTTGAGGCTAGCGAGTTATGCTTTAAATGACTGGTGCAGAGTAGTTATATATAGAATGATGAATTTTTTTTAAAGGAGCCAAAGGCTGTCCTTAAGTTTACAAGAGACCTCAACAGCAGGTGGGAGCAGACAGCAGGTGAAGATTCATGTCTCCCTGCAGAGGCCGAGAGCTGTCAGCAGAGCTTTCCGAACATTAGCATTAAACGAGTATTCTATGCAAATAGCACTATTCCTTCCACCAAGGCTTAAGTCATATATCTGGCAGACTACCTGCGGATGACAATGACTTGTTTATTTTATTAGATCATGTGTTACTCTCCCAAACTCAAATAAATTATTCATTTCTAAAGAATGTCAACAGCTAATGAGTGCTTGAGCAGTTCACAAAAGCTCAGTGCTCTCTGGAAGGCTGGATATGTTATTACTACAAACTGGTACATTTAATTGTGTATATAACATGTACAAATGAGAGCTGTTTCTACATCTTTCACTTTTGTAATGCTTTTCCTTTGAGCTGGCTATGGTAAAGTATATACCAATTAGCATGGCCAACGATAAACTTAGTCGTAGACACTACAAAATCGTTTACTATATTTTTGAAGGAAGAGAAGTCATTACAGCCCAGACTTGGTCTGTAGTTTGGATGGCAAGGTTGCTTCGAGCTTCTGGCTAAAAATCTAGAGTATGATTGCTTTGTTCGCTTCTAAAATTTGAGTAATGGATGACTTAGAATAAATCAGACAAAAACACTCAAGAAAGATTCTAGGTACTGTTTAGTTTTGTATTTTTTCTTAGTCTTTTATGCATTAATTTGGACTGTGAGTGTTATTTCACCAGATTGCTTCTAATTATATTTGTTTGGATAACAAATTATCTTTCTGTAGAAAATATTTGCTTTTATGTTCTGAAACGTGACTCATTTGAACTGTGAGAACTATGCATGTGGGTTTTTTATTCTTAGTAATAAGGGGAATTTGCCATGTCTGCAAAGTGATTAAAATTACCTAATAAGGAGGTGAGAACAGAGATAATATTTTTAAAGTTATGAAGCAGTTGTCAGAAAAGAGAAATTGTCACAAATTTTTCAGCATCTCTTCTAGAAAAGCTACACAGAAGTTGAGGTTCTCCTTTCTATGTTTATTTCCAGCCAGTTCCCAAAGATCCAAAGACAAGTGTCTGTCCATCACTGTTCTTACTTGGGGAGGGGGAAAGCCTAAGTCAGAGCAGAAAACTTGAAATTTGCCAGCAGCTTGCTGTAAAGCTACCAGAGCTAGAAGAGACCAGCAGGACTTATATTTCTCATATATATTTCTTATTATATGATAGAGTCAAGAAATATTAAGCTGTACACACCTGTTTCAGTAATTTATTCTCAGAAAGAACTCAAGTGCCAATTGAAGTATGGAATGGGAGCCTTTCAGGAGAAGTTTTGTCCTTTTCTTTCTAAAGACGCCAGGTCTGTGCAGAAGCAAGGGACTTACTTTGCCTGACTCCAAAACTGCAACAGTCAGGAGACAGCCCAGTGACAATTCACACAGAGATGTGATTTACCATCGATTTTACATCACCAATACCAAAGCCACTGATGATGGAATAATAAAGTTATCCACACATTTCCATATATTGTCCCTCTGCCAAGTTGTTAGACAAGGTCTAGGTCTGTGTAATTCAACTTCATGGCAGATGGAGTCCTCACGGTGCCCAGGTATGCTAAGGCATGCTTGTTTACATTCACTGATCTGTGTATGAGCATGTTTTTTTTACCACTAAATTAGCAAAAACAGTGGTGCCACATTCCAGAAATCAACTTTAATTCAATACAAAAGAAGAGACATCTGTTTGCTTGAAACACAAACTCTTTATGACTAATAACATGTATTTAAGCGTGGAAAGTGTTTGTAAACTAAGTAAACTTCTTTACTGTCCTTCATAAAGACAGAAATTACTAGGTGACACTGTTGCTACTTCATATGTGCCTTTAAAAGCCTTGTAGAGCTATTCTTTTGATTAATATTTTGATTAAAATTGCCAGAACAAAAGAGCTTTCCTATATAGTTCTATTTCCCAAGCTCAGCAATTGTTATTCTTTATGTGTTCTGCCATGTACAACATGCTTGTATGAAGCCCTTAGAAAACAAGAACAAGAACAAAGTCAGTCCCAAAAAGGAAAGGAATGCTAAAAAAAGACATGTTTCTCTAACAAAGCAATTTACTGTCAGCTGATGTTCTTGAATATTCAAGAACTATCTGCATTAAATACCATTTCAATTGTATTTTCCTCTATTGGTATAGAATAATTTTTCCAGCATATATATAAAGGAAAGCAAATTTTTAAAGCGTGCCTTTTCTCCTTGACCAGGATCTCTCATAGATGAAATACTGTTGTCACCAAAGGCTCACCAATAAGGGGCTTTTGGTAAGAAAACTGAGAAATGTTCCAAAACTGAGAAAAGTCACAAATGTCAGTGTAGTCAAAGACTGACTTTTTAATGATTTTTTTATCTGCTATTGTTTCAAGGCTGGATTACATAAGTTTTCCCTTAAACATCGTTCCCTGAAAAGCACTTCTAAGACAAGTACAGGTAAATTGGATAGCCTCGTAGTCTCAAGAGTGTATTCAGTAGTAGTTTCAACGAAGGTTATGTATATTGTACATAATATTGAACAAGAAATATTCTGATTGCCAACCTTCAGATATTTTCTCTAGTATTGCTAAGAGTTGTGTGGCAATGAAGAACGTCTAAACTAATGCATTCGGAAGACTGTCATTTTTATTCAAGACATGTTTTTATTATAGAAATGGGTTTTTCATAAACTAAAGAAGATATGTCAGCTTCCAGTTCTTCCCTGTGCCTACTGCATGGCCATGTTTCAGCCATCAGAGCCCAGTCTTTAAGAAGAAATGCTTTCCAATGACAGGAGCAGATGGTGGTGGGAGCTACACAGAACGCCATTTTGGGAGAGTTGCACTGGTCAATGCAGAAGGCGCTAAGAGCAGCTCTTTGTAGGAGAGAGCGAAGTGCCAAAGTGTAGCTGAGGGCATGCTTAGCCAGCCAGGTCATCAGTGTGGGAAGACCTCCAGACAACAACGCAACACAGCAGCAATCAATATGCCCAGCATCTGCTGTGTTTCCGTGAATGCATGACAAACTGAAGTAGTGCAAAATTGAAAAAAAAAAAAAAGATGACACAGATGCTTGATGTGTTGGGTGATGCTCCCACCACACAGGCTGGCTGCTACCTCAGACGGTCTCAAAGTAAGACAATTAGGCAAACAGAGAAGGTTGCCTTTCCAGAGAAACTGTATTAGTAAAAAGCAAAAAATTTGCTGAATTATTGACTGCAGTCCACTGCATGATGTTTTCTGTAGCTCCAGTCACTATGTTGGTGATTCGAGTTTTGTCCTGATCACTAGTCCTGTGGAAGTAGGAGGATAAATCAATGAATGTATGCATAAGGTGATTCAGTCAATCTTTCTTGCAGTCCAGCAGGCGTACATATGATTTTTATGAATTTAATACTGCACACAAGGGTAATGAAGAAATATTAGGGATCACTCATCCCTTTTGGAACAGAAAAGTCTATCAAAGGTGGCCAGTGGTCTGCAGAGTTCTGTACAGAAAAAAAATTAGTTCTGTCTACTCCACTGTTGCCTCTTCACAAGCAATAGAGGGAAACCTGGACATAGTGTTACTGATGGACAAAAGGTTAAACCTAAGATAGCCTTCTATCTCCTTTTGTCAGCTGCAAAATTAATGTTGGTGAAATTTCTGTCTCAGAGCTTAAGCTGGTGTGTCTAGCTGCATTTATGTGAGCAATGAAAATATTACAGGAGCCCTGGTTTAACTGAGCTCTGTCTTCCACCTACTGCTTAAGCATAACAAATTTTGAGTGGTATTAGTGTTGAAGAAAGACAAAGATATAAATATTAAGTGGCTGCTTGAGACAGTACTGTGGTTAAGGATTCATTTAGAAAGAACAGATGGCCCAAAAAGAAACATGTATCTCAACTGAGGTGTTAAAAGTCTTAAGGATTAAATAAGCCCAAGATCAGAGGCTATGCTAAGGCCAAAATAAACAAATTTATTTAGTCAGGTATAAGAAGAGGAGATCAGAAGAAATGAGAGGAATTAGGAGACAGTGATGATGAAGGTAACTCACAGAAGATATTCAAGATACAGAGGTCAGAGACAAGAGTTTCTAAACCACAAACTAGAATTGTTAAATCAAAAACAGATGACATACAGAAAAACAGGCCACTATGGCCAGATGGCAAAATTCTGTGAAGAACTGTCTGAGGATAAAAAAAAGTTGTTAAATAATATTGCTTTGACAGGTGACAGAGAACCATGACATGAAAAGCTGAAACAAAGTTTGCAGTCAGAAAGTCAAGAATAGAAAAGCTCTAGGTACTAGGCAAGGTGCTAATAGACTTTCCCAGGTTGAATATCAGTACTAGGGATGATTTGTTCCGAGTGGGAATGAGGAAGACTTTGTATTAATACTCATTCCATTACCAAACAAAAATAATGGGAAGACTTGTATGAACAACATAAAACTTTCTATTATTCCATGGGATCAGAATCAACCCTGGCAGCTTTTAGAGGACCTTTTCACAGAGGTCGGTGCTCCTCAAAATGTTTTTTTTTTTCCCTCACAGAAAAACCAATAGCTTGATACAGTCTGTGTGAATTGGCCTCAGAGACAGTTTCTGTTTCATAGAAATTTATATTTGCCCATCTCTTTGAAACCAGTGGGTTGTCCGCTATCAGCTACAAGATGCAAACTTATTTACTAACTTCCATCATCATAAAACCAGCACCCAGCATCATAGAAACAGCTGTATCTGTCAAAAAGGAAATTCTGCTCCTATCACTCCTTACATCCTTTACCAGTCTTTTGAATTCTGTGCCAGACATCCATGTTTCAGCAAACTTTGTTTTTTCATACTTGTTGCTTCCTTCCTCGTTAGCACTAAACCAGTCACTAATTGGTGTATAAAGCTCTCTTAAGGGACCTGGGCACTTTATATTGTAGATCCTGAAAATTTCCCCTGCAGCTTGTACCTCAGTTTGGGTTCCTATATGAATACATTTCTAACTGTAAAAATTCCTCAACAGCTAAATATCTGCTGCTGAACATGGCCAGACCTCGCAGGTCTTGACAGCTGGTGCACTACACGGCCGGCTGGCCAAAACAGCCTCCAAGAACACACGGGTGCATGGCCTGATCTCGTGGAAAAGGGCCTCACACAGAGCAGAGCAAAATGGTGCTGATGAAACCTCTGGGAAGGGAGGTAAGGAGATGAGAGAGGGCCTTTTACCTTTTACCTTTTTGCCCAGAATTCAGATAACGGAGTTTAACCTCCTTTAAAGTGTCAGGCAACGCAAGTCTGCATTGCCCATATTGCAGATGAGCACTGTGCTGGAGGTGGTGTGGGTTTTTGCCATTCCCTCCTTACTTAAAGATCCGAGACCGTGACAGCTGGTCCATGAGTCAGGCTGCAATGGGAGGAAGTTGGGGTTGGGGGGAGATCTCCAAGAGGCGGGTGGTCCAGGCACCAAAGAGCAGGAATCACTACAGACATCCTAAGATAACTATCTGACTTGTGAGTCAGAACCCAAAGATACCAGGATTAACAAACTTAAAAGCAAAAGACTTAGCCAGACAAAGATTGTATATAACCCAGTGTATACATAAACTCCTCTTACGCTGCCCAGCCAGCGAGCCAAAGTGCTTGGAGGGGACTTCTTAGTGGGAAGTCACTATTTCTGATGGTTCTGAGAGATGAGTTAGAAAGCATGGTGTCTAGTTTCTTGCTCGCGAAACTTTGCCAGCTGTTTTGAACACATGTTTAGCTTAAGTAAAACAGAATTTCAGTGAAACACAGAGTACAGGCCCTGTTCCCCTCCACTGTACAGTTGTACAGCAGAGTGGCACAGATGAGAGAAGTGTGTCCAGAAAGCAGTGGACCTGATATCAAGTATCTATGCAATAAGATGTAGTTATGAAATATGGAAGCAGTCAGTGTGCAAGCCCAGGCCAAACTATGGTGTCCACCGACAGTGGTTAGTGCAAGATCACAGCTTCACATGAGCAATATCCATCCTTTAATAGCATGTTTTCAGTTGAGAGGGGTTCTTCCCTCTTCTTTCTTAACACACTTGCTCAGAAATACCTATGAGTTCAATTTCTTGTTAATAATGCAGCACGTTAGATGATTTGGGTAATTCTAATATGTAGGTCAAAAAGACAGACCTACTTTGCGAGTTGTGCATTATCTTCTTCTTCACCGGCTGGGGAAAGAAAAACCTGTCTCTTTATCAAAGTGAGAAATGAAACAGCAATGAAGGATGTAATTGATAGTGGGCTTTTTTTCCTCAGAGGACTGTTATTATGATCCAACTTCACTCCTAAGATAAAGCACTATTTAGTTTTCCAACTGCCAACAGGCACTACTTTGTTAATTAGGGCCACTTCACAGGTACTTGTGTCACTTCATTTCCCATGGAGACATGTCTGGGGGATCATGAGAATTTTCTCATGATACCTCTGACAATTTGTTATTTTATACATAATTTGCACTGCTGCCCTTTGCTAAGGAATACCATCACAGCTACTGAACCCGTACCATTTTATTATCTGCAGCAAGACTATGTCTATAAGGAGACATTGCATGTTATGAAAATCCTGGGAATCAGGATTTTTCTGGTGCTACATCATATGCTAATTAATTATTTTCTAACTCTTGGCACAAAACAAAAAGAAAATCCTAAAATCAGCATATCTGATTTGTAGCAACCTCAAGGTGTAACTAATATTAGCACAATATTATGGTTCAAACAGGGTGGGGAGAAAATAAATTCATAGCTGAACCTCTTTAGGGGGAAAAAATCCAATTTAATATACCACCTACAAGGAAGCCAGAAGCCATGTTTGCTATTGTTAAAACCCAACAAACAAAAGACCCAATACACACTCACCCTTTTTGGCACCGTGGATTAGAGCCAAGGGATAACATCATATTGTTACACTCTAAGTAAGTGAAATCACGTTAGCAAGTGCTTTTATCTGAGTGTTGGTGACACCTAACAGATATTCCCCAGGGCACTGGCAGGTCACAGATTTGTTAAGACTTGGGAGTAGTTGCTTTCCTGTAAAACTTATTCTTAATGATAAGTAGAAAAATTAGTTTTGCTAATGTTTTTGCTGGTGTGGTCACACATATGCCATCGTACCTGACTGACCATTCAGACACTGGGTCTTGTGACTGCAGATATAACTCATTAATTGTAATGAAGGAGTAAAGCATTGCAAACCGCAGGAGAAGCACAGAGAGGAGACAGAGGGGCAGGAAGCAGGTCAGTCTGTCGTAGGAAGCCAAATGGGCAAAATAACAGTAGTAGGAGAAGAAGAATAGCCAGATAAGGAGGAAGAGAAAGGAAAGGAAAAGAGAATTAGTGAAGAAAATATTGATCCTGTGATAGAGTTTGTGTTGTCTTCCTCTAATTTCGGTCCTTAGGAAGGGTAATTGCAGTTTTCAGATAAAGTTGTGATTACATGATGTATCCTGAAGCTCGTCTGTGGTCCCAGGTAATTTCTAAGAAACTTCATGAAACCCCAAACCATCTTGCAGTAGTGCTTGTTGGCAAAGGGAAGGATCAGTGATGGTATTTCTGTCAAGAAATACGTATGGAGTCTTAGTGCTGCGTTTGCCAGCTGTGTTGCGGATGGCAGCTGTGGTCCTGCTCCCGCAGATGCAGACTGAGCAGGAACGGGAAGGGGAAGGAGAAGCTTGAGAAGTTGCTGTTTGGCAGGTAAATGCTTGCTGTAGGCATTAGGGAAAGAGCTATATTTAAAACTTGGCGTCACTACACTTTGATGCGCTTTCACATCATGTTTGTAAGAGTCCTCGTCCCTGCTAAGATGTAGGCTCTCGGCCATAACTTTCAAGACGGGTCTCTTTTTGAACTGAATGGAGCTGCTTCCATGCCTCAGACTAAGCTGGCAGGATTGGAGGCCTGATGGTGTGACAAATAATAAAGGAACCCTAAGGGGCTGGGGAGGCCAGCTTCCAGCTCTCATCAGAGGGCACCACATTGCTGCACAGAAACAGAACAGGGTTTGCACTCATTCTGTAATTCCTCCAGCACAGCTCATGTCTTCTGCCATCCCCCAAAATTAAAAAAAAAAAAAAAAAACCAACAAAAAACCCCACCAAAAACCAGGAGGAGAAAACAATAGCAAAGCATGTCTCTTACTGTGTTTGGGAAGTGCCAAGCAGCTTGCAGAGGCTGCTGCTGCAAAAAACTAGCAAATGACAGTGATGTGAAGTTAATGAGGATCAGGACACTTGGCGGTGGAGGTTTCTGGGCTGCAGGAAGGAGGGGCTCTCAGGAGGTCCCGATAAGCATTAGCAGTTTTGGATGCTCAGCCAAAACTTTTGTGGTTTGCCTGTTAGTACTGAATCTCTTTTTTGTTCAACCGTTACTTTATACTGTGCGGTCTGGCTAGCAGTTGTACAACAGCATTTAAAATATACAACATGCTGTGAGACAGAATGCAGCTACCTTGTCAAAGATGCCAGCATTAAATTACAAAGAGGCTAGTATACACCATATATAGGATATAGCCATTTTGCCTGTAAAAGTCCAGATAGCCAACTTCTGTTATTGTTGTGTTTAGGATGCAGCAGCTGCCTTGAGTAGAGCAAGGGAGGGTGAGGGAAGGGAGGTGGGCAGTCCCATTCGGGTCCATAAGCAGTCTGGCCTGGGAGAATGAGAAAAAGAGATTAGTGATCTTTTTTTTGGAATAAATAAAATGGAAAGAAAAGTAGCTGTATCATATCTCCACAGTGCTCATCACATGAAAGTGCAAGGGTTGTTTGCAGGGTGAATATAACAGAGACACCGATTATGGTTTTTGAAGTGAAACAGTGAAGAAGCTCTACTTTTAGGTGAGGGGTTTGACTTTCTGTCATTATTTTTGAATTTGATGAAATTGATTTCTTCTCAAACATTATTGGCTTTGAGAGAAAATATATAGAGTAGAGCATTTGAAAACAACATTGCTGTGACACATCATAATCCTTTGTGCTCTGCAACGGGTCCTTCTTTTCTTAGTAGTTAACTCTGTATTAGTGAAAATAAGTTCCATATTCTTAAAGGAGGTGGAACTAAAGATGCAGCTACCCCAGAAGCTGTGTAAGAATTACAGAGGAAAGCTTAAAAAGATCTCATAAGAGAAAACAAAGACACTAGATTAGCTTTGAACCTGGGAGTTTCCCACACTGCAAATCATGTGCATTGTCAGAAAAAACACAGGTGTACACCACATGTGCAGGTTAAAATGTAGTCTTGAGTGCTGTGATGACAGTTCTGTGTTCATAATGTATATATCTCAAAGAGTATTTATGCATCTGTTATAAATTCAGGTAGGATAGAGATAGGGGAATTTCTTTCTAAGTTACAATATTGTGAATACAGCTTTGCTCTATTGGTGTCAATGAAACTATTCACATGTGAATTTGTCCCAGAGGTTTTCCTTTTCCTTGTAATAATAGTTTTGTAGACACCAATATTTAAATACTTATGTATCTCCCCCACTTTAAGACATGGAGAAGGATTATCTTGAGACTTTACTGTGGTCTGATAAGAGCAGTGAGGAATTCTCTGCAGGAGTGGGTCTGATATGTACTGCGGTAAGGATATAAAAGGGCTGAAAAAGCCTTGGAGGTTTCACAGCTTTCTAAATGACACAACGCGGCATAAATGGAGGAGATGGGTTATAATAGACCAGGAGAATGAAGAACAAAACCAACATACAGCTGTCTATGTGACATTGCCAAAATAAAAATGGTTTTGCATCTGAAACATGCAGAAACTTATTTTTCCCACCTGATACCACACTGTAGGTGTTTCGGCTAATTTTTGTATATAGCACAGAAGTTGAAAGCAGCACGTGCTTTTGGTAATTATGAAAATCGGTGTGGTTTTTGGTTGCAATTTTACACAAAAGAGCAGTTTGGGCTCTGTGGCCCAGCTTTAGCAGGGTCCACATGCAGCTTTAAGGGCTGAAGGCTTTTGGGGATGAGTGATGCAGGGGATTGAACCCTTCCAAAAAAAAAGCTCTGGTGCCTGTGTTGTGAGAGCTGCCACCATAGATCCTGAAAAGAAAGGGGGAAAATCTAAAGAAGGACATGTTACGCCAACTCTATAGACAAATTGCTTTGTTGGTTTTATTCATAGCGTGCATCTCGAAGCCCTGAGTCAGCTTCAGGCCGGTGTACAAGGCACTATATTCCACACATAAGAAATAAGGTGATCGCTGTCATCAGGCTCGTACTGGCCAAAGAAAGGTTTGCCAAATTGTTCTGCAGTAAGAATGTGTTTGTTGGCCAGGCTGGAAATGACAGAGAATTTGATCAAGAACCGAACACAGGTTTTTGCATCAGCTCTGGTTAGTCCCGGCAACAGCAATACTAAAAAAAACCAAAAAGCAACTGATAGTGACCATTGTGCTTTAAGCATCTTTGGGAATTAATTAAAATACGTGAAAGGGTTAGGAATGAGCTGTATGAACTTTACTAAAAAGCTGATCAATATTTACATAATTCACGCATCCCACCAAGTGAGAAGCTGGCAGTCAGAATAGCATCCCTTCTACATAATACTACTGCAACAGGAAAAGGAAAATATTTTCTACATCCTGAATCAGTTATTTAAGCCCTCTCTACCTCCTTGGGAGTACGACAGAATCGATCAGCCAAGCTGAACAACACTGGCATTGCAAACATTTATTCATACCATCTGGTACAGAGTCAAATCCAAGTAACAAAGGCTTTTATTTTCCCACAAAGGCTGAAGGTTACATAAATGTTACCCGCATACTTGTGGCATCCCAACATGTTATTCTCACGTGCTGTAGGGAGATTGACAATTCCCAGACCAGAACAAGACAGCCAGGCACGAAGATTCCTGCAGCACAATTGCTTACTAATACCACTAAATGTACATTTTAGACCCCTTGAAGAGCATTAAGTTCCCCTTGTTCCTTATTGCACAGATAATATACATGGTCCAACATGACAGGCAACATCTCCAGTGGTTAAATGTGAGGGTAGCAGTGTTGGGGTTTTTTTACTTATCTGGGATGACCACTTACTTGAACTCACTTGTGGCTCTATTTCATTCAGCTGCTCATAAATTAGCTTGGCATCCTGAACTCATGAAAGTAAATACATATTTGATGCTTCACCAGCGTATAGTCTGTCTCACTTGCTGTTTTTTTTTTCAAATATTCAGATGCCCACATGAAACTTGTTATCCTTCATCGTAACTATAAATATCCTCTGAATGAGTTTTAAGACTTAAATGTTTTGTAAGGGGTTGTGCAAAAATAAAAGTTTAAGAAATACAGACACTCCTTCAGAAAGTTTAATGATGTGGGGTAACCTGTTAAAAAAATGTATTTTTTCATAGCTTCCATTTCAGAATCTGGGGCACCTTACTTACAACCTTACAATTAAGACATTTATATGAAACAGCTTCACGCTTTTAGAGCACAAAGATAAACTGAGATCTGAAACATAGCACGTTTGCTCACCTGCTGCTGGTCTCTCTTATTTATGAGATGCTCTAATGGGCTGGCTTCTCCAGCAACTGCTCCATGCAAGGGGCCACATCCTGCAGGCGCAAAGGTGCCAGGGAAATTTTATTTTTGAGCTTTCAGAAAAATAGACCCAGTGAGAATGGTTCTTTTCCTGAAGGAAATATTAAAGGAAAATAAAAATAAAAACAGGATGGGGAGGGAATTCACATTTTTTTGGGGCGGGGAAAGAAAGCACAAATGGAAGGCTCTTTTTTTTTTTCAACAAGAAATTGATGTGCTTGATATGAACAACAGAAGATTCCTTTCTCCAATGTGCTTCTATTTTCACAATAATACATGAAAAACTCAGCACATGCTCATTGCTTCCTAAGATATGTGTGACATCCTGAATCTCTCTGAATGAAGAGAATCAAATAAAATTATTAAGGAATATTGGCTGCTCTGCTTTGATGGGAACAGGATTTTAGCCATAAGGCCAGTAGGACTACTGTGATATGGGGCACTGTGTTCCCTAGATCTAAAGATAAATCAGCAATGTAACACGCACCACTGATTCTTCTTTTTTTTTACAAATTAAAAAAATAGCCTAAATTCAATTCTTTATGAAGCTACTGAGATCACCTGATAGTAGTAACAGAGGAAATGGAAAAAATCAGGATGAGAGAGTAAAAACTTTCCAATAAACCTTTAAAGCTTTTCCTTTTAAAGCTGAGCCGTGGCTGTTTTTAAGGAGCTGCTATGGAAATTTCCATCCTTAACGTCAGGCCAAGCTCAACTCTTGCCGCATTCAGATGAAGCAGGATCTATCTCTTTTGGAAAAACTATTAATGTCTCAATTATGTGACACTATTGAGTGTTATCTTTTGGAAAACAACTTAGGAAGTCCTAAAGCCGGATACTGTCAGAAGCTGCAAGGGCTTCTTGAGGAAGAAATCACTGCATACCTACTCTGTTTATTTATTTCTTTTCTTTAGCCAGGCAGGACATTATGTTAGGCATATGTCTCACCCATAACCAGGAGCATGTTTAAGAGTTTGGATTTCATAATGGCCCACAGCTTTCCAGGACAGGTAAAGCCTGGATGGCACCAGGCACTTTGTGCCTGAGAAGGGCAAATGAAGACTTTAACTTTTCTCTTGTAACAACTTTATCTTGATATAAAACCTCCTGCTGTCTCTTGAACATTTTATTGTTTAGTCAGTTAAATAATGCAGCTGGCAAAAGAAAGACCTAACTTATCCTTGCCTGACTGATTCCCAGTCACCTAAGAAAGGAAGCTGTCAAATAGAAAGCCAAATCCTGTGGCACCTACACAACAGAAGAAAGCAATGGGAATGTTCCCTGGGAGATCAAATAAGGACTCGAGTGTTTGATTTCTCTAGCAAGAATAGTGCACAATTTCCAGATGTTTATGACTTTGAAGAAAAAGTGGTTTAGAGATAAGGATCTTAGAAGAGCTCACACTGAGTGCCGAGTGCTGTGCATATGAGACGTGCTGTACTTCAATTTCTGATCCATACAATAAAGGACAAGACGTTCATTTAAGGCACCAGACAAGACTTCCTCTTGGTCATGTAACTCAGAAGCGCCTTAATGGCATAGTTTCAGACTTCTGCAAAACTAAAAAAAAAAAAGCTCACAAACCCCTAGCCCTTTCTGCCTTTTCTACTGCCATTATGGGACAGCTTGGTCACAAAATTAGCGTTCTTGACCGTATTCTGAACTTATCCTTCAGGACAGTGCCAGGGTCCGTTCCATAAAATAGTATATTTGGATCATAATCATGTACTGAATGAGCTGAAAAAAAACATTCTGATAATTTTGATTATTTTCTTAACGTGCTGTAAGTAGCTAGATTAAGGTTCAGGTATGAGGGAAGACAAGACTGGAGAGTATCATTATTACTTTCAATGTTTATATTGCCATAAAAAGAGAAGGATGAAGAGTTTTGCAGGATTGGGGTAAGAATGATAAAGAAAAAAATGTTTCAAAACAAAGTCAACCTCTTTTGTGTAAACAGAAATAATTTTGCCAGAACACTCAAAAGCAGAAAATTGCTAACTTATCCTTTAGACTATGATGGCTGGTGGTTTTCTTTTTTCTTCTCATTTGCCATATACATGAAAGGTAGGAATATCGTATTGCCTTGGTACCTGGGCTATAAAACAGAGACATCTCCCTCCCTAGGTGGAGAGTTCAGAGGCAACATTGCAGAAATAAACTGGAGGACCTGATTTTTCAGAATATTTGACTTTTATGTTTGGAGTTTGATAACATCAGTTCATTATGAAGGAATCTTTTCTCGTTTCTCAATCTGGTTGACCCTAAATTGTGCAGTTAGGCAAGAAAAGAGCAGTTCTCATAGTGTGAAATTAGAAAGAAAACTACTAATCAGATAGAGATTACTATCAGAGAGAGGCATTTAGATTTAAACTAAACTATTTCATATGCTCGTGTTAAAGTACCACGAAATGTAGCACATGCTTAAGGGTATCAATTATTAATCAGGCCCTTGAAATAGGCCCTCAAATTAGACTTTAAGGGATATATCCTTTCTTCTTCTAGCAATGTTAAGTGTATTATTACACTTAGTGGAGTGAGACCAGTCTCTCTGAACTACGTGGATGCCCCTACCCTAGTTGACTAGGTTTGCAAGTGCCAGGGACTAAGAAGCTTGCATAGGACAGGACGTGGCTTGTTGAGTTTTTAATCTGATTTTAACACTTTCATTAACCAGACTATACAGTTAGTATTTTAAAACATTTTGCTCCATCTCTGCCTGTAAATCTACAGTTTAAAACAGGCATGTCCTTATTCAAAGCTTCCATAAGAAAGAGCCTCTTGTTTTAAACATTTATGTCTCACTGCTAGCTTTAAAAATTACTCATCTTTAATAAAGTTACCACAAACTGCACAATTTATTTTTGCACAACAGGAGTCTATCTTTTTTTCCCTTTCCAGCAAATATACAAAAGCAGGTGGCTAGATTTCCTGCGAAAAATCTATTTTGAATGTTTACATGTTTTAAGGTATACCTGGTAATTTTAAATGCTCTTAAGAAAAACTTTTTATTAAGTCAAGTTTCAGTACTTTTTTTTTCACCTGTAGTTTTAAACTTTCTCTAAATCTACATCTTATTTTATTTTACGTCTGTGCTGCTTATATATTATTTTCAGATTAGGAAAAAAACCTTCAAATAACGATTGAGAAATACAGCATGCGGTAATGTTTTTCAAGTAGTTTGTTCAGTGGTTACAGTTCATACGGAATGCCTAAATACATGGTTATGTGGCTTATTTTAATTTCATAATTATTGTAAATAATTGATACTGTAAACACAGCCCAACATCTGAAAGGACTCCAGTGGACAGTGTAGAAGAATGCTGTCCAGCCTTTTTGAACGGTGTGAAAAGGACAGTCTAATACATTTCCAAAGTATTTCTTGGGTTTGTTTTTTTTTGTTTGTTTGGTTTGGTTTTTTTGGGGGGGTTTGTTGCTTTTCATTTAAAGATTCTCTACTGTAACATCTGGATTAGACGAAAGGAGGTTTGGTTAATAAAACAATAAAATCTTTTGAATCCATATTCCTAGGTGATATCATAGTTTTACAAAGAGGCCTTTTTCCCGGTCAAGTTCACAAATTAGATTTTGTTACTGGTTATGTTGCCGTTTTTGGCAAACGAGGCTTTTATGAGCTTTTTTGGCTGGGCTGCCCTGTAAATCTGAAATAGCTTTGCCCTCTCGCTTTACCTCCTTGCACCCAACCATGAAACGACACAAAATATTGACAGAAGTGAACCCCTTTTCCATGACGGCTACCCAGCAGGTGGATGGCACCAGGGCCCTGGCAGCGCTTCCCAGGCAGCCTGGGATGAAGCAGGATGCTGAGTAGCTTCTGCAAGTGCCCTGAGCTCCCAGCTCTGCTGATGTTGCTGGGATCTGAAGGCATTTAACACCTTGCGGTCAGTCACGTCAGGCACTGGGGGCTCAGATCCCCCTGCTTGTGGGGACTCTTGCTTTCCATCTGACTGAGCAGTGCTGCCAGTACCTGAAAGAGCCACTTTTATCTCTCGAGCTTCTTTGTTATTTATGGATTTAGACACACTTGTCGTAGGCCTCCGAATGGAGGGATGTTAATACATGATCACAGAATGATAGAATGGTTTGGGTTGGAAGGGACCTTGAAGATCATCCAGTTCCAACCCCCCTGCCATGGGCAGGGACACCTCCCACTAGAGCAGACTGCTCAAAGCCCCGTCCAGCCTGGCCTTGAACGCCTCCAGGGATGGGGCAGCCACAGCTTCTCTGATCCAACCGGAGTGCTAGGGTTATTGTGTTGGAACTCCCGTTCTCTGTTATTTCATTTGCTGGTGTGTATATGAGTGCATCATGGCGCACTGCTACCAGGGGATTTTCCTTCATCGTTGCAAATAATAAACTATTGAATAGCTGGGGGTCTTTTTGATTCCTTTATGCTCATGAAGAAACAAACGATCGGCTCTATATCAGGAAATCCCAACATGGGTTTGCAGAACTGAGGAAGCTGTGGGTGGGGTGGGAGAAAGGGAAGGCGAAAGGCAGATGAAAATTTATTTCATCTTCCTTTTCTGGGAAGATGCCACAAATGCGGACTGCATTTCTACGTAGCAAATTTGAAAGAGTGTTGTGTAACTCATGTTCAAAATAGTAATTGAAATGTATAGTGTTTATTACATTCCCATATGTTTGTAATCGAGGTACAACTCTAGTGGATGTGAAGCAAAAAGCTATAATTTGCTGCTTAGCATCAGAGCTGTTGCACATTCATTTAAATAGCTTTATTTATCTTCTTCCCCATAAAGAACCTTCCATACTGTAAATTTATTGAATGGTTAATGGCCCAAAAGTATGGGGTTCATTACAAAATGAAGTATTTATTGCAGTGTTAATTAAATAAAAGCATTGTAATCTTTCCAAATTGAACAATTATGCTCATTTGAACATTTTAAACAGAAATTCTTTTATATACTAATTGAGTTGCATAATGAAAAGCACGTGTAATGGAAATTTTAATCAAAACAAATACTGAAATAATTTGAACACTTTTTTACAATATAAAATGTCTACCTCAGTTTTTATTAGAAATATTATAACAGCCAGATTAGTTTCAGAACTCATGACCTTTGAGTGCGGTATATTATTTCTGAGCTGATAGGCCACCCTCGCATACCAGTTGGCTAACCCCTTGAACATCAAAGTTACTGCTTGGCTACCAGCCTCAAACCATGACAGACTGGCTGCAAGCCCAAAACTTGACAGCCTGGCGCTAGGCCTGTAGCCTTAGCTGACAGCCTTTTCTGCAAGGGGCTGATGAATGATTTCTGGCAACTTGTGCTGCGCTCTGACTGACTGGGAGAGTAGCATTCAATCAGAAAAATGTGCACGAAACCTCCGTAGGTCTGTAAGAGATGGCGCTTTGCCGAATGCCCAGATCAACCGCGTGTTCACACCCAATTTTTTATTTATTTATTAAATTTCACCCGGCGAGCCGAGAATATCTGCAACTGCAATTATAGTTTGGACGGCTCCACCACCTAACATCTAAATTTTATTCAAAATTCAATACTATTCTTTTGCTTCTGTTTCCTGTTCTGACCCCTTGTAGGCAGAGATGGCTTTGTTTTTTCATTTGCGGACAAAAGCTGAATAATGCGTGTTCATTTGTGAGTCTGAATAAAATTCCTAAAAGATGAAACTGCATCCTACAGACTGGCAGCTGATTTTTTTCTGTTCAGAGGAAGGCACGTAACCCAGTCCCTTTTACTGGGAGTTTTCTTGTTTGTGGCCTGGCATTTCTTAAATTCTGTTCCCCTTTAACAAGTTTATATTATTAAATTGAGGAAAAAGGAAAGGAACCATTTAGATCCTTTTCTTTGTCAAGTATAATTGCACTGTAAGAGGAGTGGTCCATTAGTTGACATCAAGATTTTGCTGGGATTATCAGGAGATTTAAGGATAAACCTCGAGAAAAAAAGTCCATGTAATTAAAAGGTATCAGCAGTAAGCTGACAGTGTAGTGATGAAAATGCTTTGGAAGCAAATTCCTGCTCACTTTATCCTTAAAGTGAACAATTATTTATAGGAATATGTAATAGTAATCCCTTACAATGACCGAACATAGAGGTTTCTATAATAAAATGGACCTAACTGAATACCAGTGAAAAAAATGAGATGTTATTAGGCAAAGGAGCCACATTTTACATCTGAACTGCAACGAACACCGTGGCCATGAAATGCATGTATAGCAAGGGATTTTAGTGGAGCTAAAAGAGTATCTAAAATGTAAAATCTGCAGACGTGGTGAAAGCACCTGTGATGGTGACTTTTTTTGCCTAGTGCACACTGACATAGGTACCAGTCTTTGCAGGATAAAGGATGTTATTTCACTGCTCCTATTGGTAAGATGAAAGTCTACGTGCATTAGCAATTTTTTGCTGTTACACAATATGTCTTTGTAGCAGTTTGAGCAACAGGTTGCACGTGAACGTGAATAGGCAATCATATGATACTAGTAAAGATGAGTGATTGCCAACACATTATGACACAGATATTTCTAGATCGCTGCTAATGGGATGTGACAAACCCTAGTGAAGAGTCAGCTATAGCAGTCTTTTATATTTCAAAAGCCATTTTCATCCCTTCTCCCAGAAAGTCTGAATGAATTAGGAGAGGAACCTCTTGCAGTGAAAACTTGTTCTTATTTTTCTTATATTAGTGTAGGATAGATGTCCTGCTGTGCCAAGCAGAGAGTCAGTGCAAGCAGGAGGGAATCTAGCTGTAGGCTTCCTGAAATTATCCCATCATGATGTAGCAAGCTAGATGAAAAAGAAAAGCTATAAATGTGAAGCAAATATGCAGAACACGATATAAACAGATCAGGAAGCCTACTGTTTTTTACGCGCAGGGATGATTAATGCAATGACCAAGGATCGTGTTGAAAATGTTACCATGTTATTATTTATTTTATATAGCCTTTTCCACCTCAGACACTGCAGAAAAGATTCTTCCTTCCTGGGTTGCAGAGGGAACATTTCCATCCCAAAGAGAATTGACTGCTTAAAAATCCAGGTAAGCAAAACTAAAATGACTCCACTGAATAGTTTAACATAATATCCAGAGCATAATCCCTAACTAAGATATCTAAGTTTCACTTACGAAACCAAAAAGGAGAGGGAGGGGGGTTGATGCTTTTTTTTTTTATAAAAAAAAAAGCGGAGAAACCATTTGCAGTCTTATTGTAACCATCTGTGAGAAACACCAAGACAAATGAACTCGAGTTAGAAGGCGCAGCAGACAAAACATCAGTGCGTGTACCCACCAAAAAGCACGTTTGAGAGTTTGGCAGCTCAGAGTTCAGCCCAGGGCGCAGGGAGGAGGCGGGCAGGCACCGGCGGTCTCTGGGCAGGGCCGGGCTCTGGGCAGCCTTCAGCGGAGGGGAAAGGGGGGAAAGCACAACCATGGAGAATTGTAATTTTTGCTGCCAAGGCATGAAGATGAGGACATTCCTCCTGGAAGGAGAAACTCTTCCTAATCTGAGTAAAAGCTGCCACTGCGCAGGCTCAGCCCTCCCGCAGGGCGGCACCCAGCTGGCTTTCCAGAACTGGCGTGGTGCAGATGGCCTGCCTTCTCCGAGGTCTCAGGCAGCAAAATAACAGATTGTTGCACCCAGGTTGAAAGTACCATCCAGATGAATATACTACCGATGAGCTTTCTGTAGTGCTCTTCATGCAAAACAGCACGAAGAGTAATTTTTGCCTGTGAGAATGAAAATATTAACCATTATACTGCTAGTAACTACTACAAGAAGGTGTAGGAGCTGCATTTCCACGGGCCGTCCATGAACTGTGGCAGCATGTCTCGCAGGTGAGACCTGCACAGGGTTTACTGCCAGCTCCCCTTGCTCACTGAGACAGAGTTCATGTCTGGGGACCCACCAGCTCCCTCCCCTGCCTGACCGTCAGGGCTGGAGGCAGATTTGGACTTGCTGGAGAGTTTCCTCCTGTCCTTCCGTGGTTATTCACAAGCATAGTGGTATTTTATTGAGAATGAAGAGGTAGCCCAGGTATTCCTATTCCCTGCTCTTCACTGGCTCTGTAGGAAGGCAATGGGATAAAGAGAGGAAGCAATCAAGTACATTATCTGCTAAACTGTTATTTAAATTGTGCCAAAGCCTGATGGAGAGCTGAGACACTGCAGGGACTTTCACAGTGGTGGTAAGTCATGGCTGTAAGCAAAACTATATCCAAATAGAGACGCAGCTACAAAAATCTCTCCCCCAAAAGCCAAAGTCCAACAAGATACGGGAAGGAGGAATAAGGGTTACAACACGAATCTCAAACATATTAACAGGTGTTGAAGGAAACTGAAATTCACCTTCTTCCAGGGGTTATTTCAGGATTATGGAAAAGTAACATAAAGAAGGGCTGTTTCTCCTGCAATTGCCTCAAATTAATCATTTTAATCTTATTCTTACATGATGTCTCATGTTACCAGGGCTCAGCAGGTAAATCTCCCAATTGTTCCCGCTAGCCAGTGTGTGTGCAGAGTACGAACCCCTGGGAGGTGTTCTCCACAACACCTCCCGGGGCCACTGCGGTCACTACCAGCCCAGGCCACGGGACTAGCCCAGAGCTAAGCCCTTTCCCCGCAGCGATGCACCCAGTGTTGATTTTGGATCCACAACACTAGATCCACCGTGACTGCACCGCTTACTTGCTGCCACAGGTACGGTGGTGAATGAGGCAGCGCAGAAGAGGCAGGAGCCGCAGTCCCGCAGAGTCTGCTCTGCCCTCGGCACCTACACGTAAAAGGGCTGAGACGCGCACCCCACTGGGGCCCAGCCCGCAGCCTGAGCCGCGTACCTCCTGGCAAGGACCAGAGCATCAGAGGCTTTTGTAGCAACTTTTGTACCTTTTGTAGCACCGAGGTGTTAGGTTTTGATGCCATTTAGGGGCCTGTCTTAGAATGATTGTTTAAATTTTACCCACCCGCCCTCTCAAATACGAAAGCCCTTTTGCAAGCATTTCTATTTCAAATACGAAATTAAAAACAAAAATGGAAAATGGTGGTTTTCCATTGGTGCCACTACAATTTCTAGCTTTTACCATTTATTTGAGTTAAATTACTTCAGTAAGGGGGTGGTTGACAGGGCCAGGTGAACCTGGTAAATCGATAGCTGGCTGCAGGACTGGTGCCACGGCCGGGGGTTTGGCTTCTTAGATCATGGGACTCACCTTGAGAAGCCTGGTCTGCTGGGGCTGGATGGGCTCCACCTGTCAGGAAAAGGGAAGAATCCCTTTGGTCAGAGGCTCACCAACCTCGTGAAGAGGACTTTAAACTAGAGTTGCCAGGGGAGGGGAACCAGAATCCATGCCCCTCCTACCAATACGATGCTGATACCAGTAGTAGAGGCCCACAACCTGGAGATGGGTTGCAGGTCAGTGGGAGAGCATCTGAAGTGCAGCTTAAAGGAAAAAGAGCCACTCCAGCCAGGGAGCTAGGTTAATCAGGGCCCAACTTAACTGCCTCTATGCAAACGCACGGTAGCATGGGGAGCACACAAGTGGAGTTAGAGACATGCACACGCCTGCAAGGCTATGATCTAATCGGCATCATGGAGACATGGTGGGATGGCTCCTGTGACTGGAGTGTTGAAATGGATGGATACAGGCTCTTCAGGAAGGACAGGCAGGGGAGACAAGGAGGGAGTGTCTCCCTCTGTGTCAAGGACCAACTGGAGTGCATGGAGATCCGCCTGGGGATGGATGAAAAGCGACAAGAGCTTGTGGGTCAAGATAAAAGGCAGGGTGGGGACAGGTAATGTTACAGTGGGGGTCTGCTACAGGCTACCGGACCAGGAAGACTGAGCAGGCAAGGCCCTCTACAGACAGATAGTAGCAGCCTCACATTCACAAGCACTGGTCCTCATGGGAGACTTCAACCACCCTGATATCTGTTGGAAGGACAGCACAGCAGGGCATAAGCAATCCAGGCAGTTCCTGGAATATGTCAACAATAACTTCCTTCTCCAAGTGACAGGGGAACCAAACAGGAGCGGTGCCATGCTGGACTTTACTCTCACAAACAAGGAGGGGCTGGTGGGGAATCTCATGCTCAAGGGCAGCCTTGGCTGCAGTGACCATGAGACGGTGGAGTTTGAGATCCTTAGAGCAGCGAGGAGGGTGCACAGTAAGCTGGCTACCCTGGACTTCAGGAGAGCAGACTTTAGCCTCTTCAGGGATCTGCTTTCTGGAGTACAGTAGGATAAAGCCCTGGAAGGAAGACGGGCCCAAGAAATCTGGCTAATATTCAAGAACTACCTCCTCCAAGCTCAGGAGCAATGCATCCCAACAAAGAGGAATTCAGGCAAAAATGCCAGGAGGCCTGTGCAGATGAACAAGGAGCTCCTGGACAATCTCAAGCAGAAAAGGGTGGAAACAAGGACAGGGAGCCTGGGAGGAACACAACGAAATGGTCCAAGCCACCAGGGATCAGGTTAGGAAAGCTAAAGCCCAGCTAGAGGTAAATCTGGCCAGGGAGCAGATGATCAGAGGGTTGCAGCACCTCTCCTCTGAAAACAGGCTGAGAGAGTTGGGGTTGTTCAGCCTGGAGAACGAAGACTCTGGGGAGACCATATAGCAGCTTTCCAGTAACTGAAGGGCGCCTACAAGAAGTCTGGAGAGGGACTTTTACAAGGGCGTGTAGTGATAGGACAAGGGGTAATGGCTTCAAACTGAAAGAGGGGAGATTTAGAATAGATATCAGGAAGAAATTTTTCACTCTGAGGGTGGTGAGGCGCTGGAACAAATTGCCCAGGGAAGTTGTGGTTGCCCCATCCCTGGAGGTGTTCAAGGCCAGGCTGGATGGGCTTTGAGCAGCCTTCTCTAGGGGGAGGTGTCCCTGCCCATGGCAGGGGGGTTGGAACTAGATGATCTTCAAGGTCCCTTCCAACCTAAACCATTCTATGATTCTGTGAATTCCCAGTCTCAGTCAGGATTAAGATCTTCACTGCTGAGCTATGTACAGAGTGAAAGACCGGGTCGTGTCTTTGAGATGCCTTTTGTAAAGTACATGAAATGAAGTGAGTTGAAGAGATAGGAGGATGATGGTCTTAGCAGAAGTCAAGTGCAGGGACCTGAGTAGTGAGTGGTGTGACATATGGGTGGCAGAATAAATCTCTGGCTTTGTCAGAGCTGTCTAATGTGATTTTTTTCATCAGTCATTTTGGTATGACTCAATAAAGACATTTAGAATTTAATTCTCATTGATTTTAGTGAGAGACAGGCACTCAGATACTCCTGAAAATCCCACGAGGCATGCAGCTACATTTTTGGTAATCAGATATAGCTAAAAAAACATATTACTCCTCTGTTAAATGGAGAAAATATCTTCATCACGGAGAAAAATGGAGAAAATATCTTCATCACGGAGAAATTCGCCTTAAAAAGGCTAGAATGTACTAAGATCTTTGTTTATTGCAATAATGTGAATCAGCTTTAAGTACCTAAAATGGACTCTTAATCACTAGTGTGGTCAAAATGGGCCAAATTCTACAATCATTACTCAGGCAAAACTCGTGTGAAAAAATCAGTGTAAGGTTTGCCAGGGTAAAGATTTGGACTTACAGTGGGTGATCGCTTAGTCTTTTATCATTTGCTAGATCAGCAAACTCTTCTCAGCATGCAGCATGCACACAGGATATAATTTAGACCACCTACAGAACAGCTTGTCTGATTCCTAACTGCAAGCCATTAAAAACCAGAATGTAAATATGATATTTGAGCCAATAGTGCCATCAACATAGAATGGATTCCTGCTTCAAAATCAGAGGCACGTCTTGCCTGACTGGATTTCACAACCACCGCTTGTCTGTGAATTGTCTTCTCGAGACTCTGAAGTTAAAAAGACCCTGAGCTGGTAACATGCTGCAGATTTAAGGACTATAATTAGATCAGAATATAACTTGGCTTTGGTATAGTTGTAAAACCACAGACAGAGCAAAATTTTTCTCACCTGGATGCTGCTGTAGATTAGGAACAACTCGGCTTACAGCGGCTCCTCGGTGTTGCAGAAGAGTGTGAAGCTCAGCCTGCAGCGCCCTACATGAAAAATTATTTTTAATTAGTGCTAGAATAGGGCTTCAGGAGCTAAATAAAGTTTAAGACCCTGTTCTCTCAGAAGCCACACACATGCATGCGAGGCCTTCAGAGCTAAATAACCAGAGTGATAGACGTGTAACAACAACATTTCAGGAGCTGGAGGGAACTGAATGGTCAGAGATCTGAAGCAACCTGCCTGTGAGGGCCCAGGGGACGGTGATAACGCGCCCGGGAGCAGATGCCCGGGTGGCAGTTAATGCCCCATATCAACAGCACCGCGCTGCCAGCCCTGCCTTGGCTGGCCTCATCCTTCAATGGATATTGTGTACACTATTCTTACGGTACTCTTGGCAATTTTAAGCACTCTAGAGCCGTAGCCAGTTATAGCATATGGAATTTCAGTGGTGTTTATATTTCCATGTGAAAACCACTGATATGATGACTTAGTCATTTATGTAACATCAGGGGATAGATGAAGATGGCGATCCTGGCCTTTTTCCACCCTAAAACATGTCTTATGTTTGTAACATTATACCACGTTTGCTTCGATGTATTTTTGCTGCATTGATGAATTTGTGATTAATGAGGTTTTATCATAAAAATTCTGTACACAACTATAAATTACATGCAATTATATGTGCAGAAACAAAGTAAAAAATATTTGGGTTGGAGAGCACAACTTTGATTTGGCCACATTTACTGGTTATACGCAACCGAATCTGGTAGTTTTTCTTACAAAAACAAAGTAATTAAATAACAGTAATGATACTTTTGCATGCAGACTGAGCGACATAACGTGGCTTATTAATGAGAACAACAAAGAACAGTGGGATTAAATGTATCCCTGGTGTAACACAGTTGCTAAAAATCAACATTACCACTGGGACTAATTTGGTCTAAAATGGATTGTTTCCCAGAGGGCGTTGCTATGTGAAAACTTCTTATCTTTGAGAAAAAAGGAACAATGGCCTCACTTTACATTTGCTTTCTTTTTCACTTGTCTATTTCCACTGGTTTCAGTGTGATTGTATAGGTGAGAACGGGGGCACAATTTGATCCCACCATGTAAATAGGTACAAAATTTAACATCCTGCTGGGGACACAGAGTGCTTTGAATCTGCCACTTTCCAAAGGGTTTGCAAACAACATAGCTACAACATATTAGTCTAACTTAACTCAAATATTTCCAGAGGTTGTGTTAAAATTGTGAGCCTTGGACAGGAAAAACTGTTATCTGCAGTATAATGAATTCTTACAAGCTTCAGTTGTAGCTGGCTGATGAAATGATGAGACATAGTTTTAAAAATAACCGTTCTTTCAGATTTCAGAGATGACAGGTCCAAATGGCCTAGTGTCACCCTGATGGTGGTCACAAATCAAACGCTGTACGAACGGGGTAACTGAACAGTCAAAACTGCCCCTGTGTTTGGAGCATCACCTGATGCATGTTGTTAAATTAATTGTGAAATACTCACTGAACAGCTTGTTGCTAATGATTATCGATGATAAACTGTCCCTGTGTGAATAATTTAATTCCGTTCTGGACAGAAGAGCAATTCCAGTGGCTCAGGATTCATGTAAGTGCTCTATGTTGATAAATCTTTATGCATGCATGATACAGGAAAAATAAATTTAGGGAGGAAACCCATTTCAGCTTTAAATATCTAAGAAGTAATTACAGGCAACAGTGAATAAAAATAAATTTTAAATTATGAAGAATAGTTTGATGGTTTCCACTTTCATTTTTAAAATGAATTTATGCATGGTAGGCTTAATATAGAACAATAACACTGCACCTTCCTGGAGGCTAGGAATTGAAAAGAATAATACAGCGATGTTGTACTGAGATATAATACTCTATACCCTAATTTTTGTGCAGAATAACATGTTTTTCTTGGATAGAAGAATTTTATGTCAGCTTTTAACCATGTTACAGTTTCTTCTGGCATCCAGACTTGGGAAGCTAACATTTATCTAGTCGGACTATTAGCACCTTACAGCCCAATCTGAAACTTTCTCTAGTCCCTCTACTAAATAAACTTAACAAAGAGTCTGGGAATCATAGTTTTCTCTTTACAGATGCCCTTTAACCTTCATGACTGTTCCTAGCTATATGTTTATTTACATAAAACACAGTACTTCTGTGAAACACTAGCCTGCCTACCTCTACAGTCATTTCCTACAGACGGGAAAAAAGAAAGCAACCTTGTCGATACGCTTCAGTTTTCATTTGCCTCAGTGTAATTATCTTTTGTGATTTAAAAGCTGGGAATATGTTGATCTTCATTGCACTGCCTTTTAAAAGGAATCATAATGTTTACACAGCCATCTTTTGGTGTATGTGTTGGAATAACGTTAATTTTAATCTAAAAGGAATGTAGTACCCGCTGAACAGCTCGGCTTAGAGCGTATCTTAGCTATGGGTGCTGATAACGGTTGGGACGGTGTTTTAGAGAGGCTTGGCTGACTATTGTACTATGTTACAGTTTTCTTCAGTGTAAAATTTAGTTTGAAAGTGTCTTATGTAGGGTCTGGACACAGCAGGACTTTTAATGGACATCCGCCCCAAATCCAGACAAGAGGACATCCATCAGACTCCAGCATCCGTTCCTCGCAGGCCAGTCATCAGGCTTTGTGACCAGTGCTCCCCCGTTCACAGGCTTTCTGCAGAGAGCCTCGCGGCCACCGTGTCTGAGGGGCTCCGGGGAACGCAGTGACCATCCAGTGCTCCTCTGCCACTGCTGTCGCTGTCTCCTGTGTGGTGGGGAAGGGGGTGTCCCTAGGAGAGGTAAAATTATCCGGCCAGGGAAGGAAAGCAAGCGGCAGTGTTCCAGTGCCTGCTTGCGCCGTGCTGATACACCCTGAGTCCTCCCCATAAACATCTGTTCCCACACGCCGCGCGGCAGCCAAGTGCCATTCAGTGCCTTGGTTGTAGTCGAGACAGTATGTTTTGAATTCCAGAACGCCTCTATTTTCATTTTAGGGAAATACAATCCCATAGATAATTATTTCCCTGCTGAAGGATGGCTTTCTAGGCATGGTACCTTCCCTTTTACAAAATCTACGTCTGTTTTATCTAAACCACCAGAAATCATAATAACTCCCCCCCCTCCTTTTTTTTAACACATAAATTTGCTATCATTCCTTCTCATACTTGAATGTTCTCCCACCTGTCCTCAATTTAATCCATGAATGTAAGCACATAAATCTTCATGACATTTTGGCAGAAAGTACCTATTTTCGGATGACTCCTTTAGGAAACTCTGAATCCAGGTGTTGTTTTTTGCATAAAGTGTTGCAAAAGGGGAATTTTAATGTGACCATACAACCAAAAAACTGGTTACGTTGGAAATTCTGTAAAAGGGTGGGCTAGCATGCGTGCAAACTTTGCATATCTTTTCCACACCCTGAGTTATATTCGGAGAGCTAAATTATAATTACCGCACCATCTGTAAAGGGAAGGACTGCGGGATTTTACTGCTACAAGCATGTGATTACGCAAACTTTGTTACATGTAACGAACATGCACTGGATGTTTAAAAGTCCTTTATCACATTTGACAAAATGGTATGAAAAGTGGAATGCTGATCTCAAAGGATATTTTTGGGACGGGGTGAAAAAAGAAAAAAAAAAGAAAAAGAGAGATGAAACAGTTGGCTATTTTTCTTTGGCCAGATGGTTTCTAAACAAAGATCAGAATCTATTTGAAAGCCTGATCATAAGGTCTGCACTAAATAGTTTTGACATAAGGACCGCGTGATGTGAAATTTGAAAAGCCCTTTACCTTTAGTTACTATGGGGCCTGTAAGAACCCTGGCTTTATTTAAGGTTGTATGCTGAAGTAAAACGGAGGTGCTCACTGTTTGCTTTCTACAAGATTTTAGATACTGTACAGGGAACAGATTTCTTAGTAGGTAAGGACTAGTCTATAACCATTGGGGGAAAAAAAATCACTCTTTTAAAATTACTCTAATTTGTCACCAAACTGAGAATGCCTCCCAGATAATCGATCATTAAAAAAAAATATCCTGTGTACCTGAGCACATGTGTATGGATACCATATTAAAAAAATACAAAAAAGCCCCTTGTTTCTAAGGTGGTGAGGAGAGCGTTGTATTTTGCAGTCCACAGTCTTTTCTTTTACTCCCAAAGGTGAGATTAGGTGGTGGGGGTGCTTTGTCTATTAATGGGACAAATAACTGACTGGGAGAAATTCGAAAAGGGTGAGGAAAAGAAAAGGCTACCAACAAGAACAAAGAAAAAACAGAGAAGAAAAAACTGTGACAGGGAATTAGTTGGCTTATCTTCCTCTGGTATAAAATCTTAGCACAGACCTCCCCCTTCCCTAAAAAAATCCTATAGCAAAGCAGATCTACATCTCACACACACCTTTTTCTCTTGAGAGCGGATGGAGGAACGGACCACACAGGACAGCGGTTTCACTATGTCTCTTAGCTCACACTCCTGGCAGGCAGTCAGATGTGATGGAGATAAGGGCAGTACAAGGACTTAGGCAGAGGATAAGAGCGTGCATTGTTCCAACGTTGATATTCCCCACTATAGACAGACGATTTTTTTTTTTCTTTAAATCCCGTAATCACTGATGTTTTGCAGAACAACAAAAAAACCTTTCTCCTTTTTGCTTCTAATGGACTAATCCTGCAGAAAGGCTTTGCTCTGAATTCATACTTTTCTATAGGGCCACAATCTCTTTTCCAGTGAAAAGGTTAATTCAAAGGTCTTTTGACCATGCCGGGCGGCCGGGAGCGCTCCCGAGGTGGCGGCACAATTGCCGGCGCAGGAGGGGAGTGGCAGCTGCGGCGCCCGCGTCTCAGCACCCGCTCCCCGGTGCCCTTAGAGCTTCTGGAGTCCACTACGACTCTGGGAGCCAAGATAAGGCACCGATGTAAGGAAGATTGATGCATTAATTGTGCTGCGTGAGACCACAGTGTTCAGCTGCTGCCGCTACCTCCTTGCAGGGCTTTTAAGACCAGCACCGACCTCTCGGGGTTTGCTAATACGGAGGGGAGGGCCAAGCTGCAGTGGGGGGTCTCAAATGGGATGCCTGACGTACCTGCTATCACCTTTATGCTTCATTCATGGATAGCGCCCTTAAAGGTGAGCAAACCCAGTCCCTTGTACTCTGTTGCCTCGCTGTACCTTTGCTGAGAGAGGAAAACAGAAATTTGGATGGGCCTGTGGAGTTGGCTGTTGTTACTGCTGCTTTTTTGGCATCATCAGAACAATCCCTTTAAAATCCCAACTTCCCATGAACTTACCCATTCTGATCTGAATTTCGGGTGCAGGGATTCCCGCTGGCCACCCTAATCTCCCGCTTGGGCAAAGGATTCTTTTCATGCTGATGGCACAAAGGACTTTGTGGCGAGTTTTACACAGCATGCACAAATGAACCGATCTTCTGTTCGCAAGCAGGAGGAGAGTTTTCTTTCTTTCTTTCTTTCTTTCTTTCTTTCTTTCTTTCTTTCTTTCTTTCTTTCTTTCTTTCTTTCTTTCTTTCTTTTTTTATTTTTCTGTTTATATTTGTTTGTTCCTTTTACTCACTCAAGCTACCCCAGGGTAGAGAGCGAGTTTCTTGCCAAAAATAGAAGCATATTCTACTTCGGGGGGGGGGCAAATAGCTTTATGGAGCAGAAATAGCCCTTTACATTTGTTCTAGCAATCCAGAACAGTTTATAGAGAAACATTATGCTGCTGATAAAAACAATTTATAAGGTGAAGTTATGCCCCAGGTTCAGTGGGACTTGTCCATGAGCATCCGAGACCAGCAATTGTTTCCTGAAGGCTCATGTCGCGCAGTTCTTTTGCTGCTGAATATCAATACCAGCTATAGCAGATATTCCCAAATGGAAAAAGTGATAGTTGTTGCTATCTAAGATAAAGATAAACTGAACAAGAGGCGTTAAAATTAATCTCAAAAAAAAACTAGAAGAAAAAAAAAAAGGATAAAAAAGTATGTTCTTCTAAAAGAACGGTAGATATTTCTGATGTCCAAATGGGATTGTGTCTTTTAGGGAACCTGATCTGATGTCTCCTTTGACATCAGCGCAACGGCATTTTCCAGTCTCCGTCAAATCATCCCCTTCCCACACAGTGGACCCGAGTCAACCTGGAGAGCATTGGAAGCAGATGTGCCTTGTCCAGCTCCAGCAAGGCAGCACAGCCCCCCTGGGCTCACCACCACTACCCCAACAGCAGGTTCCCGCTCTCGGTCCCTCTGTGCCAGTCTCTGACCCCCGGGTGCTCATGCAACGACCTTCCCTGGTCACAAGCCCGTTGTGACATCCAGGGAGCCATCACCTGGCTGTACGCACCCACTCACTGCTGCTGGCCCTTGGGGATGGATTCAAGCATGAAGTTTTTCTTTCTGTATGGTAATAGCAGCAGCTAATATCAGGCAGCACATCCAACACAGACACTCTTTCATTGCTTTTTTTTTTTTTCTTTGATCTCCTGAAACTGAAGATGGAGGGGACTGTGGGTTTTTGTTGTTAAAGTGTGTATGACAAAAATCATACAGGTCTCAGTGGCAAATTCCACTTTTCATTTCCTCGGCGGAGTAAAACTCTTAGTAATTTCTGGGGCCTGAGTCCAATTTGAGCATTTTCTAGGTGAATATCCCTCTGATTCCCTCTTTCCTTTCATTAGAAAGGCTCTTTCATAATCAATGTTAAAATACGAATTGGGGGAGGAGAAAATCCCCAGATTTTTCACAAAATTATTTCGTTTTGCAGCAATTATTAAAAATTTCAGAAGTTCTTAATAGAAGAGAGGGCGTATTTTGGGCAAATATATCTTTATTTTCCCTAGTGCTTAGCAGCTCCAGGTTTTCTTTCCCCTGAAAGGATTAAAGTTAGTTTTTGCATTTTTAAGATCTCAGAACTGCATAATACTCTCAGACCATTTCAGCATAAAACTTCATGTCTGCAATACAGTTTTTAAGTGCTTTAGTAACTTAAACAGCAGTATTAGCAAGGTTCGGTGAATAAGGCAAGTAATTACAGCAGTATAGCCAGTATTTCTCATACCAAAAGAAAATTAGCATGGTAATTAAATTCATGCCTACTTCGTATTGCAGCCGAAGTTTTGCTAATCTAATCTAATAATCTTGGAAGGTTATAATTACTTGTCTTTTAAAGTGCATCTGCTAGCTGGCATGGTGTGGCAAGCACAACTGATATTTGTTTTACTATAATCGGTGCCTTTGCCATCATGTTGGCATGCAAAGCAAAAAGAATCACCACTGAGGTCAGCTGATGATCCTTGGTGGGCTTTGGGTAGGGTTTGGTTTTCAGGAGAAAGGGAGAAGAGGCTCAATTTCTGACACTGTGGCAGCACTGCTACATGACTTTGGGCATCCTATTTACTCTGTTCCCACTTCTTTCTTCTCTAGTTAGTCTCACTTTAGTTCCTAAGTGGTGGTGTTTCTCATAGTAAAGTCAGCTGAACAAAGTTTTCCCACTTCTGAGCTGGACAGTACAGGGTTTAGGCCCGAGATGGTGAGGTTATCTGGTTTTAAACCTTTGCCTCCAGAGCCAGTACTGGGTACAAGCTGACAGGTCTTCCAGTGTGTTATTTAGCAGGTGCTTGACCAAAGTATGGCCAGGGGTGCCTGCAGACATTTCTGCTGGCTGCTTACTCCTTGCTCAGAGCTGCCTTGGGTCCTGAGTGGATGAGAAAACTTTGTCAGCCCAAAGTCTCCCGCTTCTTGGAGCTGGGGCCTAATACACACTTGACCTTGTGTATCCTCTGGATGCTCAGTGCACTTCAGCCAACTCTTCATCTTAAGTCCACAGGAGTTTTCCACGATGATTATAAAAATAGCACTGTTGAAAACAGCAGCAGGAAAAGCATATCTTATTTCTGTGTATGTTACAATTGTCTCATGTTTACTAATCAGAATTGATTCCTGTCTTTAGTAATAGCATTAACAGGTGCTAAATGAGCAACTTTATTGCAGAAGAATGAACCATTTCTGCACATCTCTTGATTTTGCATTACTTCTTACAACAGTGACTAAATAGGGCTCTGGTGAAGAAGAAAGCAGTGTCTATTTAGCATTTGCTGTATGTACATTCTCATAGCAGTTTTTCTTAGGCAAAATGTAGTGGGCCAGATCTTCCTTTACTCAAGCTGATGTTGCAGTCTCATACATTTACTAAATCAATAAACCTCAGAGGAGATAGTGTTCTTAATTAGGCATACTCATGAGAAAGGAGTGGTTGTGAGGATCTTAAAAAAATCCAACAGACAAATCCCTACCTCTGAATTTCAGCCCCAGATTCTCTCTGCATTAGAGTTGCTTAATCTAAACCACTGAAAGCAATGTAATAGTCCTAAAATAGACATCTAAATCCTTCCTGTTTTCATTCACACACTTCATGTAACTACTGCTATTTAGTTGCTCCCCTCTTTGGCTATTTTTAATCTGAGCTCAGTGCAAAGGGCACAGTATTTTATGACTAAAAAAGCAAGTGAATGGGCAGGCGGGACCTCCAGCCCTCGCAGCCTCCCTGTGACTGCCTGTGCTCTCGCATGTTCAGCCTCTGTAGGGGTTTAACCCCCGTTGGCAACTAGAAACATGCAGCTGCTCTCTCCCCCGGGGGNAAAAATAACAATAATAATAATGAGACAGGTCACTCTCACCGCCCAGTGAATTGGCACCGCACTGAGCAGTGATTGTGATTCCCCCTCCGCTAACCCCCATTTATACACTGAGCACCACGTCTGCGGTATGGGATATTTCATTGGCCGTTCCATTGTTCTGTCTATGCTTCTATGGGAAGCTGAAAAAAAGTCCTTGAACAGTGTAAACATCACTTAGCAACAACTAAATCCAATAGATATTATTGACATTCCTTTCACAGCAATCACTAAAAGAAAATTAACCCTTTCCCAGCTGAAACCAGGACAGACTCACGCAGAGATGCTGTGGTGATTTCTGCCCTGAGCATGGGGTCCACTATTTCTCTTGCATTGGTGGGGAGAAATGATAGATGAACTTCCACTGTTCTGCAATGAACAGTTCTGCGTAAAAGTGACCTCTATGGCTGAAGTGGATGAAGTTTTGGGACAGTTAGTTTTACCAAAAAAAAAAAAAAAATCTATTCAGTTCAACAAAAGCTAGCCAGAAATAATTTCACTGAAAAGAGAAACTAAACCCTAAACATTTCAGTTGGAATGAAATACTTGTCTCGCCCCAAAGAAAGGGCTTTATCCAAGTTAATTCTTGCTTATTTGGGGTAGCTGAAAATTCAGTCCTATCATCTGCTCACTCCCATTATTTTCCTGTTTTGCCAGCAAACTGTCTGCCCAGTTCTGCTTTACAAATTTTTGTCATTCTTCAGAGATGTAAAAAAAACCAACCCAATCAGCCAACCAACCAACCAACCAACAACAACATCAAAACCCCTGGTTAATTGTCTGGTTGTTCAGTCCTCCACCTCAAACACCCACTGAAAGCAGGTGTTCCCACCTACAGACCTCGTCTCCAATCCGGGCTGCTTGAGCCAATAAGTGTTGGACTACAAATTTAGGCTTGAGCACATACTTATCTAAAAGCTTATTACGTTTTACTGGACAGCAGCAGATGTGCTCAGATTGCAGGTACAATGCAGTGCGTGGAGGTGTGTAGTCCTGTCCCTGTACCCAAAAGGACTGGCACAGATAGGAAAAGCAGCTGATGAATATCACTGAGAAGCAAAATTCCAGTGTCAGCTATGTTGGCGCAAACTGGAAATGACTCCTCTGCAACCGCTCAGGTCATTTCAGATTTATATGTACCAGAGGGGTGAGATTTGATCTCTTAGTTATTGATAACTTTCATACCATTTTAGAAAAACGTGATTTGTTTCTCTCAGCTTCTGCAACAGTCAGGCTTCACTGTAGGAGAGGAAAACCTCTGAATTTCTATGATGCAGTTTGGGAATTAAAACCCCAACAGCGTGATACACGGTGTTATGCCCATTTGTGCTGTATAAATAAATATCCCAAGATGTTTTTTAGATTCTGCCTTGTCTATTACTGAAACCAAAAGCATTTGTGCTTCCAAAATGGTCCTTGGAGAGTTGCTTTGCATTTACAGAGATTTTTGGATTGGCAGGGGACCACTGGCCACTTCTTGAAGCTCACTGAAAGCTAGAAGCGACGTGAGGGTTAGACATGGAAGCAAAATTTCACAGATATTACAGGCCCAATTCAGATTTCACCTATGGAGGAGAATTAAGATGATAACAATAAAACACACTTCATTAGAAAATATATATATATATATATAGTTCCAAAAATATCACTAGTACCACTTTTATACAGAGTATAATTCTCCCAGATAAAAGCAATCCTCAAAAGAAGAAATCCACGACAATTCTGCTAGCTGTTGAATAAAGCGGTCATGAGGAGGATAGTCAGAGTGCAAACACCTAGCTATGCGATGTTTGTTGCAGAGGTTAAGGCTAGAAGTATGAACTACAATTGACAAGAAGTGCTTCTTTTTTGTTCACACATTTTTTTTAGAATTATCCAGTCTATTTGTTCAAAATTACTTGCCGTTTCTTCAAAATATTGTTTTGCTTTTCAAATAGTACACAAGTGATTCACTGCAAGGGTTCACTATTCAAATGTCAGAAGCCTCAGTGTGGTTAGCTTCTGAAGCGCTGTGGTATTGTTTCTGGTCGCTGATCGGGTGATTTATGTAATCCAATGAATTGCAAATTGCAAACATAACAATGGAGAATTGGTGCTATCTTTGAAAATCTGACTCCTCATGCCTGTATGCCTCAAGTTCTCCATTTACAAGTGGTGACAATGGCGTGCAGCACACTGGAAGGATACATGCTTTTCTGCTGAGATGCTGTGGGGACCAGTGAATGAGATGATGTCTTTGGTGAGCACCATCAGGAAGACCTCTGCTGGACCGCAGCACTTGCAGATGACATTTGTTTAAGCTGCAGCTTTAAATTCTGCTCAATTTGCTTCCTCATGGCAGCTGTGTTTTGTCCCGCAGGCTCCTCAATGTCTCTTAGAGCAGCAAAGTTGCTTGGCTCTTTTACAGGGTCTCAGCAGGAAAAGGCAGCTGCTTTGATGAAAGCAAAGGAGCCAAACTAAGGGAAATGCAATCAAGAGCCACATGTTACGACTATGCCCACACCTTGTACCTGCTGAGGAGCTGTCTCCTGTCAGCTCCCATCCTGGCAGCACGTGGCCACAGCAGCGCTGCTGTCCCAGGAGCACCAGGTCTGGGGCAGGGGCTGCTGTCCCTCTCCTTGGCCACAGACAGCTTGTGGGGCTGGGGAAACTCCTCACTTGGTCCCAGTTTGGCAGCCAGCTTAGAGGACCATGCAACCCCCCCTACCCTGCCTGCACCTGCCACCAGGACACCATACGCTTGTCCCAGACTGCCCTCCTTTCTCCTCCTGGCATCTCCCTTCAGTTTCCGTACAAATCTGAAGCATACGATGGCTCATCAGTTCATCAGCAGAGGTGACACACCTGGGAGTCAGCTAAATGCTCAAAGATGGAACCAACATTCAAATTCACTGTTAGTGAATCTCTATGCCTAGCTGGGAAGCAGGCAAGAGGTGGCTTTGAGAGCAGCAGCTGCCCAGCACCAGCCCTTGCCAGTGAAATTAAGTCACGCTGGGTCAAGGAGTGCACTTTCCAAGGACGTGGGATTATCTGGGCTCTTTTAAATAACATATTTTATAACAATGATCTACCCTCTACCGAGGCACACGGAAGTTGGTTTTTGCAGGCCAGTGGTTGGGCAGGATGTAGGGAAGCAGGTGGGGAGGGGAAAGTGCCACTGATTAGACTGGGTTATTGGCAATTTTACCTTTAGTTCTTAGAGAAAAAAGGTGCCCATGTCAATAAAGGAAGTGAACCAAACATAAGCTGCAGCGGCATACTGAAATGCACAGGATCACGTAAAGGAAAATCAGTGTGAAGAATGTACTTGAAAAGTAATTCTACCACAGCCAAGGAAGCACATTCAGTATTAGTATAACTGAATAGAGGATTTGGTGGGTTAAACAGGGGGCAAATGCTATTTAAGGACAAACCATCCTGCATCTCTGCCTCTCATATATTATGTGTTACAGGTCCCAGAGGTGTGTTCACAACACCCGCCTAAAGGCTGCGGCACGGCAGGCATGCCGGATGCATGGCAGCTTTCCTGGCAAGCTTTCGCTTGTAATCCTCTGGTTTGGCTATATGATGGGAGTTGCTGTTTCTGTACTACACTAAGCACACCAGATTTGCTTTGTCACCAGCGTTTTGTGCAGGGAAGACTGTATGCTAAGCTGACTTTTGGCAGGGTGTGGGGGAGAACAGCTGTACAGCCAATAATTAATTCCATAATTGCTTTAACCTAGACCAAAACTGAGACAAACCTGAGACAGAAATGCGGTGCTGGCAACACTGTGTTCAGCTGCCTGTGGAGCCAGGAAATGTTAATGAAATAAGTTCAGCAACTTCAAGGAAGAGCTCAGTGGACCTGAACCCCATCATTAGAAATGCAACGGGGCCTTTCAAAAGCAAGGTTTCCAAAACACAGGTATGATTAGTTTCCCTGCAAAAGTTAGCAAATGCTCTACACTGACTGAAGAAGCTGTGAAAGGCAAAGATGCACATTCACAGCTGTGTCCCTCCTGGGAGAAGCGATTGCCCGTCCTTCACATCTGGAAGCCTCGTGGAGAATACAAATGTCTTCTTTTCATAGTTTCTGCCTAGATGATTCCTTCACGCAGACTGCTTGGATGTTGGCAGTCCCTCAACTGAGGTTGAACTTCCTCTAGACAGAGACGCACCAAGAAACAGATGTACTTTTTTCGGTATTTCTTTGTTTTTTAGATATTTCTGCCGAAGTCACTTCCAAATGAACCGACGTCAGTGGGTGGCTTGTGCAGGGTTTCTGATCCAGCTGCACAAGTCCTTCCCATTGCCATAAACATCATATCCCAACAATGACACCCGTAGCCTCTTGCACAGGCCTGAAACTGGAGGCCTCTCGTTTAACCCAGCAGTATTGGTGGGGCCAGACCTTCCCCTCTCTGCATCCAGACCTGCGGGATGCTCTTGTGCTGCAGCCTCCCAGGGACACTGGCAGACCACGCATGTGGGGCAGCTCTTGTGGACCAGCTCTGGGAGCGGAGCGGGGGGCTTCGCGCGCAGGTAACAGGCATAAGCATCCCCTCACACCACCTGCTCACAGTGGGGTATTTTCAAAGCTTTGAGTGGGATTTTTAAACTGTGTGTTATCAGTACAGTGCAAAGTAAACATACGTCAAAAGCTCCATGCAATGAGCTGAATACGCAGCTGATGGTGAGCTGAAGATCTTGAGCTCAGCTATCCTGTCCAAATGAGTACTGCTGGCTTAGCTATGCCAGTTTTCTTATGAGATTCTTTAAATAACTGCATAAATAAAGTAGCTAACATATTTTCTCAATGCCTTTGGGTATCCACCTTGGATTTTAATTTTCTGCCTCATAGAAAATGATGTTTTTATATTACAGTGGTGAAACATCATCAAAATATCTTTACATGATACATAAAAAGGAAACCATATAGCAGAACAGAGCAAACCGTCAGTAACCGCAATACCAACTATACAGCCTTTCATTGCAGTGTTACTTGCCAGTAACGATGCCTTGCATGTATAATTGCTAGTTTCTAAATGTATTACTGGCTTTCAGGGGGAATTACTACAGAAACGATCCACAACAATTTTTCTGTATTTCATTTGTAGGAGTTCCGCAAGCTTTGCCCTTTCTCTTTGCTGTGAAATGGGAGGAAACTGCTGGTCTCCCACTCCAAAAAAAATGAAGGCAATCGTACTCTGAATCTGGATGCTGATATTGTAATGACACCTTCAACAGACTCATTAAAGTGCTGTTTCTGGACAGGAGTGTGGCATGAAATATAAATAAATGCATTTTTTGATATATATATATATAATAAAATAGAAATTATCTACAAGTATTTGTATGTCCATATTTGCGGTCCCTCACCATTGCTCATGGGCAGCCAGGTGCACAAGGCTGCCGTTTAAGTGGCTGCTGGCTACTGTGGAAAGGGTAGAGGTGAAAGTGGAACTGGGGTTCTATGAAGAAATGATGAAAAATTTCTTCCTACAATGAGAAGGTGGCATATTTGCTATGGCTGTCTGCCCTCTAAGTCAGTCTGCCCTTGGCAAGAATCAAGAAAGCTTAGTAAACATCCGTTAGCTTTTAATTTAAAGTAAGTCTATTTAGTGCACTTCAAGTATGTAGGCTTACAAAACTAGGGGTTTGGTTTTGGCATCTCTTGACCATATGCATATTATTTACATATTTAAAGGCATTGAAAATACTGTCACTGTAAACACTGTAAACAAAGGGTCAGTTCCTTCTCCAACAGTATCAGTCTAAATTGTGGGGTAAGTTTCAGTTTCATTGATGCTCTTCCCCCTTGTCAATATTACACATGAGCACAGATTCCATCTTTACATGCTATAATCCGTGAAGTATTGTTAATTCATTATCCGGTGGACTAATGAACAGCAGACATTTAGTTCTTGTTCACTGCTACTTCATACTTATACTATGTTTCCCAGAAGTAAATCACTTTATTCTAAACTAGAGTTCTGGCATTTATTATTTTTTCTTCTTGTTTCTGATGACCGCAACTATTTTTCATAAGCAGCCCCATTTCTTTAGTTTGTGCCAGCTATGGAGAAAGGATAATAGGGGGAAAATAAATCACAAAAATGACAATGGTAATAGCTGGCAGGAATGTCCCTTTCCAATGATGTACTGCATTTAGCTCTTCAACTTTTTTGCAAATTGCAGACATAATACTTCATTGGAACAGATCACAGGAAAATTGTCTATCTCGTAAAAAACGAGAGGCACCACAAACCAGCCGTGTTAGTAGCATGATGACTACTACAGCTGTTGGAATACAACGGTAGCCACCATTGGTACTATTGTCCATGCTTTGTAGTGCTAAACCAGCAACTGAAGTCCCTGTGCCCTGGGAACTGCACAGCAAAAGGTTTGCTCCCTAACTTCTATTCCCTTCATATCCTTTCTACTTAAAGAGATCTTTTACAAACAAAAATATAATCATTTTATACACTGCATGGGCTAACCATGTGAGGGCAAACATCACCCCCATTTGCTTTCACCACATACTTACCTGTGGACAAGAAGACTCAGCTGAGCTCAGCGCCCCGGGAGGCCCCGGGGACAGACGGAGTAGGGGGTGCCTGGGGGCAGACACGCGCTTTCACCACCCACAGTGAGGGCTGCACTGCCAGGGGCCAGATATGGCTCCCCTGTGCCATCCTACTCCTACCACTGAAGGGGTTGAACGTCGTCAGCCACCTTCTTCAGAACACCTCTTTTTTACCCAGTGAAGGCTGTTAACAGTTAATAACATGTTCACTCACTGCAAGCAAGCTTAAAATTCAGCCTTGGAGATTTGTTACTGCACCTAATTTTGTCTTTGCATTTCTGTAAGATGACTAACATTTTTGTAGTGCTGAGTTTTATCTGTTCTGTAGTGCTTCGCACTTGTTTTCTATCCAGATGTATGATTTGGGCTGAATAAATATTTATATTTCCCTTGCTTTTCCTATTAACCGCTTTTAGAGTAGCTCATTTAAAATAAATTAGTAAAAATGAAATCTCATTAATGAAATAGAGAGGACAGGACATGCTTATATTGAGATTCATGTCTCCTTGCATCAAGAAGAATAGTTCCATTTATAGTTTTGCACCGACTCAAATCCCGAGAGGCTGCAGCTTCAGTTTTGCCACACCTCAGTGATACTGGCACAGAAGGCAGAGCCCAAGTCACATCCTTGTGCCTCCTGTGAAAAGTCTGAGTTTCACCAGTTCAAAGGGAGAGAATACAGTGAGGGTCTGATCTTATGAGCTTTTCTCCAAGGAGATTTCCATAACACCTGTGAGAGAATTAAGCTGAACAAGTCAACTGTGTTGTTAACATTTTTATTGATTTTTTTTACTAAGGGAAGCAGTAGGCAGATGTCTATAAAACATGTCTAGGCTTAATCTAGTTGGCCACTGGATGTCACTGATGGCCTCAGAAATACAATGGTAGTCTGTAAAAAAACCCATGAACAGGTATTAAAAGAAAACCCTGTATATCATCTATACATTTGGAGTGGAGGTTTAACAGTGTCTCATTAACTGTGAAAGATGTTACTACTGGAGCTTTTAAGTCCTCGGTGCAAACGTGTGCAAAACTTTCTCACTGTGGTAAAAGAAAAATGGTTTCTTCATATAGTACCAGAATAAAACACCTGTCATTTCCATAAGCTGATGCAGAACCTTATTATGATCAGAGATAGCCAAACTGGTGAGAGACGAATTGTGTCTGAAACCCACCCAGGTCAAGGTCAAACATTCTGAAGAATTTAAAATGCATAAAAGATTCTTTTTTAGTTCTTTTCTTCCCCCATGTATAGTCCCCCTTTAAGTCTGAATGGGAATTGCCAATCTATCAAGAAGAAAAATTGCATTTGAGGAATCCCTGAGCCAGCCTGAAGCAGGAGGTACCAAATGTCTGGTTTTCTTGGCTTGGAAGTTCAGGTGACTCAGAAAATCCTCTAGCATTTTGGGTTCCCACCCACGCTGAAAGGAACTCCTGCATTTGGGGAAATTTGCTAGTTGTCACTACTTCTAGCTAGTGTACCCTAAACTGACAGGAAAAAAATTGCCTTTATTTTGGTAGGTGAAAATATGTTAGTGTCTAATGCCTTAGCCCTCTGGTGAGGGAGGAGAAACTCCCCACTAAATCAAACTCAGACTTGTGCTCTGTAGAGTGGTTTCACCATTTCTAAACATCTGCTGGGCCTGTTAATAACTAAAACACATTTCTGGAAAGAGCAAAAATGACTGTTATTTCCCTACATTTTCTTGGGATAAAAGTTGAATGAGGTTGCATGAGACTGAGAGCTGAGTTACATCTATTGGAGTGCCTCAGCAAAGAAAAATGACAACTGCTAATGGTGACTATGTGAAAAATATCTTCATTAAACATTTGAATGTGTCCAGAGTTGGCCAAGTTATTTCCAGAAGACAAAGCAGCCATAGGCTGAGCTGAGTACTAGCAGTACTAGGAAGAGAAGGCTCCCGAACGCATGCTGAAGAGCTAGAAGGCTGCTGAAACCAAAAATTCAGGGGTTAATTTTCATGCTAAGCTCACATTTAGAAAAACATGAAACAGATGTTCATATCAAAATCTGGTATTTTTCTGTAAGAGCTAAACATGAAAAAGAAGTGAAGTTAAAGCATGCATGCTAATAGCTCCTTTCAAATAGTTTAGTCTTTTTCAAATGCATAGATGTTCAGAAAATCTCAGTCTAAGCAATTCTGGGTAACGTAAAAAAAGTCTCCGCTGGCTTAAGCTAACAGAGTTGCTGCTTTATCTCAACAGGAAAGAACTTTTCTCTTGGGGTCTTCTGTCTCACCATCGAATTCTTGCGCTAAATTAACTTATTAATCGGTATGTACATATGTCTGCATATATACGGATAACATGTGGCAAACAGGCAACCTGCACAGGGAGATACTGACCATGCCGAGGCTGCTCACGGAAAGAACGATGCAAAGTGTAGTTAGACCGGTTCTTTGCCAGGTCCCTCTATGATCAAAGCTATAGTTATAGTCAGACATGACACCATAAATGAGAAATGTAGCACAAATAATACAGAATCAATGATGTATTGTACTCAGCATTTTTCCAGCAATTTGCTGTGTGTGTACTTTGGTCATCTGACACCTGGGGCAGCCCCTGGGTCATTGGAGGCTCTGCAGCTGCTGCAGTCACTGTAGCTCACCCAACTTTGCATGCAGCTCCGGTGGCTGCATGTGTGATTCCCTATCTTTATGTCCAGCTGATTTCCAGACAGACACTGTAGAAGATTGGAGCTGCTGCTGCCGCTAGAGAATACTTAAAAGTAGAAAAATGTGTAGTTATTTTGGGTAAAGTCAGCTTCACTGACGCTAGCGTCATTGTGAATGGTACTGAAGATACTGCTTGTGCAAGCATGTTTTTGACGAAGTCTGCTCAGAACTGCTCTAGTTCAATCTAACTGCACCTCACCACTTCTAGTGGCTGCAATTCTTTATCCAGAATGTTTTTTCCAGCTGTGCTGACTTGCTCTTTTAGAGATCGTGGACATTTTCTCTCTGTTTTCTTCTCCCTACTTGGCCTGTTCTTTAGGTTTCCTTCCAGCTACTCAAAGCCATGCAGATATAGCTCCATGAAGGATTTACACATTAAAAACCCCAACAGGCAAAGGCCAACCAGAGGTCCATCAAAAGCTGCACTCTGTCTCTGATGCCACTGCTAGCAAGGGAATTGTCACCTACCCAGCCCATCCTTCTGTGCCTGCCACTCTGCAGGTCTGGCCAGTCTTTGTTACCCTTTTCTGCACTTTTCTTGGTTCTACTAGTTTTGAAATGTAAGCTACCAGGATTGTACCTGGTATTTAAAATATAGGTATAGAGTGGTTCTCGTTCTTTTTTTCTTTCCTAATAACTCCTTATGGTCTTGCCTGACTGTGAACAGATGTTCTCCTAAACACATCTATGATGGCTCCAGATCTCATTCCTTGGGAGTGCTAGTAGGTACGTCAGAGCCTCCCTTTCAGTCTGCGCAGGGCTGTGTGTTCATTGCCATCTTAGCATCCAGCCACCCCGTGCCATACAATGCTTCTGCAAATGTTTTTGTTATCTTTCAGAACCTGGTATCAGTAGCAAATGTTGCCAGCTGATTTGTTATTTCTTTTCCGATTTACGGTGGCTGCAAAGTCAATTTTCTCGAGTTAGGGACTTTAACAATCTCTGGCATTTGGTTTAAGATTTACAGGAGGAGGTTTGCAGAATCTGTATTTTATACTTTGGTATTAAAGAGTCTGGCAGATTTAAGTTGGTCCCTCTAGCATGATAATTACACATTGTCCAGAGTAGGGTCAGTGAACCATCTAGGATACCTTGTGTGAGAAATAGGGATGCCACATGGGAAATGCCCGTCTCTAGCACAAAAAAATACAGCTGCACTGTATTGCAGTAACTGTTGGGTGAAATGGGAGTGGGAAGGAGCACACCTTCCCATGGTTATGAAGTCGTTGTGGTTTTAAGCGACTTGGGCTGAATAACCTAAGTCACGGTGCTCCAAGAGCTGTGCCAGGATATAATTTTGATATGTCACAAAGACACTTGGTCAAAATTCATGGCATGGGTTCTGGCAGGAGCAGCCAAGGCAATGTGCAGCTCAGTTCAGGTTTGCTGCAGAGACATTATCCAAGCTTAAAGGAGGTAACAACTGCAGTGTGGGCATTTGCTAAGCCCAGGGAAAGAGGCCACGCATTGGCGCAGTAAGCAGTAAAGTGACAGGACTTATGCACACAGAGGTTGGGAAAATTACAATAGTTGGGCAAGGGGGAAAGAAAAGGGTCCAGGTACAGTTTGTAGAAGGACTAGGCTGACTTTGAGAGCTTCTTCCTTCATTTTATACTGTAAACTGACATCTCGCTTATCTTGCTATGGAACTTGAGACTAAAGCAAGCAACTGAATAGGTATTTATAAAATGGGTTTTTCCTCTCACGCCAACTAATACCCTTTTGAGACACCTAGAGTATTATGGCAGAACACAATGCTGAGCTTGCTCTGAAAGAGTAAACCTGAGTGCCAGAAACACCACAATTGTGTTGGAATAGCCCTTGCTCTGGCCAGAGCACCTCTGCACACCCCTGTGTTTTCTTCCATATGCACATCGCTATTCCTAATCTCCTGAATCAAGTATCAAGCCTGTGCCTTAATCTAAATAAGACTGCTAATAAGAATAATAAGCAGGTTTTAGGGCCTGGTCCTGGACTTAGGCCAGGCTTCCACTACAAGCTACAATACCTGTCAAAGAGTATTACCCCTTGTTGTGTCAGCAAAAGTCCCTGCTGTGGACTTAGTTATGACAAAACTGTGTATTCACCAGGGTAGCTTATTTCACCCATATTACGCAGCAAAAGTGCAGTTTTGCCAGAACAAACAGGTCTGCGCCAAGCGCTAGGACAGTTCTCTAGAAATAGCTGCACCGGGAAAGCACTCTGTTACGGCCCAGATTTAGGCACAGGGAGATTGGGAGATCCTGCCCTAGCACAGATAAGACTACAAGGCATAAGGTCAGACAGTGAGAGACTGGGAAATGTCCCAATTCCTAACGTTACTGTCTCCTCGCCTTAGTAGCAATGAGGTATTGGCAGCTTGAGACAAGCTGCCTCGTGCAGAGGAGCTACAGGCCAAGGGAAGCTAACTATTTCTGTCTTGTTTAATTTGAACACTTAAACAGTTAATCCCTTTTCAATGTCATTTTTTGGCATAGATACCACAGCTGTCTATTTCCGAAAAGATCTTTTTACTAATGCAGCTTTTTAATATATGAAACAGTTTGCATCAGATTACAGTGCCTTAACAGTAGCAGACCACTATCTGTAGGTATGCATACAGACAGACACACAGAATATGCATCCACGTATGCACATTACCTCTACACATCTCTGCTCCATTCCATCTCCTAGTTCTTCTCTGTGATGCCCGGTTTTCCCTCGTTGCTCCTCATCAGAAACAAAGCAGAACATGCCCCCGGGCAAGTTGTGTTCCTATGTGCTAAGGCTTTATGTACAAAATCCAGGGTGTAACAGATCATCTTTGATATTTTTTATTTGCTCAGCTTTTTTTATCTTCTGTTTCACTGACTGTGTTGCTGCCTTATTCAAGCATGTTTAACTTAGGCTCTGCTTTTTTTTTAAACCCAGCCTTACTCACAAGTACTGGACATACTGGAGAGAGATCAACAAAGGGCCATGAAAATGTTAAGGGACAGGAGCACCTCTCATACGAAGAAAGGCTGAAGGAGCTGGGACTCTTTAGGCTAGGGAAGAGAAGGCTCACAAGAGATCTCATCGATGTATATGAATGCCTGAAGGAAGGGTGTAAAAAAAGATGGAGCGAGGTGCCCAGTGACAGGACAAGAGGCAATGGGCACAGACTGAAACACGGGAGGTTCCCTCTGAACATCAGGAAACATTTTTTACTGTGAGGGTGACCGAGCACTGGCACAGGTTGACCGGAGAGATTGTAGAGTCTCCATCCTTGAAGGAGTTCAGAAGCCATCTGGACATAGTCTGGGGCAACAGTTTCTGGGATGCCCTGCTCGAGCAGGGGGGTTGGACCAGATGACCTCCAGAGCTCCCTTCCAACCTCAACCATTCTATGATTCTGTGAAATAGGGTAGCAGATTAGTACTTGTATTAGGTTCAGCAGGACATTGGTACAGGAAATGTGTTTTTTCATCTCATTTTGTAAGAAGTTTGTGACAGCTGCAGGGCACACTGAAATGATTTAAATTTCTGCAGTAACAGCCACTGCAGTAGACAGTATATAAGAAAATGACTTTCATAATTAATATCAACAGGCACAGTCCTGATGCTGAAGAAGCAGCAATTGTAACTACAAAAAGAGACAAGAACAGCGGTGGATTTCTCTTCCACAATTCTTCTATTTATCCCTGCGTTAAAGTGATGAAATGTCAGCTGGTTTTGCATGTGTGAAAAGATCGTGCACAGACGACTTATGGCTAAGAATGTGCACGTGGTGTTTTTACAGCAAAAAATAATGTTGGTTTGCAATGCCTAGGTATATAGTATTTTTACTAGAGCTGTGAGAATTAAAAAAAAACAGCTGAGAAGACATGCAAGTGTGTGTCTTGTTTCCTCCCTTCTTTTCTAAAGAATTTAATTTCATTTTAGTCCGTTCAGAAATAAGGACAGAAAAAGAGAGGGAAAAGGGAAGAATGTAGAGAAAGAGGGGAATGAAAACTGAGCATAATTTAAATAGGAAACCCGAGTTTCACCTGCACCTTGGAGTTACTGTGAAAAGACTTGTCTTTCCAACAAACTGATCTTTTTTTTTTTTTTTAAAAAAAAGTACATACAAGTAATGGGCCATGGGAAGGTTATGGAGTAACAGAGTAGCTAGAGTTGGCTGAAAGGACGTTTAATTTTGAGCTTGCCAGATACCCTTCTGGCAACTTAATATTAAGGTTTTTATATACCGTGGGGTGTATCTTGTTCCCTGGGTCAAATTTGGGTGCATTCTTTTGGTGGAATGCATTCTGTGGCAGCTGAGACACATTATTCTCTGGCTATGTCTTGTGAAAGTAAAAGAAGTGAGCAAGAAAGGTGTTTTGAGATAAAATTTGATGGAGATACTGGGTTTTAGACAATGAATACAGAGATGTGCTTTCAAGGGTTAGAGAAGACAACTTAAAACAAGAGCAAATCTGCAAGCCAGAAAAAAGAAACTGTTATTAAATTGTTATTAAAGTCTTATTATAACAGAAAACTCTTATAAAACTGATACTCATCAATTTGCTTTCTAAAAGAATGTATGTAAAGATTTCATATTTCATGTCACCAACTCCAATGCCACATTATTTAAGTATTTATATGTACCTTATAAACCAGGTATATTTGATATGTCATTCACAAGTCTATGTTGATTCGTTGTCTGGGGTCTAGTAATTGAAACAGAAATTCTTTACAGATTGACTTCAGTTATTCTATTCTGGGCTTGTTAATATGTTAGCTGTGTATTCTGATTCCAATGACTTAATGGTTCCTATTAAACACTGAATAAAACCCCTTTAGGGAAGCCAGCTAGAAATGCATGACTTATTCAGTGTGAGGTATCTGTGGATGATTGATTAGAAAAACCTTAGCAGTTTTGGGCTGAGGAAGAATTTTAAAATGGTTTCATCTCTGAACATACAGTGACCAAACCTTTGCATTGTTTCAGATGTCAGTGAAAATGTTTATATGTGAAACTTGGTCTTTATTACACATTTGTTTCATAAATTAGAAAAAAGATCTAAGGTAAATGTTCAGCTCATCTGGTTTGTAACAGAAACCATGACTATGGTGGATAGGGTACAAAGATGAGCTCATTCAAGAATTCTTCTGAAACAGTAATTTATCATCTAAGTAATTTTAAAAGTTCCTCATGTCATTGCAAGGGTGGCAGAAACAGGCTTTTTTAAAAATATTCTTTGTAGTACCTTAGTTAGCTGATGCCTAAAATGGAGATTTCACTAATGACAGACTTCCCTTCTTGTAAATATTGGGTAAAAATCTTCAGTATAAAAGTCTGTACTGAAATGGATCGTAGAAAGTCATCTCTTCTTCCACTAAACAAGGATGACTTCCAGTATCATTAGCAATTGTTCCCGAGAAGATTCTGGTTTGGATTATATTATATATACAATGGGAATTTATTTGAGGTTTCCCAAGTTTACTAGTTCCATTCCCATGAGCTAACAGACAGTAGATCAACTGCTTAACAGTCAAGTATTCCCATGGCAAATATCCACCAACGTCCCTTTCATCTGATGCTATGGCATAGTGCCCATTCTTCTGCTTCATCATTCTCTTTCAGTGCATACAGTGTTCCAGGAAAGGGCCATATCATGTATTAGACTACGCGGGAGACATTAAGCCTAATCTTTAAAACCTTATGGTTCTGTTTCAATTTTTGCTGACCACTGGAAACAATTACGGCACAGACAACACATGAGAATGTCTGACAGCTTCTTCAGTCCCTTTGCACTCAATCACTTGGTGAGTCTAGGTTTTTGTTAATCACAGTCCAAAGCCCATGTTTACATCAATATCCTGAAAGCGAGCGAGAACCAGGCAACTGGTGGTCAAGGTGACTGACATTAGATATCTACAAATAGGTAAAATGTATTTTTAAACAGACATTTTCTTATTTCTGTCATTATGCCAGGCAATACGTGAATAACCACTGATACACATTTGTCTGCCCTTTTTGTGCTTGCCATTGCTGAAAGCTCATAGCCTTCATGCTGGTTATAGTTATCCCATCTTTATAAGCATGACTAGTAAAGCTTAATTGCTACTTGGAAAATTTTTCATAATCTTGGCTTTTGCGTCACAGTTTTCAAAACAAGATTTGGGCATCCATCGAAAGTAGGAAAATAGATGGGAGTTGGTGACTTTATATGCAGGACTTTCAACAGACACTGTACCTTTCATTCTAGAGAAGCAGAGTCTCTAGAGAAGGTGCCTTCACCGGAATGCAAGAGTTAGTTAGATTCGGGAATGTACTAATGCCATAAAAAAGGCTGATCTGTTCAGAGAGTTCAGGACTTTTTGAAGGACAGTTTGAAGATGAAAGTCTAGAGGCTGTGGAAGTGAAAGGGATAACAACTGAACAGTATAAAAATATGAATACCCCCCCCAGCTATTCGGAAAGACAACCAATTCACAGGCAATTTCTTGTAGGAAAAGGGAAAAACAATAAATTAGGAGGACAGCATTTACTTTCCAGGCTGGTTCCAAATCCTGACTAGAAACTAGGTACTATTGGAGATTCTCCTACCTACAAGCTACCGAAACTGTGACCAAGAAGTGTGCTGCTGTGCTTCTGCCACCCTTCCAAGATCTCAGGAATAAAACTTGTGAAGGCTGGGTACTTCTAGATGTATGCCATTAGCTGGAGAAATTCTTGTTAATGGAAATGAGAAAAATCTCAAACCTTCAGATATTCAGAGGCATGTTTCTTCATTTTTCTCAATTAAGAAAGGGTAACAAGCGATAGCAGCATGTTGGTTGGTGACCAAAGCACCAAAACTCATGAAGACATAGGGATGGACCTAACCAAATTTTTAAAGTTGAGCATACAGTGAGCACATACTATGAGTCTACCTGAAATAAGATATAGACAAGACTCATGTCTAACTGCTTCCATAAGTCACAATCTGTATGTGCTCCTAAATTTTCCCATAATGTTTCTCATGTCCTGGATATTGGGGATGCTTATGTCTTGTGAGACTGGCAGGATGGCATCAAGTGAGACCAGCCGTGTGATAGCTAAACAGGATAAATGTTGAACAGAAAAGAAGTCTCCAAACTCGTTAACGGGGATAGTTGTAAACATACTTATGGTATGCTTTTCAAAGGTTTGGTCTGTGTTTATTTTTTAATAAACAACCTAAAATGTCGTTACTTGCTGAGACTTTTGCAAATGTCTTTGTTCTAAAGTGGCATGAAATTCAAAGAAAACTGAGATGTTCTGCAGACATTATTATTGATGTCTCTACTTTAGTCTTTGACCCCGTATATATTTCATGCAATAGCTCTGTCCCACTCTAATTGACATACAAAAAGGAAAAAGCAAAGACACATTAAAACCCCTGAATTTCTTAAATTATAAAAAAATATTGGATTTCATTGGAACTTTTTGTTCAAAGGTAGCTTGGTTTTCATGTTCCCTGAATCAAAGAAAATTTCCTAGGATGCATTTTTAAAAAATTAGTTTAATCAGACTGCATTCTGTACCTTTGATCTGGTGTGCCTGTGTCTGCTTTCTTGAAATACCTCATATATAGAGGCCTTTTGATGCTTTGAGAATTTTACTTGAAATAACAAACACATACAGCTAAATTAATGTGAAATCCTGTTCTTTTTGAGCATGGACATTGAATGAGACAAAGAAAAGGTCTGGTGTGTTTGTAAATAGTATTTCCAGAAGGATTCTGAAAACCAATACCTTGCTAGAGCTTGCCCAAGACTGTCGTTTTATTATTTCTTTATAAAAATAGCAAATCGTTGCAAAAATAAGCAGTAATGTTCACCCAGTCTCTTAGAACTTCTTTCTATGTAAGGTTCCAGGTAGTCCCATTACACTCAGCAGAGGAACTCATTTCACGTATAACTCTGCACAAAAGTGAACTAAAGATAATAAAATAAGAATGGGCAAACTCTAGAAGTAATTTAATGTTTCTTTTGCATATGTGAATGATGATCCATTCTTGGCTCAAGGATAGTATAAATACACATTCCTCAGAGGAGAGATGAAGGATTGACGTGGAGTTTTCAAGGATTTTTTTTTTTTAAAGAGGACATCTTGTTGAAAATGACTGAAATAAATGACAGTGGGTAGGTGTGTATTCTGTTTCTATCATTCAAATGTCTGAATAGTGACTGCTGTTAGTAGGAAAAAAAAAGATGGCAGTTAGTCAGACACTGAATTCATATGCTGTTTATAGTTACTTATGCACCGTAGTTCTTTAAGAATAAATTATGACAGTAGAGGTTACCATCATGCAAAACTAAAAGCATACTAAGTACCATGTATATAGCAATTGTTATTTTGCAAAAACTGATATTACTGCAGATTAAGAAGGACTCAAGTCTCTTATTGGTCTTCAACAAATCACAGATTGTTCATGCTTAACTACATGCTGCCAGGAACTGTGCTGGCATACTACAGTGTTTGGGCTGTATGTTCATACTCCATTAGGATCCCTGGCAAGAGTGCAGGCACAGATAAATTGGCTTTTTTGTATATCCACCTCAATTTGTTGGGCTGCCAAAAGGGTGCTTACTGACAGATGATGTAGGTATTGTAGTTTAAAATGTGTAAACAAAGAAAACTGGGCTGCATAAGGGTAGCAGATTAGAAGACCGATCCTGCTTCAAGTGTAATAATGCTTCACTCTGCGTGAAGTCCTACTCGTTTCATTGAGCTGGAATAAAGTACCAGTCAAATTTGCTATGACAAAATTAAACCCATATGCTAAATTAATTAATTTTCTGCTCATTTTAAATCAGATACACAGTTGTAGTAGACCTCTCCCACAAGGGTCATGAACCAGCTGACAGACCTGCTGGTAGACCCCTTTTCCCTCAAGTGTACTCTGACCCAAGTGGGCTCCAGCACTGCCCCTTCCCCAAACCCCAGCACGCACCCAGGCTGCGTCTCTCTGCTCTAGAAATGGGGTCTCTCAGTTCTACTGCTGCAGGCTTTGGGGCCAGTGCTCGTCTTGCAGATTGCCCAATAGCTTTGGCATGGGTTTTTTACTAAATCTCCAGGCTGTTCAGTGCAGTTACAGCACAACTATAATTGAGATAGTGCAAGAAAGGTAACAAGAAATGCAAAATCAGAAGTCCCTTGAATGTATTTTGTTCCTATGATTTCTTCACTTCTCTTGGATGTTTCTTGGGTTTAGGGAGCCAAGATGCTTCCTCTCTTCTGTTCCTTGCAAAGCTTCTCCTTCACAGCCTGGCATCAGCCCTTACTTTGAGGCTTTGTCTCCTGCTTCAATATTTATCTCCTGTCATACTGCTCTCTCTGTTTCTCTTCCTTTTTCATTTTTTTTTTTTTTTTAAAGTGGTGAGAGGTTCTTTCATTTTGAACTGCCTCAGCCCCTTGGTGAAAAGATCAAAGCTTCCCACTTCGCTCTGTCTCACTTTGCTCCTTTGCCTCCCCTCACTTTCTTTCCATCCTTCTGCTCTTTTGGAGTTCAGAGATGAAAAAAATGGTTTTGTCCTAAGTGGAGCAATCTCTTTGCATAAGGAAATTCTCTTCAAATGGATGATTAGCAAAACTGAATGGCCCTCAAGTATTAATCCTATGCCAAGCATCAGAATTTCATCTGTCACCACCTTTAGGTTTTAATTCAAAGTAAAAATAAATACAAACGAGACACTAATAAAATCCTAGTTTCTGAGTGGAACATTTGATCTGACATAAGCGTAATATGAAACAGAATGCTTAAATTGCACATGGAAAGACACACTGAATCACCAGGCATATGTTGTTTTTAAATCCTGTGAATCTTTTCACCTGCATCTTTCCTGCATGTTTCTACATCATTTACTGCTTCCCCCCCACCCCCCGGAGTATGGAGTGGGATAGCATATTTTACCAAAGAGGGATCTTAACAGAAAACATAACTGCATCTACATGGGATTTCCAGTAACTATTCAGACATTCCTTGGCTAATAAACTTATTTACCACAAGCGGTAACGTGCAGGTGTGCATTCTTAAACAAGCAAACATCAGTTTAAAATGGGTTGCACAAAACCTGTAAATACAAGATGAATCTTGCATACTGTGAACTTTCATATTACTTTTATTTTTTTGTGTATCTCTGTGAGTGGAAAGAAATTTAATATAATAAAAAATAATAAATAAGCATTGCAATTAAGGAAACTCTGATACCAATGGATCTTTTGCCACCTTATTGTGCCTGAGATAAAATGTTACTCAAGAAGACAATCTAATACGTACTCAGTCTTATTGGTGGTTGTTTGTCTGCTGTACCCACACTGTATTTTGCGTTTGTACTTTCTTCTGTTTTGCTTTTTAAAAAGAGGTGGATGCCTTTTGATACCCAGTTTTGGATGCCATCTGACTGGAGACCAAAACCAAGCCCTACATTTACCTGGCCCAAACATCACACCATGAGAAAGCCAGTGATGACAGGTAATGCACAGAAGAGACCACACTGCAGCAAGGATTTTGTTGAGGGGGTCAGAGGTTTCCACAGCTCTACCCTCCTCCTTTTGGCGGCTCAGCCCTTCTGTCCTGGACATATCGTCTGCGATGCCGTATATCAGTAATGGTTTGCCCTCTCGTGCCCTTCACAAGGCAGCTCAGGTTTATAAAGCCTTAGCAGTCTCTTCACCAAATCGAACCAAACTTGGGATCCCTTGGGTGAGACTAGAATGACCCATACTGCCCCACACTCCTGTTACCCTCCTTGAACCTATCAAAAGCTGTGCCAGAAGCAGCCTGGTGGTTGTGTGCTCTCTTTTATAACTAACACATTTCTCCTAGGTACAACGCTAACCTCCACTCTAACGTCCCAATCTCAGCAAAACCTGTGTGAACACAGAGGTAAGGTCTGGAGGAACACAGCTTACACTGCAGCAAGGTGGGGCTCCCCACAGGTCCCATCGTGAAGCGACTGTTTCTGGCCCTCAGTCCCAAGGTGATTCTCTGATGGGAAGCAGAGGCAGACATTCCAGGTGGCAGCATCTTCCACTTGTAATTCTATCTTCTGTCTGAGAACATGTAACGTCCTGGGTTAATAATGTGCATGAAAGTCAACAGAAAAGAAACAAAGGGATAAACTTATCACAGAGGGTAGTGAACAATCATAAACGTAGGTCTGCTTTCAGCCCCCATGCTATATCACAGCATGGCATTCTTTGATCACCAGTGGGAGATCTGACAAATGTTAAAGGAAAACAAGGGGCAGGTTTTAAATGCTTGTGAGAGATTTCAGTTCTCTGGAACCTGTTTATCTAAACCAAAGCAAACATTATCTTCAGTGACTTGTGCCTGTGACTTATTTCCCATACACACCATAGATTAGTAAAGCATGTTTTCAGATTTGTTGACATTTAATAAAAGCTAAACACTCCAGGGGAAAATAAATAGTTTTTATTCTGTAGTCATAGCTGAATTTCCTTTTGGTTGGAACCTTAGCTGGGTGCTCCTAGCATTTATATTCCATTAGAATCAAACACAGCCAAGAAAATTGAAATCAAGAAGCAGGTTTGTATCTGTATATGGAGACCATCATTCTATGACATTTTCATGTGCATTAGGAGAAGAAAATATATTCCTATTAACTTTACTTGTATTAAAGTCTTAAGGAAACCTGGCAAAAATATAGATTTGCATGAGTAATCAGAACAGTCATTTGGAGGTTTAGAAACTGAATCATTGACTTAATCCATATGTTTTAGCTTGGATCTATGAAACGTACTATGCTTGTTCTGAGATGAAAATAGAGCAGTTTTAAGAAAGTCAACTGGAAAAAATATAGCTATATTAAACTTCAAACTATCTGATAATAAAATAAGGAACAAAATACGTGATGTTTATTAGCAACATTTGAAAGACAAGGTATTTATTGTGAGGTTATGCTAATGTTTTTCTCTTGAAATTTTATTTTGCCCGTCATAAAATATAACATAACCCATTGGATCTAGTTGTATAAAACTATCGATGGGAGGACATTTACATGCTGGCATCACCACTCTACGTGTATTTGTATTCAGCATTGTAAGGACTTAAAAATATGAGCAAGCTGTAATACTCATTAGCAAGTCCTTCCACAGCTTTCAGGTCTGGCCAAACAGAAGTGTTAAAACACATTTTCGCCTAAGACCATTTGAGTTGATCACTTAAATGGCATCAGGAGGCATCAGACGGGGAATTAAAGTATTGTGAAGTATGACTTAAAAATGTAAGCATTTTATGAGCATTTAATACAGGAATATATACACACATATAAACTTTTCATATTTGGTGTTAATTTTGGAAACAGCAAGTAGAAAATGTCTTCTCCTTTAAGTGATTTCTAAGGTTCATGTGCCAAATAATCATTAAAGTCTGCATATTGAACTGAAAATTTATTTTACAATGTATCTGAACTACAGAGTTCCTAATTTTACTTCTGGCTTTACCAAAACTTGAGAACTTATCTCAGATTTGTGTTCTATTTTAATCATAAGTTTTTTGCACTTCCATTATCCTGTGATCTGCTGCAAACAACCACTCCACTTACCACTGCTAAAATAGGCTCGCTGTTACATGAAAGGACAGTGCTGGTAGTGAACTGGATATGAAAGGTTTGTTCTAGTAATAAGAAAGCCTTTTTCTCAGGACCACTTTTTCCTACTGTCTCATAGTGATGGAAAGATCAAACACTGTCTTAAACACAGTAGTTCTATACTTCGGCAACAAAATGCTACTTTATAACATGGAATCAAAAAGAAAAAAAGTCTGTTGTTAACAGCCTCTCTGAAAATGATCTGGCTTCTTCTCTCATCTCTGTGTATAATGAACTCCAAATCTGTGCCCTATTACTTTGTAACTCTGCACACGTAGCCTCCCCCATACGTCTTCCCACCATCAGATGTTGAAGTCCTAGGCTAATAGCAGATCCACAGTGCTAGCGTTTGTTTCCCTGGGATTTGGAAAAAGCCTTTAAATAGATTTTTATTGGTTTTTAAGAACAAGGTTATTTTGTGTTAATAATGGGCATACATTAGGCTTTAGATAATTGCTTTATGTAAGGTAAAGTTTTGCCTTTCAGCTAAATAAACATTGTATGTGTTCACAGGTGTATTGTCCTCAAGGGCATTCTGCTTTTCGGGGTGGCAGCTGCTGCCAAGGTGTTGCTGATACAGCTCTCTGTATAATTTATTGGAAACAGGTGCTGGCTTATGATGAAGATAGACAGGAAACTAAAGCAGACAACATGTTTAACCACCATTTTAAAAGTTCAGGTTCAGAGAGACAATGTGTCCGAGATGTTTGGTTGATGTTGCCAGCGTCTTAGTGAGAGTTTACAAGCTCCCAGAAATCACCATAAGGAACAGATTGTCCAGGAACTGCAGGAATTGCATTCTAACGAGCATTGCATGCGATGGCTCCAGTGCTCATTGATTCCACAAATCCTTTCATTTGCAATTAGCAAAAGTTCTAGAATGTATTCCTGGACGAATGTTAAAAGTGACTTTGGATTAATATCTAGAAGAAGTCTTAGGCTGAGGGGTGCTGGGTGGTACGTACCACTGTTAGGTACACATGCACGGTGGGACATTTGTACGTTTGCAGGATTCTACTAATTTCCTCCTATATTTTACTGTGTGAGGACTATAATGAATAACGAGTAAGCACCAATATGTCAAAGCAAAAGTGGAAATGTAATTCAAATTTACAGAGAAAGGAAGGACACTCTAGAGAAGAGTTCCTTTACCACCAGTAACAGCCCAAACCTGCGTGATGCCGATGGCAGATGAGTGGGTTACTGCGTTATATAGGCTGCTGCTGCAGCCCATCAGCAAAGCACAGTAAGGGAGCAACAGAGCAGAGACCGGACCCAGTGCACGTGGGAATAGGTGGAAAGCCTTCTTTTGACCTCAGTGGGCTTTGGATTAGATCCCAGGAGAAAAAAAAGAACTTCTTTATTTTCTGTGGCCAAGTCAAACCATTAAAGTTACTTAAACTTTGTTTTTTTCTCCCCCCACCTTATTTCCCTTTGCTTTTATTGTAGTTTTAAACAACATTTTTTAAATAAGAATCTTTCAATAGGAGTTCATGAGGATGTTTATTCATGGACAGCAGTTTGCATATTTTAGCAAGTAATCTTCAGTTTAATCTCTAGTCTCTATAAGATACATATGTAGTAAATATGCATACTAAATATTTTTAAAAGAAGTTGTTAAAGTGTCTGCACAGTTCTTAAACCTCAAACCTTAAATATCTCAATGATTTACATTTAAAAAAAATACCCAAAGGCATTAGACCACATTATGGACTTAATAGCCTGCCAAATTTCATTTTTTGGGAAATGTTTGAGTTACAATATATGAGTGTAAAAAGGCAACTGAAACAACAAAATTTGGTCAAGAAAATATTGACCCCAGGCTGAGACCTTGTACGCCAAAAATGTTGACAAAACTTTATCCCAACCCTAGCAGGCATGTCATGTTTAATATTGGCAGTATATGGAAAAAACTTTGGCAATTTAATGCTTGTATTAATTTGAAAAAATTTTATGCAGTGGGTATAAGCTTTTACATTACCATTCTTAATTTGTACCAGCCTTCCTTTCCTTTCTCAAAGGATAAATGTTCTACAGTAGTGGGGAGAGAAGGGCATGGAGAGAAATACCCCAAACATATAAACCAATGAAGCCATTTGCTGTACCCCACCCCAAACCTGCATGCCTGAGTTGGAGTGATCACCCCTTCCATCTGATGGATAATTCCATTTTCATGCCATTTACACTTCTGGATTATTTTTTCACATAAATTTTTTCATAGGAAAGCAAATAGTTGAAATAAAAATAAATCTTTTTAAAGAAATATATGTAAAAAATCTTCATTTATAGTGAAACCTCTTCAAATAAATATTCCTTTTACAAACTTGTGTAAAGAATGATAATGTTTCATACCCTACCAAGTGATGAAATACGATGCCACAAAACAAGTGGAGAAATTTGATGATTGATTATTAGACTCCTTAAGCAAATAAATGTGCACTAGTTAATGATAGTTCTTTGTGATGGGAGTTTCACTGCATCAGTGCTTCATAAGGAAATAAACGAATGGCAGGAATCGACCGACTCTCTAACCTTCATTGCATTTTAGAGGTCTACTCTCTACAAACAAACAATTCTGAGAAACGTGGTGATTCGAGCTCACAGGTTGTTATATACTAGGGATTAAACTACGGTGATCAAGTGCAAGTGCAGCATGAAACTCCTAGGTTATGCTGCTTTCGTGCCTTTACAGTTAGTAGGAAGATGTGATGGAGCTGTGTGTCATGACAACATGTGAACAAGTTATGCCCTGGTGATTAAAGAATGAAGAAAAAGGGCCCTGCTTGATTTCTAAGCAAACAAAACCAAACATGCCCCACAGGGTCAACATAGTGGCAGCTGAGAAGGGGCAGGACAGCCATTTTCCCAGTGTTGGCTTCAATCATTTCAAAACATGTATTCCCAGTTACACACCCAGGTTGCATTCTAGTCAGGTACTAAAAACAATAAAAAAAGGAAAATGCAGACATTAAATATTTCATTAGGGCCAATGACTGTTCTAGGATACATAAAACCCATCCATATGGTCTGAGCACACCTGCTGACCTCGGTCATGCTGGTCGCAAATCAAGGCTAATTCACAGAAGCATCTTCCAAGGTTATGGAAACCCAGCCTGCAGTCCATCCTAACTCAAATCATGAAGGAAACTTGTTAACATTGTCTACCAGGACTGTTCATCCTTCAGAAAAAGCTCTGTGACCTGAAGCAGTGGGTGACTGCACTCGGCTAGAGGTGTACACTCAGCCTACACCATGATAACCCACACATCTGCACAGGCTTCCACAGGTGCTGCTGGGACCATACTCAGGTGGCATTAGTGGCGAGGGTTGGGTGTATGTCACGTGGACTCCCCGTTTCTTGGTGTTAGGATGGGTGACTCATTCAATGTGGTTGAATAAATGGTTATAAACAATTCTAAACAGTCAATTACAAATTAAGAAATGACTGAAACACATTTCCCAACAATCTCAGTACACATCTGTGAAGATTTTGATAGCTCTGCTTTCAAAGTGGTATCCTCAACAGATGTCATTTTCTAGTATTGTTGGACTCAAAAGTTTTGAATGAGGTATTTTATTTTGCATCAGGTTAGATGCATCATATCAAAAATATAAAGTAATCAAAGTCAAAATAGAAAACTTCAGTTTTGATGAAGTAAAATGATTCAGCCAACCCAGTGTAAATTATTTTTCTCTGACATTTTTCTTCACTGAACATTTGGAAATTTTGGATCTTTGTTCCAGTTTGGAACAAAGCCATATTTCAAGACCTTGCATGAGATGAATCTCCTATGTTTGACAGAGCTCTAATTTACATCATTTTCTAGTATGAGCAGAAAAAATGCAAAATGTATACAATTCTTCCCCTGCTTCACTCACTGAGCCTTGTCAAAGGTGAGCTCCACTCAAGCAATAACTGCAGCAAAATTGTGTCTTATACCATCACTCATATTTTCATATTAAAGACATGAAATCTGCATGCTCCCTGCACCCTTCTCATGCTACCAGTATGTAAAATTCAAAGCTTACCTGTCTTCAGTACTTGCAGAACAACTGAAGGCAGTTATTTTTTCCTTCTTCCACCCCCTTTGTTTAACAGGAAGACAGTACATGTAAAAACATAAAAATAAACAAAATCAGAAATAGTGAGTCTATTAAGGTATCACTGAGGCTATATAAAGTCAGGTGCAAAAGGTAAAACTTTCTGATTACTTTAGAGAGGGACAGCGGAGCGTGGCAGAAATAGGAGAAGGGTGACTTGAGTTGTCTCAGTGAAAATGTGCAATATCTTCCTCCTCCTCAGACCTGGTGGAATTCATGCCGACAGTCACCAAGCTTGACTGTGACAAACATCTGAAGGCATTGCTGAAGAGTGAGAAAATAGTTATGCCTGGAAATGAATGGAAAAGTCAGTCAGCCCTAGTCATACACTGAAAATCTGACAACAGACAATGAGCAGGCTTTGGGCAGCACAAAGCAAGAAGTATGGACATCAGACTTCCTGGAATTTAAATAAGGTTACTGAATAATACATGTTTATCTTAGACATCCTTCTTAATTTGCCTGATTCAAACCCTTTTGTTCCATACCCTGCTACAGAAGGCAGGAGCATCTCTCAGAAGCATGGGTGGCTTTTCATGATGTGTGAAGCACACGGGGAGTACTGGAAGGGTGCTTTGCTTCATTTATCAGCTAATGCCATGCAGAAGATAAATGGGAATAAACAAATGAGCAGTAGACAAATAACAACCAGCCTCTTGGCTCCCTTCACAGGCACTAAAGACACAAAGGGATTTTTAAGGATGTTAAGGGTGCCCTAAATAAAAAATTTCATTCACCTTACTGGTAAACGTTAACATTGCCATTTCCCTTAAGGCAGTTCGGGTATCTTATAGGTGATTGCTTCTGTTTTGTGGTTGAGACGAGATTTGCAAATAAAGTACTTCAAAAAAACCTCTACGATATTTGTGATTGAATTCAGAAAAGGGCTCTTGGATTCTGAAGAACGAAAGCAGAGGAGAAAATACATGAAAAGATGCATTTCTAATTAAAACTCTAATCCTTGTCAAGATTTATATATTTTAACAATTAAGAGTTATGGAAAGGAAAATATGTTGCCATTCTCCATCATGACAGAAATACTGAAATCCACTTATTCACCTTCATATCTCTTCGTGGCACATAAAGTGCTGCCGCTATATTTCAATAGCAAAAAGGTATTTTGCACTGTGCAGTGAAGTATGAACAATATTTACTTCTGGATTTGTATGTAACAGTAAGGAGCTACATGTTTGCAATAGTTCATTTGCCTTAACATGTCTACAATGTGAAACTCGTGAATTATGCATATCACTGGTTCCAGCAGTCTTAAAAAGTGATTAAACTTCTGAAGTTTATGTCTCTGCAAACATGTCTGTCTCTAGAAGACCTGCAGAAGAGGAATAAATATAAAGGTGATTTCAGGAGATCAGATCTACTGGATTAAATGATTCTGCACCAAATTCAGTGACGACATAAACAATGCAAAACTTTTTTGCTTTACGCCTGCTTATTCCACAGCTCAGTTTACTTCTCAGTGCTTAAGATGCTTGAAGAGAAATTCACGTTTACACAGTGATGTTCCTTGCAATTTTCATGTCTTGCTTCCATGAATCAAACACATGACAGACATCTTGATACCTAACTGGAATAATTTACTCTTTTGCATAATGACCTAAACACACTTTTGTTTGTTTGCTTGTTTTAGGGTACTTTTGTCCAGGACAGGGTTAAAAATTTCTGTACTTTCCATGGATATCTTATACATTAGACACAGTCCTCCTAATGATTTTCTTAGGTCTTCCTTGTTGGCATTCTTGAATGTCAATATAAAAGTAACTTTGATTTTTTATGCTTTTTACCTAGAGCCGTAGAAAGAATAAGTGCTTATAATATTTAAAGAGCAAAAATAATCTAGTACATACCAACTCAGTTTTGTGCTAAGAAGGATGATACCATTCCATAGATCCCAGTCCATCTCATCCATACAGAAGTTACAGTGTGTACTCTGTGGGTGCTTATTTATCCAGAAGTCAAAAACATCAGACTTTTCAGAGGATCAATCCAGACAAACATATTATGTTTTAAACACTTACGAGTCTTGCTTTATGAAACAGAATAATGTGTTAGAAACATGACAGAATAAGTTATCTAACTATGCAGCTGCCACAGAGAGCATGGGAGAGGATGGAAATTTCTATATCATCCTCTCTGAGTTCATACCAAATGAGTATATCTTACGTTATCTTTTTATTATCTTATTGTCTTGATGGAGGTTGGGCCATTTTTACCCCAAAAAGAGGGCAGCAGACAGTGGGAGAAGGCAACTAATTCATGATCCACCCACCTTTCAGGCAGATTTACCTCTGAGCCTTTCTCTTTCCATCGTGATGGATGTGTGAATGATTTACTCTGTTTTTTTGTTCAGGTAAGAAGAGTAAGACCAAGTCTATGTACTTCTGTTTTGTAGCAAATAAAGCATAACTCTGTGCAATCAAGTCTTTAATGTTTTGAATCCAGGAATAGCGGAGCAAAAGGTGGTACAAGGATCTGGAGAGGTAGTGCTGACAATTGGAGCTTCAGCATTTCTGACCTACAGAAACATCACCAGCACAGCAGGCACTTGCAATTGTCTCACGCTGAGGCCATGCCTAGGGAAGTTCAGAGCTGTACTGACTGCCTCGTGCTCTCAGTGGCTTAATATGATCCCTAGCTCTTGATTTGTGCTGACTCTATAAAGCTACTCACTTCTTGTCTTTATTAGTGGCTCAGATATTTCCTGGAAAAACTTATATTCAATGTTCAGAACAGGTCCCTCCTATCTGGAAATCTACTTTTTGGGCAGAATCCACAGAGGTGGCAAAAGCTACTTTAAAACACCTCTCTGATGTCTTATCTGGAGATGCAGTGGGTCTTTTCTGGTTGATTCAGAAATAGCAGAGAGAGAACCAACCTGAAATTACACCAGCAGGAATAAAATTCTCCAGGGACTATTCTGCTGACAGATCTGTTTTGAAATACTGCAAGTTCTGGCTGTGTCCCATCACTCTCCAAAGCTAAAAAGAGCAGATGTCCTAAAGTGGCTAAGCAGCGCGATGACTCCCCTATACCACAGTATCACCAGATTCCTCTCCAGGCAGCTTAAAGATTGCTTCTCAGTGCTGGGCCAGAGGAAAGGTCTGGCACAGCTTTAGAAATTATTTTCCTCATAAGTGTATCCTGTGGTTTTTCTTTTCTCCAAAAACAGAATCCTGTTTGAAAATAAAGCTTTTAAAATATACAGGCAGAGATGAGTGTGCAGCCTCCCTTTATTTCAACAATTTCCAGGGCTGGTCCTTCTGCAAAGCCAACAAAGTTGGTCCCTAGACTGGAAGGATCCAGTTTTCTCTTGGCTGTCTGACCCAAATGTCATTGCTTCTAGCTAAAAGTGCAGAGACCTTGGAGGAAGGAAGGCAACAATACCTCTGAGCAACACAGTACTGGAAAAAGAAAAGAGGGTGGGAACAGGCCCCAAAGGGATCACAAAACAAAGTGAAAAAGAGTTGAGACAGAGAGACCGTAAGATGCTACCCTTGCGGGACAGTGAGAAACGGAGCAGAAACTTAGTTCACTCTCAACAGATGTTACTCTGAAAAACCCATGAAGCATTGTTGTACCCGGGCTGCTGGGCCCGGACCTTCCTGTCAGGTAGGCCGCTGCTGCCTGCCGCTCTGCAGCCGGGCTGACCTGTGCCAGCACACATCACCAGGAAACCGCCTCAGCGGTTTTCTTTCCAAACACCGTCCTGTCATGTCCATCGTCCCCACATGTCAAACGTTGTGTTTAAAGTATTGAACAAAAGCAACCCATGAAAATAATGAAATCCATGAAACTGCAACTGATAAGACAAAAATGCAGCACTAGCTCGGACTGCCCACAATTAAGTTTTCAAAGTCCCAACGGCTGACTGAAAATATTACCCACTCATCTTCTCCCAGTTTTGTTTGGAATGGATTTGACAATTAGGGGTGATATTCCTTTATCAAAACAAGCCTTTTGTTAAGCATTTAACAGGAGCTCTAGGGACTCTGGCAAAGTGATAACTTTTTGTACAGTTTATCTGGAGAAGAAACCTACATTTTATCAGATGATATAAACTGAGATGAGAAAACAATTTACTCTTGATTTTTCTTTTGGTTTCCTGATTCAAGAAAATAGCGAATGTGCACATGGGATAAAGGGAATCTAAACAGAGAAAAATGCTTGAAAATTTAGATCAAAGCCAGAAAAAAGTTTTAAATATGCATAGTGAAATACATGTCTATATACACACCAGTATTTTTTTAATTGTATACAAATCTTAGAACATTTACATACAGTTCTGCATGCAAGATTCATATGTGTTTTACAACAAAGTTCAAAGTCACACGGGATAGCATTCCACACTGACTGCTGAAGTAGGAAGAAGCTGGAGGCTAAAACTCCCCACGGCTCTCCAGGAGGCCCACCATACCACAGCATTTCTAAAGCATACTGTACACACAAAACCAAGGCACACAGACTTACAACTTTGGAGGGGAAATCTGTTCATGGTACAGACGAGCACAGCCAGCATGATCCATGTCACCTCACTCGGTGCCTTCTGCATCCTTGGGTGCATGCTGTGCTTTGGCAGTACCATGCAGAATTGCTTTCAAGCCAATATTTTTTCACAACGTCCATTTCCTCAGAAACTTTGAAAAATGGCTACTGCTCTGGAGCACAACAATTTCCAAAGTAAAAGAAAAAAAAAAAAGTGTTTCATACAAGCAGGAAATTCCAATTGGCTTGACCCAAGGGACCCAGTGACACCAATGGGAACACCACCTCTGCTTTACAAGTGCAGCAAATGAGCAGCTGGTCCTGTCAAAAGGGGAACATGAGTAGGCTTGAAATCTTTATAGTGGATCACAGTAACCAATTTTTCAATAAGTTAGTTTAAAAACCTGTAATTACAGACTCATTTTGCATTCAATTAAAGCAAAATGTACTTGTAAATATGGTTCTGATACACAAGATCATCACAGGAACAGTATGACTGGTAGTGATTTTTTTTGTTTTTTTAAGACAGCAGATATGTTCTTGGTGTAATAACAGGGTGACATGTATAAATACCCCATAGCTTAATTTCTGCATAAGATATAGAGGAGGTCAAAGTAACATTTTTCCTCTCTGTGAATGGAGTTAGGATAGGCATCTGAATGAAAGAAAAACTTCAAGCAATTAAAGACACTCTTTTTTCTTTTACTTTACTTGATCCACCCAAGAAAGAATACAGAAAAAAAGTCTTAAAGTAGTTGTCACTTTGAAATTTTCCAGTGTTTTAATTAAGTTCCAGAGTCTGGCAAAATTTGTCAAACTTTCCCTTTGAAAATAAGGCAGGCTTAACCTTCAAGGCAGTTTCCCTAGGTTGTTAATACAGCTCTAACCAAAAGTCCTGTTAAGCGGCGAAGTAAGACAAGGTGTGCTTCACATTCTTTTGAAGTTGGTGGAAAGACTCCTATGGTCTTCAGTGGGCTTTGAGTCAAACTCATAATTCTAAATTTAGGCTCATTTATAATTGTCCCTTGTCCTCCACTAACTGCTCCATAATTAGCATTTTTTTTTGAATCAGAAGGCACAGAGAAAAATATTTATACCCCTGTCATGTACATTCATGCTTAGTCCAGGAAAAACACCTTTTTACCACCTTTAGGTAAGACTCTGTTTTCATTAGAAGAATGAGAAAAAGATGAGAGGCAAACACAAGCTGAAATAAAGCTGCAGAGGACACTCACTGGCTGATGCAAAAGGAGAGTCTGAGACAAAACAGATAAGATGAAAGAGAATGGAAGTGGTGGCATCAAGAAAAATAGGTCAAAATTCAGAGTCTCCTTTCGTTGGTTGGAACATTATTGAAGTCAACAGTCTTGCACTAGGTTTAAATTGGCATAAGCAAGGGCAGAATCTGAGTAAGATTGAGACTGGGAGTCTAAACGGTTAGTCTAGCCCTAAATCGTGTCTTCTGAGGGGTTTTAAGAACTAAGCCAGCTTGGTTTTTACAGTCCTTATTCAGGAGGAAGAGCTGAGCCAAGAGCTGAGGAACTGGTGGACTCTGCAGAATCTAGTGGGAACATTTTTGTGGGAATGGCTGCTATTGAGCTTTGCCTTCTTAACAAATCTTCTCTTTTAAGAATAATACTTGAAAAGGACTGAATCCTAAGAGAAATTGCCATTCAATAGTTGATCTTGTGTTTTTCTTTGATGCAACTTTAAAGGTGAGATCTGCATTCCACAATGTGAGGGCAATAGTCCAATCCAGGTTGGTAACGTGATTTGGGAATGCAAAGCTGCATATCAAGACTTTAGTTCCTGGCGGCAGATGCATTATTGCACCCAGTGTTCTGTATGGGGAAACAACTGAAATGGGTTTGGCATATAAGAGGTAAGAAAGCCCAGGTGACTGGAGATTACATAGATAAACCTACATTTGTCTACAAAGGGAAAGCCTTTGGCATGCTAGATAATATTTGAGATTAATTAACAGTTTGTTTAATAAAGCTGCAGCCAGACATCTTTAATCCAAACACCTTTGTAGAGTACATTTATATGCAGAGCTGTGGGCAATTACCAAAAGTATTATTCCATAATAATACAACAAAACTCATTTATGAAATAATATACATGTGTTAATACATGAAAACAAAGAATAATATACACTTACATATAACATAAAAATAACTGTACATGCCAGGCACTTTTGACAAGATCTCCTGGACACTTAAAATGTACAATAAACATCTGTTTTATATCTGAGTGCCAAACCTTAAAAAAAGTGTGCTCTTGTTAAAAGTCCAGGTCCTATTTTAACTAAATTACCAGGTGTTTATAAAATATCATTCTCTTGTGAAGCTACAGTAAACAGGAGAGATACAAAACCCAGTAAATTGAGAATGCAGGCTTCAGCTGTCAGGATGTCATTGGTAAGTTTCAAGCTGTTATGTTGGTACGCATTGCTGCAGTGACATAAGTATACTGACCATTTGAAGGAAAAGTAAATGAGTTTAGGAGACTAAGTAGAATTTCCAAACAACTCATGTTTAAACAAAGGAAAAAAAAAGGACAATGGAAAAGGAAACAAAGAGGAGCTTGAGTTGAGGGTGTCTTATGATCTTTACTGGAATGTACTAGAATAAATGCTCTGGGCTGTAAAATAACACCATTCGGCACAGAACGGATTAAATTCAATCAGAACATCTTTTCTGATCATTTGATTACATATGAGCAGTGTTTGTGATTATGTCTCTTTTTTTTTGGCAGAAAAGACCAAAACATAGCACGACATTGCTGCATAACATGGAAAACCTTCTCTCGCTTGTATATATGTACGTATATATATATCAAATTAGACAGTGGTCTAAATTAGCAATGAAAAAAATGTAGAAACATGATAAAGAAAGCTAAGGAAATATACGTTGCTAAGAACAATAAGAAGGTTTTTCAGGGCTATACTGTCTCCCCTGCAATTCCTTAAAATGGTATGAACATAATGCTGGTTTGCTTAAATCAACAGTGTTATTAAGACAGAAATTATATATATTGTGTATAGACACATGCAGACAAACACACACCGTACCGTTTAGTATTTGAAGAGGAAAAAGATGATACATTCATACAACACAACGATAATAAGCTCCCTTGCATCCCATTGCCCAGGAAGTCCCTGTTAAAATCCTTTTATTAGAGATGGATATTTTTGTATCAAAGAGCCCATGCACTATAAATCCAAAGGTTGCTAGAGAACAGTAGAAATATGCAACGTTGCCAAAAGCCGAAGAGAGGAAGCAGGATGATCACAGTAATTACAGGTCAGTTAGCCTGGCATCAGTCCCAAGCAAAGTAATGGAAAAGCTGATAAGGGATTCAATTAGTATAAAATTAAAGGATGACAGTATAATTGGTGCCAGTCAAGACAGCTTTATGGAAAAATAAGTCTTGTCAAACAATTTGATGAAGGTAACTACACAGATGTAAGACTTGTACCAGACATTTAACTTAGTACCTCTCTACAGCCTGATTAAAGCATTAGCACTGAGTAAAGTAGTTTATGGAAGAGCGGAGAACGAGGGTAATAACTACATGTGGTAGCAAATGCCAGTTTCCTGCCTGATATTGCTCTTGCTAACTGTCAGTCAGGCTAACCATTGTCCGGTGAAGCAAGTAGGAGTGGAGACCAGAAACAGTCTATCACCAGAGGACCACGGCAAGAAAACAGCAAGAAACAGGAATGGAATCCTGAAGGTAGTGGCAAAGCCCCACTAACTTCAATAGGGATAGTTTTTCATATAAGGTTTGTAAAGAAACCAAAACCTAGGAAACTTCTGCAGAGTTCATCTTCAAGTAGAACATGTATTATGAAAGATCTACTTAAAATCTGGATGGGGATTAGTGTGTCCTAAAATCTGAAGTTCAGTCCAGAGTAATGGATAGGTTCAACTCCATTACAGACACAGTGTTTGGGGGATTTGCGGCAAAATATATAGACTGATTCCTTGAAGTTACAACAGGACATTGGAATCCTAGTGCATTCCAAGTCCTACTGAACAACTAAGTTGAGTCCCAACAGATTTTGTGTACGTACATCACAACACAGATGCTTTCATGTCTCACGTCTCTTGGGAACACCCTATGTTTTGTCTGCTTTGTTTCTTAATGATTTGCAAACTTTTAAAACTTGGCTGTGTTGCTACTTTGCTTGTGGGTTTGAGAAAAGACAAGAATCCATAAACCTTTGATCCACATGCTACAAATGTACTAGGAAAAAAAAGAAAAGAAAAGAAAACACAGTGCTGTCAACAGGAAGATATAGTGGTTGGTTTGTATGAATGGGGATAATTAGTTCCAAGAAATGTGATATGGGAATTGTTTTGTTTTGTTTTGTTTTTTTCTTTCTGGAAAATATATTTCTCTGTAAGAACAATTTTTATGTGAAGTATTTTAGAGAACATTTTATATCAGATTAAATCATAAAGATTGTTTTGTGTGAGACCAGAAAAAGTAAGAAAGGATGTTGAGTTTCATGGTTAGCTGCAGGAAAGAAAATTTTTAAAATACCATTAATGTTTTTATTAGCCATAGGTTTAATAATCTAAAAGATTATTAGATCTCTTATCAACTACATTTTTAAGTATCACTTTTCAGAAATTATGGGGTATGATTTTTGTACATCTCACTATAAGGAACTCAGCCTGCCAACAAGAGAAGCAGAAAAGTCGCACTCAGAGGCATCTCTATTTTAATAGAGAAGTTTACCCGCAGAACATGCTACTGTGCGGGACACAGCTGCTTAACTGTCTGGTCCAGCTGAAGGGGCAGTAAGTGACTATCTGAGGATGGCAATTTCCCTTTGTCTCATCTACATGACTTTGAATTTAATCCTAAATAAAAGCTGGCTTCTGGTCCAAGCCAGTTGTCTTGGCTCCCTCTATAGTCGAAGGAAAGAAAAAGGCACTTCTGGATGGCAACTAATCTCATTAATACCAGCCGTCTGTCTTTGGTGGACTGACACGTCTTGATCCTTGATGACTACGGAAGGAACCTCGATGAGCAGCTTAGGCTGGAACTCAAACCTTCTACAGTCAACACCAGGTGAGACGAATTATAACGAGTGGTAAAACTGATACATATATTTAAAGACAAAGTACAACTGTGCCCATATATTTAGTCAGATGGGTCAAGTTTCAAAAATCCAGATAAGCACTTGAGATTTGACTCAAGCTTTATAAATATCCATTTCATATTTGAGTCAAATGTAGCTATAAACTGAAATGTGAGAACCTTATACATATATTAGAGAGGAGTGTTATGAGAATAGCTAGCGGAGAGGGCAAAATGAGGGGGGTGCTTTATAGCTTTCCTTTGACTCAAGGGAGGCATGGAGAGAGCTTGCAGTTTGTATTTTGCCTACAGCCCTCTCCAAGAAAATGGGAATATGGTTGTTCTCAGCTGTTTGGATTTGGTGCAGGGTCTGTGCAAACTATAATTAGAAAGTAATTGTGGTAATTGCTGTAACTACAAAAGTTAACACATGCAAGCTTAATTTTGTTCACATAAAGCTGTGCCAGTAATGGCACCATTCATCATTTTCTGTTCAAACAATAACAGGTGTTAATCTCCACCCAGCAATGGGTGCAACGCGAGTGAGCAATAAGCAAAGTGCCAAAAAAACCCTACCACCAAAGCTCCCTGTCACAGAAAACCAATTTCTAGTAATATCTTTGTAATTAGACTCAACTGAAGACTGAAGAATTATTTGACATTTCAGTCACGGGGATTGTTAATGAACCCCATTTTTCCCTTCCACCTTGATTAGCTTTCTGTAGGAAGATCCATTTTAGCTCTGTACGATGTAGGTTGGAGTAATAGACACACAGCTGCTGTAACCTTGTCAGTCCTCCGACTGACAGAAAAGTAATATTTTTTTTTCCTTTTCTCTTTTTTGATAGGCTGCTGAACTATTACCAGGTTTTCAAACATAATGGAAAACAGTGCAGAGTCAAATTTAAATAGGACTTTAACAGTAATTTTACTATTTTTCTAGTTTTAACAAGAAACCTTATAAGATTCTTAAGTGCCTTACATATCCTATCCTCCCAGGCACATAACCCATCCTCCCAGGATTTTCTGAATGTTACCTGGGAGATACCCTTGGCACTGTACTGTTGGGTCTTCTGCTCACTGCCATACAACGCTACCTTCCAGAGCAAAAGGATAGCCAAAATCTCCTGTGTGTTTTGATTGTGTAAACTAGTTCCTTTCGTGGCACTCAATTTATCTGCAGGGCTCATTTTAAGCACGTAGCAAAGCGTTTCCCACTAAATGTACCCACAACCAGACTGGTGTACTGCACAGTTAGCTCACCCTACACATCTGAGAGAGCTCAAAAGGTAACACCAGGTGCATCTGCACGGTTTTGCCTAAGAAAATGAGTCCATTTGTACTGCCCAGAGCCCGCATTTTCATTGCCAAAGGCATACCCATTTTGATTCGGAACGCAGCCCGGGATCCTGACCTTGCCTGTCCTGCGGCACACACTGCAATAGCATTTGGGAAAGGACCAAGTCAGGTGCATGCCCTGCCTCTTGCTGCAGCCGATGAGGGTACTTACAGCCCTGTCTGGTGAAGCTGAGTCAGGTGAACGCAAGCACGAGACGTGCTGTCGGAACAGTGAGGTGAAATGGTGGAAATAGTTTTGTAGGCAGGAAGAAGCCTCAAGGCACAGCTTTTGGGTAGCTTCATGCTTCTGAGAATCTCGTCTTAGAGGATTTGGGGGAAAAAGAAGATAAGCAGTATAAGAACAACCAAAACAATTTTCCATAAACAATTCGTCATAAGTAAATCTCAAAGTACTTTACAATGGAAGACCTATCTTTCTCCCTTTTACAAAAGGGGAAAATGAGGCACAGAGGAAGGATATATGTATGTACTATAGACTAAATCTTTCAAATTTGAAAAGAATTTCCTCCTAATATTGATGTGCTTTCTAAAGGTGATGAGAAATCAGAACTTCCAACTCAATGGCTATTCTGGAATCAAATTTACATTATTGCAAGGCATGAAAATGAGCTGAAACATTAATATTGACATGAGATTGAAAGCTGCAAAACTTTGTAGCTTACAGCCACTGAACTACTCTGTTTTGAATGTTCTTTGTCATTGTGTTATGTTACAATGTTCAACATATATAATTAATAATATGGTATAAAAATCAAATACAAGTAATTAAAATGATGAAACATTTCTTATTGTAATACATTTCTTACTAAAAAGCAATGAAAGGAACTGTCCAGGTTTTTCTCCATTGACATTTTTATTTGTATAAGCACATTTCTGCAAAATACTTCAACTGTGAAACACTGATTTTTTTCATAGAAAAGGGTTCGGTTTAAACTTTGTCTTGAGTCTTGTGTGTGTTGACATTACATTGGGTGAGTTTTATGCTGTGGAATTACTGTCATGTCCAGTGACATCAGCATAGACCACGTCATTAATTTAGGGGTTCACCGCTCAACCGCATGTTTAGCTTTCTGGCTTGAAGGTTGGAGAAATTTATTCATGTTGCTAACATAGGATGAATGGAGATTTAGGCTGTTGAAGCATAAGTGCTGTTTGGAAAAGATGTGCTATTTACATTATACACAAGACTATCTGATATACAGATATATGAATAAATTACTATGTATACATTTGATATAAATATACTACATTTAAATATTGTGTGCTCTATATGTGCTTGTCAAAATGAGATCTTGTAAGACAAGATTTTAGGTAATGATCGTACACAAATGCTCTAACCAAACAGTATGTTTTGAAGAACAGATTTTGGCTATTAACAGAGGAGCTACAATTTAACTGAAGCTGCTGAAGGACAAACTAAGCCACATATTTGTCATCAACAACTTCAGTGTCTGAAGACTCACACAGTGATACAGAAGCAGAAGGGAGAAGAGCAGCCGGCTCAAGCACAGCTGGTACTTCCAAAAACTCGCCAAAACTTCCCGACATGCACAAAACTGCCAGTGCTGGAGAGGACTGAGAATACAGGGGTAAAAGTTGGCAGGTACTTATCAGCAAATAAGTTAGGGATGTAAAGTAGCTAAGCGTATAATTACATTTTCTTAATTCCCCAAATACAGGCTGCTGGTGCACACAGCTCTCTTGGACAATCAGGAAGGAATCGTGTGGACTTTCCAACTGCGGGATAAAAAAGCTGACATAGTCACAATGATGGCATTAAAAAAAAAAAAATCACAAATATGGCATATATTTTGGGGAAAGACTGATGGAAAACATAAGACATAAAAAAGAAAGCACTGAGGTGGAAACACATCTTTGGAGCACAGGTGAGTTAAAATAACTCCAGTTCTCTGGATTTGTATTAATGCATGACTCCTAGTCATACCTAGGGAATATCTTCAACACACCTAGGGATACAATTTGGCATATTATTAGCAATGAACCTATTGTCATACAAAATACATACCCTACATGTTTCAGATACCAAGACTTCTGTGTATTGAGAAATTGATCCAGTTTTAAAATATCAGTGAAAAACAACCTCTGTATAGCGTTGCTTCTGGTGTGAACTGATGTGGCTCCTTTGGTTTCAGTGAAGCCGTGCCTGCGCGGAGCAGCTGGCATGTCTGATCTTCACGCATGGTCTCCCCTTGATTTTGCGGGATTTGGGATCAGCTGCAGAGGGCACACGTATTTGGATAACGGATCTGCCTCATTTGAAATTTCAGGCTTTGACAAAGACCAGCAGCTAAGCGGTGCACCCGGAAACTTTAGCAGGAAATGAAAAGTTTTGCAACACAGACAAAAAAAATGTGCATGGGCTATGTTTATAGGAATATAATTAAATGTTGTAGATATTCCTTCACCTCTCTGGCTGATCCTTACAAGATTAATCAATGAGTGAAGGCTTTGCCAAGGGATCCTGCTTTTGCTTTTTTAAAATTAATTTATTTATATTTAAAAAGAACTCTGAACTGTAAAATCAATCCACATCTTTCTTTAATCATATATCTTATTTAAAACCTGTTATCAATACCGGAGATTTTAAAAGGAGAACTAAAAAAAGATTTCTTTATTCTGTTTGAGAAAATCATTAAATGTAAAAAAGGTAAATCACAGAGATGGCCTTAGTGCTAACAAACGGACAAAACCCAGGAAATTTAAATGTAAATTCCACACTCCTTGTCAAGAAAAGACACCCCCCCAAAAAAAGATAAGAAGAAGGGATTATTGCTTATTTTTTCCCAATACTCTATTAATATAAATGCTCATTTTTGAGGTAGGGGAAGGGTGCATTTAGAGTGGTAGCATATTCTGATATGCACTCAACTTTTAGCTTCATAATTATTTTTAATAAAGTAGTTTTAAAATACCTGTAATTTCAGCTGTTTATTTCACAATTTGCACATTTTTTCTTATGCCTTTCAACTGCTGAATTTATTCAGCCAATTTTTTTTTTGTTTAATAATAAGTTTCTATGCACAGGTAGATTAAATAAAAGAAATTATGTGTGGGATGTGAGCTCTCATTATACAAAATGTTTCTTTCCCTCTGGCTTTAGAGATAACTTTCCAAACATAAATTGCTTCAGTAATTAGTTTTCTTGAATATATTACATATTATGGCATAAATTTATGGGGAGCATTTATTGTCTGAAACACAGAAAACATATACAGAGTCCTAGGATAAACACAACTGTTTAATCCAACTTAAAAAAACCCAGCACTACAATATTTTTTTACAGTGATGAAGCTTTTTTACTTGCATATGTTCTAATGCTGTCCTTGTTTTGTATGGCTCTTTAAATCATCTTTAAATTAAAAAGAATTAAACATGAATTGCATATATTTTTACTCTGTTGTGGCTTAGCTCCTCAAATGTAGTAGTTCTAATTCAACAACTACAACAGTACTGACTGTCCTTTATGTCTTAAGACATAAATACATTTTTACTTCGTTTCTCCTTTTACCATTTACAGCTCTTCAGAGGACCTGAAACGCGTAAAATACAATAATTTTTTCTGCATTATACTTTGATTAATTTTCAAATTATTAATTATCAAATGCCCATACCCTACACATGGAATCAAATTTTTTCATTTTATTTTGATCACTGCACCATTGGTTTTGATCGAGTGAATTTTAAAACTCGGGCAGCCACGTGGCACACGCTGGTTGCAGCGGCATCCGAGAGCGCAGCTGCCCGTAGGGCAGTAACGAGCTGCGGAGCCCCACGTGGAAACTTTGCTCTACCTCAGTGCTGCAAAAAAAGAAATCAATAAACTGAGATAGCATTACAGAGAATTTGGTGATATGAAGGAGGAGGAGGTCACTCGAGAAAGAAATTTGGGATGGGAAATGGAGTAATATTGAGGACCCTTATTTAGCTTTTTTGAGTCAAATGATGACCCCGTAGAAAGACATGGTAGCTCTTCCACAGCCTTCTGTGGGGCCTGGATTTCATCTTCTACAGCCATGAATACCCTACAGCAAATATTTTCATCTGGGAGGAGAGAAAAGGAAAATACAAAGCAAGTATTCCTAGTGCACACAATGAATGGATTAACAGTGCTTAATCCTTCAGAATATAACAAACCCTTGTATTTTTATTTTTTAAAATAGTGCAATCATGTGTTGATATGGGCAGCTATTGTTTTAAATATTGCATAATGACATCACTTAATGGTGCATCACTTCTCAGGGATTTTGTGCAGAATCTTACTGTTTACACTAACACTGTAATTTAAGAAAGTATCTTATGCAAAGCCTTGAATCTCCTAGGGTCTAGGAATGAAATGTAATGCTAATTTGATTTAGTAATTTGTTCTCTCTCCCCAGAAACACACAATTACTGCTTTTGAAAGGCTTTTTTCTTTTTCCATCACGCCAGGACTAAATTGAAAGTTGAGTCGGCAGCAAAGCCCAGGCTGGGAACGTCGCAGACCTCTGCTACACAGCCTGTGACCAGCCAGAACATACAGTGCTGGGAGATTTATTTCTGAAAATGGAATGTTCATTATCTCTTTTTTTTTCCCCCTCTACAAAAAATGAAAACAAAATAAGTCTTGAAATTCCGTAATAATACTCTAAATGTGAAATGTGAGCTGAAAATAACGTGTGCCTCTGTGTGTCTAGAAGAGAGAGGGCTTGTAGCTGTCTGTGTGTCTGTTTGCAGGACAGAAGGGGGAGGTTGTGTGTGTGTGTGTGCACAGTAGTGTAGAAATAGTGGTTTCCTGTCCTGACCTGTAGATTTTCTTTCTTCCACGAAAGGAAATGGAGATAATTGATCTGACTTCCATCAGCACATAAAAGAGACTGTCGGCAATTTGTTTTCTGGAGGGCTACTTAAATATATGGTGATGTAGCAAGCAGAAAAGATCACCCACAAATTCTGCAGCAATCACAGATACATGGTAGGCACACCCAGGGGACCGACACATTCTGCCATTTGCAAAGTATGACTTTCTTTTCTTTCTCTCTCTCTCCCTCTTTCCTCTCCGTTAGGGATACACGATGTCCCTCCAGGTTCTGCAGTCTGGGTTTGATTAAATAATTATAAACTTCAAGCAGCAGATCTATCATTTACATTCCTGAACATGCCAACATATGCCTTTTGTGGGGATGCCAGCCAATACCAAAGCTTCTCTCATTATTGTCATTGAAAATACAGTGGTTCAATGTTTGTGCTATTTCCTGGATTTTGGCGATATAATGTTGCCCAGCAATTTGCTGTCAGTGCCAACAACACTAAAGAACTTCATAATAAATCCTTTCTATATTTACTCAGTCCACCACTGTGTCACTGAAATTAGCATTTTACAATCTTATGCTCCAAAGCACCTATTTTCTCTCTTTTAACTCCATGCCATTACGAATCCTAACAGAAAAATCCATCAAAGCATGGTTTGCTTCAGCTTTTCTGTGTCACGATTGCTGTCAGTCATGTTTGTTTTCTGAAAGGATGTGGAGCTTGTAGCTTCGTGGTAGATGATAGTAAAGATAAACCAAACTAACAAACAAGACAGAGTGTTTAGTTTAGAAATGCTACAGAGATTGGCTTAAAATGTCAGATGCCACCACTTCACGCAAGTTAAAGTACAGAAGACAAAATTTACAAACAAAGATACCACAAAGTAACAGGACCAGATCCTGCTCTGAGGTCCACATGGGCCAACTCCACTCATCTGAGTGACAGGCAGAGCGAAGAGAGAGGGTTTGACTCCACTGAGTGAAAATATCATGCTAATGGAAGAAAATAATAATTAGTGCAGGGGCTTTAGCAAAGGGCTATTCTCAGGAATACTCCAGCCAACTCTCCACGGAAACCGTGGGGCCACTAGGGCTCAAATACTGTTGTATCTGGGTAATCCAGCCCTTTGCTTAAAATGATGTGAAAGAGAATAAAACGGTGCCTGTCGCACAGAAATCTGCAGAGGGGCTCTCCTGCGAACCCTGAGTTTGGGGGCCTGTCCAGTTGGTCAATCTGGCACCAAATTCCACTCATCTGTGGTCTTACTAACGGGGGGGTGACACTGTGGGGTGTGCCCACTGGGAAAAGCAATGGGTATGGTCCGAGCAGGGGAGCAGCTGGTATTAGAAAGTTTGAGGGGAAAATGAGAAGCAAGGATTTTCTAGGAAAACAACGGACAGGTTTGATAGAAAGGAGAGAGAGCAGAGTGAGATAGTTTCTGGTTTTGCAGTGAGAAAAGTGAAAGCAATGCTTTCTGGAAACACAAGGATGACTGGAGAAAAGGAGGCTTGTGAAGATACACACTGTTGGACCAACACTAGTTTTGTTTCTTACTGAAATAAATGGCAGTTGGAACTTTTCAACTAATAGGAAGAGCATCATTGCTATCCTCTCATAACCTCCAAAAAGCTTAAAAGATTTTGCTGAATGTTCTGGCATAGAGCAAGTCCGCCAAAAATACCCCTCATCCCCCAGAATGGAGTATTTTGGAAATGTGGATGTGTGCGCGCATGGAGTCACGGGGCTGGGAAGGAAACTGCTCTGTAATCTTAGCCCTCGTGGCAAAAGCAGCTCCCACAGCACCGTGTGATGTGGGTGCACGCAAGCTGAGTTACAAGCTTTCACAGACACAACCTATCGTTATGAAAACTTCACAGCAGAAGTCATTTAACCGATCCTGTCATGCCCGCTTACGGTGGTACAAATGCCACGGTTGCACCAGAGAGCGTCAGGGCCACGGCATAGGCTCACGAGGACAGGGCATGCTTTGTAGGATCGGTTCGAGCGTTTTCATTAATCACAGGGCATTTTGAATAGCAAGGATACTTGCAAGGGAAATAAGATACTGCACGGCAAGAAAGACTATCTGATTCACAAACTGAAAATAAGGGTTATTTGGCTCAGCAGCTCAGAGTGCCTACAGACCCCCCTTCTCTCGGTGCGAGACCCGTGGGATTCGCAGCAGGCTATCAGCCACCAGAGGACACTCTTATTTCTCCAGGAAAGTGCTCTGGGCAGCGTGCAACCATGAACAGGAGACTAAGCCGAGAGGCTTTTAAAGCCGAAAACCAACCTGATCTTCAGGTCAGACCAAGAGCAATTTTGTAAACAACTTCCAGAGAATGAAAAGCAAAATGTAGATTATGAGACAGGCAACAAAGCAGGATTTTCTTATATTGGGTTGTACACCCTTGGACTAAGCCACCTATTAACGTGTTTACTTAAGCGTGATAATGAGACAGACACATTTGATTACACAGAGAAAATGTTTCAGCCGGTTGAATTGTTCAGGGAGTAACCTAGCTTTTCCTCTGGTTTGGAATTTTGTCGTATTCATGCAGCAGTAGCGTTTTTCATAACCTTGTTTTAGCAGTAGTGCTTTTCATAACCTTGTTTTAAGCCCCCACAGGTGATGGAAGAGGGTGGAAAAGATTAATAAACACAGAAAACAAAAATGCTCATGCAATTCTGCCTGCATAGACAGCTGGCTGTGTAGCTGTATATGTAGTTACCTGTATGTCAAATGTCATACGTGCATTAGGTGAGAACACGGGACCAGGTATACAAAAGTGCCCAGTTTATGCCTCTGCTGAGGCCTCTTCCCCTGGTAGAGGCATTCAAAATTCCAGAAACTCTGGGAACTCAGCATATAAAACAGTGAAATGAAATGAGAAAGAATCCAAACAACAGAAACCACCCCATTTTTCTGTTTCTGATTTTTCTACTCTAGATGTATTGTTCAAATTCTTTCCTGGTTTAAATCTGTTGAGTTGTGTGTCAGTGCTAGAATTTGCATGGAAAGGGATGTCTGTTACCATTATAAAACACATCAATCTCCGGAATAAAGAGAACTCTTCCGGTGTGACATGCTATCGCGGCTGTATTCTGCTTACAGAAGGATGCGCTGACTCCTTCCTGTGAGCACTGAGGACACAGGTACAGAAAAGCAGAACAGGGGCTCGTACATCTGCTTAGAAGTAATGGGGGTGAACGGGCTGGCACAGCTTCCAGCTCATCAGAGCAACTCCATGGAACTAAGTGATGAGCCTACACGTTTTATGAGTTTAAACAGTAAGAAGAGACTGATCCCTAATTCTCTAGACTTGTGGTGTGACCAGAAACCACCTCCTTTTCTGCTTCTGATTTTCCTCAGTAGTAAGGAAAACTGAGCTACAAGAACAATATTTCACCAACAATTTCTTCTAAAAGTATTCTAATAAAAACATCCTGAAACTAGCATTCAGCTACTTCCTTTATAAGTTCTTTTTTGTTCTGAGTTTTAAGATGGTGGTTTAAATCAGTGGTTTTAATCTTAACTTAAAGAGCACAAAACAGAGTAAAAATTATTACTGAAAATAAAAAAAAGTTTTGCTGTCTAACTTACGATTAAATTAATAGCTCAATTATTTACTGAAGTTATAGTAGTCCTTCCCTTAATTTGTCATTAAATGACAGGAAAAACATCTATTCTGGGCTCTAAAAAAATCTGAATATAAGCAACTGGAAAAAAAAATGTGGGCAACTTTTCAGAGCCTCTGAGATGCTGGGGAATACAGCAGATATGAACATTGTTTTAATTTATTTTGTCTGCTTCCATCTGTGCACACTGCGCTGTTGGTTTGTTGCGATGCTTGATTTGTTATTTTATACCTCTGTGTATGAAGGTCACTTACTCTACTTATGTTTTCACTTATGGGACCTCATTCATTTCACAAACAACTACTGCTAGGATGATAGAAAAGTTTGCTGAAAGATACGAAATCCCTATGATACCAAGGCGGCAGTGATTATTCTCACACTGTGACCACTGGGAGGAAATTTCCCTGGCTGATTTTGGACAGTGTGCTCCTGGATTAACGTCTTTGGTAGATAAGCAGCGATACAGGTTGCATTCTACCAAAAGACCTTTGTTACCAATGTGAAAATACACTTTTAAGTTATGGGATTTCTCTTCCCATCACCTTTGATGATACTCAAGCATTCCTGCATACTTCTATGCCCAGCAAAGCACTTTAGGAATGCTAAAAAAGGAAGCAATGGCACCAATAGACATTATCAAAAGCAAACATCAAAAGAAAGCAAAGGTACCAACAGACATTATCTTCAGTCCATTTCAGGCTTTGGGAATTTGATCTTCCTCAAGCCGTTTTCCACCACATAACATCCAGATGCCATGTTGTCACCACGTGCCCCTAGCTTTGTACAGCACAATCCTGATATGGAGTCCACTCACAGAAGCTCAGTTATGCGACCCAAGGACAGCTGGGCAGAAGAGTGTTACCCGTTTCTTAACTATAATCCCTTCATATATCTATCTTCACTAATCTATCCATAGCACCAATTACTATATCCCTATTTTCCACTTCTACAGCCCCCTGAATCCCGGTTTTCATGCTGCCCTATTGAACATGGTATGACCTTCTAGTCTGCTTCTCCAAGTCTCTTCCTCCAAATTTCTCCTTTAGAAGCAAAATCTCTAGATAGGGTCTAAGAAGTGAATTAGGTAACTGTTATTGTAAAAATTTAGTCATCTTCTTAGAACTGTCTGTGTCTTACCTTGAATATTCATGGACGGAAAACGAAGCATGCTCTTTTCCACTTGCATCCCTGTCCTTAGCCATGTTAGTCAGGTCACATCTGAAGGCGAAGCAGAGGTGTATTTGATGCCCAGAACTCTGCCTTTCCAGCTATTCTCTTGAGCACTTGGTGCTCTACTGATGCTTTTTAAAAAAAGGTATATAATAAATGCAAGATTAAATGGGACTTTTTTTTCCTAGTGTCTAGCAAGAGTATGCTTTATGCTAGGAATTACTTCTGCTGTGATCATCATTAAATAATATTGCTGCAAGCAAAAAATTACATTGTGCAAACCAAATAAAAACAAAACCAAGCCCATTCAATCCCATACAGTTTCCTACAATGTTTTCTGCAAAAACATATACTCACGCTTCAAGAAAGTACTGTAAAAAATCTGGTTTGCTGGGTGGGTGGGGTCTTCACTGGTGCTGTGCCAGGCCATATATACGGGATTCTGCTGTGCTTGCTGCTTTCTTTATCAGGTAAACAGAAGAAAATGTATGTGGAAGGTGAGAGCAAATGGCATCCTATAAAATAATCGAAGTCCTTTCCACCATTAACCCTCTGAAAAAAACCCAACTAGGTGTGAGAGCAAGGCAGCAATAAGTGAAATAGAGCACAAAATATCAGGGATTAAAGACATCATGTGCAAGAATGCATGCAGTCTCAGAGCTATTTGGGGACTCAGTCCTCTGATGGATGCAGTACACAGCATTTGCAGGGTTAACTGGAGAAAAAAAAAAGTTATGTTGCAATTCACTGATTTACAGGAAAACATCTGCTTTACCACTTTGGGCCATATTTCTGTTTATTTACCTGAAACATTAGTTTTATACCTTTACCTTTCAACTATGCCAGTGAGCACACCAGGGTAGATTACAGATGTGTCACTGAGTAGCCTCAACCCTCTTTAAGGCACACAGGGCTGCAGTACCGTAGTAGGTGTGGATTCTCTTACCACATGGCTCTGGAAAACGTTTTCTTCTGGGCCCACCTAATCCCATGGAAGAGTCTACTACCTTCTAGTACTCGTGGTCACTTGGCTGTTAGCGCTTGCTGTACATTTTAACAAGGGCTTTCTAACCTGTTTCTGCCTGTTTGTGATGAATTTTCAAAGGCCTACTACATAAACTATTTCAGCAGACCTAGCTTGTTTTAGGACTGTAAGAACTACAAGGCTGAAACAGTACATTAGCTCTTAAAATAACCTTAAAGTCACCAGAGACTACAGCAATAAGTGTTTTGCAGAGAAGAGCCTGGAGAGTATTTGCCTACACAGCCCATCCACCGTGGACTGCAACAGTTTCTCAACACCCACTAGAAAACCGAAGAAGTAAGGTAAAAAACGAACTTCATTAAGAAAGCAGGTGATTGATGACATCACCAAAGACCTATCTCACCGTGACAGCAGAGAGTTTATTAAATGCATGTCCAGGATTTTTTTCAGAAATGGCTTGCGTACCATGCGATAGAAGAGCTATTTTTTAAACAATACACAGCTCCCAAATGCACAGCCCTGCCACCCTGGCGGGAGGGAAAATTTTCCCCGTAACTCTAAACAGAGAGGCTGATTTATGCCCCAGCTGAAGGCGTCAGTCAGGCCCGGGGGAGTCTCACGTGCCTGACTCGCTTGCTGGCAGTGACCAGTCTCCCCAGTACTACTGGGTACAGCAAGCAAACCCCAAAATGTTTCTGAGACTCTACTCACGTAACTCACGAAGGCCCGCACAGGTGACCAGCATAAGCACCGTTTGCCCATGACCTTGGAGGCCAGCAGAGTGCAATGAAACACGCTTCAGCAAGAAGAGGCTGACACCTGACCCTGCACCAGCCCGGCTGGTGATGAGGAGGAGGCACCGCTCTCCGACAGGCAGGCGTGTAGGTAGGCAGGGCTGAAACACAGTGTGTTCCAGTAATTTGGGATGACAGGGGAGACATTGCAGGTTATTACATCTAGCGCACGTTGGGGCTTTGTTTTGTCTAACTTGTGCGATATTCTGGGGCTCTTTGCTCTCGCCCCAAACTCTGGGAGGAAGCACGGGGGGGGTGAAGAAAAGGTAGCAAGAAGGAACAAAACACCTACTATACTCACACTGGCCCAACACAGAGACCAGGCCACATTTGGGACTGATTTAGAGAACTATTTGGCAGCATCTACGGAAAAATGGAAGATCAAATGACACCTTTCTCTAGACTAAGTAATTTCTACAAGTTAAATGTGAAGCACCCCAATCAGCCACAGTGATAACCCTTCTGCTGTTGAGTTCATATTGTCCCTGTTTGATGTTTATGCATGTGGTTGTATACACCCATAGCTAATATTTGTCCATTGGTAGGGTCTCAAAGATTTCACAGGGGATATGAAAACCCTGTTTAGAAAATGTGAGCCTATAGCAATAGATGGGCCATTCTAGTTACTTCTGGAGGTCCATTAGTGCTCGTCCATGGCACCACTCTCTCCCCATAAGCACCTGAATAATGGAATTGAAAAGGGATATCAGACTTGACACCTGAGTTAGAGGGAAAGCATTGCTAAGCTCTTTGGTAGGATGGAGCGGAAGAACGTCAACAGAAGACAGTTCCTTGGGACCATTCCTCGAAGACCATTCCTTCACACTTCACAACACAAAGTTGTGATGACTTTAAGTAGGTATATATTCTCAGAGACAGTTGTTCTGATATTAAAAGAACACAGGACAGAAGGGTATTACTATCCCAATACAGGGCAGTGCTTCAGCCTGGGTGTTTTTATTAGAGCTGAGAGAGTTTAAGAAAAGAGCCCTGTAACGTGCATGTCCCCCTGGTGAGTTTATGCATGCTCTCACAGCTCTAATAAAAACATACGATGAAGGTAAATTAGGGCAGACGACTGCTTCTGTCAACACTGAGCAAACAGCATCTTTAAGGTTTATGTGTGACTTAGAATTCAAGAATGCAGACTTTGTTTTTCATTGATGGGCTTGTTAAAGAAAATACTTTGATAATTCCAGAGGAAAAAGAAATTATATAGAAATGTGAAGAGATTAAAGCAAAGAAAGAGCCTTGACATCAGACGGGAGCTTGTTTGATTAGGTCACCCTATAGACTAGAAATAATTAAAAATAAAGAAGACAGATGGAGGATGTCAGGTGCTTAAAACAACATCTCGAGTCTACCAGTGCTTGTGTTCGTGCGAGCCAAGACTTCAGGCTTCGCAGATGTCGAACGTGTCTTTTGGCTGAAGATCTCAGGAGGATGGGGAGAGGCACCAGAATTTAGTGTGAGCAGAATGGAGATTGTGCAAGTCTGACAGCAATGAAGAACATTTGCCGCTATTAACAAGCGGAGAAGGAGATTTCCCGTCACTGTTCTTGGGCAGGCAGACAAGCTTGCCTCTAGTCTGGTTCCCTGTCTTTTGCTCCTCACCTGCTGCTGATTGCTCAGTCTGCCTTTGAATTAATGAAGTGGGTATTTGCCTTAAGGAGCAACTTGTTTGAGTCCCAGGGGAACTGCTCCCGCCTGCCTGGTGGCTGCAGCGGCAATGCCAGCAGCCTGGCAGGTGGTGGCAGATCAAAAAGAAAAACTCCCACAGAGCTTCTGGGGATTTCCTCACTAATATGCTGATACATACATTAGTTGACTGACTGACACTGCCTAAATATTTGCCCTTTACTGCTATGTTTGGCCTTGATTTTATAGCAACTTTGGTGGTTTGTGACTTAGCCCACTTTATGCATGAGCTCCTTTGACTTTTGCTTGCTGCCCATCTGCTAATCACCGCTGGAGGATTAGAAGGGTTGACATCAGGCCATTTCACCTGAGTTTTCTCTTTCTCAGTGAGAAACAAATGAGTTTTCACCCCCCACCTAAGCGCTGCAGTCAGTAATGGAACACTAATGGACTTTGACAGAAACTAAGAAAGTCTATGCTCATATATTTACCTTGCACAACACTATATATTAGTTCAGGAGCAGGAAGGAGTTCTGTGTCTGGACATCTCTCCAGAAGGTATTTGCATGTTTGCTAAATTCCCACTGAACAGGGAAGCCTGGAAATAGCACAGATAAGCTACTGTTTCCCAGCCAGCACCAGGTCCAGCTGCAGCCAAAGCCTCGGGTTGCTCCGTAAAAGATCGAGACAGATCAAGACTGTTGGAGGCAAAGAAACCAGAAGTATCTGCCTTCTCACTGTAGTCACTTGGAAGCTTGATGGTTAACTGGGAGAGACAAACAGGTAGCATGGCTGTTCAGGTGATGCTGGAAATGCACATTATTTAAGTATCTTCCCCAATCTGACATTATTTAGAACAGATACCACTTGTCCTACTATATAAAATGAAATAGGTAACTTCCTTTTTTTGTAAAAGTCAACTTGATAGGATCATGCATGGTATTTAACTGCAGTGATGAATACATATGGTTTAGGAATTCAATTATATTTAAGTTCTTCTCTAATAAAGCGAGAACAGCTGGCTGCCAGATCCTTGGAGTGCTTCGACTCTGTCAGGAGCATCCAGCATATTTTAAAACCATCTCTTGACCCTACAGAGGAGGTCAATGTTTCTCCTGGCAGCCCACTAGTTATTTTTTAAGTGTCTTGATTTTTTTCTGTGGCGTAATGCAATTTTACTCATTATCACTACAGATGTCAGACCAAGACTAGCAGGATTACAGCAGTAGCTGGAGCATATGGTTGAGTCATATGAATAATAATCATAAATCCTTTTTGACATTGGCCCATTATTACATCCTGATCATGTCCCCTTGGAATCTCTTGTTTGGTGTAATGTTTAAGTCATTATAAGGTATCTCTGGAGGCCCAGATTTATAGAGATCTCTATTGGAGAAACACAGTATTAGCAGTATGTTTATACAAACATAAAACACACGAATATTATACACCAATATATCTACATGTAATGTTTATGGAGACCTACAGGAGAAGCAATTAATGATTGGCAGTCACTAAAAGAAATGTTTCTGATGACATCTTAAGATCACAGTGTAAGTCAGAATGACAGAAACATTGCCTGAGCTGACATTGTTAAAAAAACCCCAAAGTATGTGCATATAAAGTGAAAAAGAGACAGTCTTTATAGTTTTAAACGGTAACATTTTTCTAGCTTTTACATTTTAGTTTGGGAGAAAGAAGGGTGGAACAAGCTGTGAAGGTAGCAATAAGAGTAAGGTTCTTCACGTGTCACTAAATGTTTGCTCTTTTCAGGAGGATTTTACAATTAGAGGCTACCAATTTCTTGGCCATCTGCAGCAGGCAGTAGTGATGAGGTCACAAAATCCCTGGGTATGAGAAATCCCAATCATGGGGAGGTTTTGATCCAGATTTGAATACTGATGCTCACTCACTGTATCTATAACAAGCTGACACAATATGCTAAATCAAAACCCTCGGGGTTTTAAAAAACACTCGATCTAAGTATCATAATTACCAAACTCAAGTCACAGTAATGTGAGAAATTCTGAGCAGCTTTCCCAGGGATGAATTTTTGTGGCAGGAGTCCATGCCACAACTATAGTGAAAAGAACCTCATTTAAGACTAGTGATAGAGCAGCCTCCAGCAAAGCCCCCTCAGATGTAGCAGGGATACCCTAAAACCAAACCTTTTGGATTAAGAAAGAAAGGCTCTCCACTGAGATTCCATCTAATGGGCAGTCCAAATATTTACAGGCTAAAACCAACACAACTATGTTAACAGAGCATCATTGGCTAGCACTGCTGACTAAAATGTGTTGAAAATGTCTTCATTTTTGGTAAAAGACATTTTCTCAAACCAGGCAGATTTCTTGTTACCAATGCCCACCACCCAGCTGTCCCTTCTGTGTCTGAAAACCCACGTTAGGTGCTGAGCCGATCTCACCCAATGTCGGGGAAGATACACAGCCGTACCAGCCAGCCCTTGGAGGTACCCCCTGTTTGTTCTCCCTCCCGTTGTCTCTCTCCCTTCCCTTTTGCCCCACTTTTCTGCTCCTGTTCTGTTTTTAACGAAGGGGAATGTTTACGGGAAATTTGTATTGTTCCAAAACTATTCAGCTTCGTTTTGGAGCGACTCCCCCTTTTTTTCACTTACGCCACTGTGCTAAGCACACCAGCAGGCAGCTGGAGCATTCATATACTTTAGGCTGTGCCTCAAGTGCCTGTTAGACCAAGAGACACCAGTGGCTAAACGCGCGGCTGCGTGCCACCACAGGCGTGTGCCGCCTGCGCTCAACACCCCCCTGCATCAGTCCCGCACAGCCCGTGGGGAAGGGCTGCACAAATGGGTCTCTCCCGCAGACGAAGCCCGGTGAGATGGTGGCCTCACCAGTGGGAGGGGTAGCCTACATCTTGATTTGCAAGTGGTCCTTTATTTGGAAAGGACCCCTTTTTTATTCCAAGCACAAAAGTGATAAACAGAATAAAATGAATCTAAACACTAAAATGTAATAAAAGTCAGTCTCCAGGCCTGACCAGCTGTCCTGACCGTAACTGGAAGACAAACCAACTTGGTACAGCTGTGATCATTAAACACGCCAAGGCAAAGACCTGAATTCTTGAAATGATACAACATATTTGTGTTGAAAAAAATAGCCCTGCTCTTGAATTAAGTGCAAGAGTGTTGTGGTGTTTTTCCTTTTTTTTTTTTTTTTTTTTTTTTTTAATGGAATACNTATTATTGGGAACTGATTCCCAAAAGTCAGCATGCTCCGTTTTTGTTTCTTGCAAATAAGTGAAATATTTTGGTATTTGCCAATTAACAGGGCTTTTGAAACTGCTTCCTATTTGCAGAAATGAAGCAGATTGCGATATACAGAAGTTATCCAAGAGGATACTTTAGACAGATGCACCAGAGATGACATCTCTCTTGTCATCAGTAAAAATGATACAGAGCATATTGCTAAGTTATTCAGCAATTTCCAAAGAATCCTCTTTAATGCACAATAAGAAACAGATCTTGGTTGTCTTTTCGTGGATGTCAGACTTAAACAAAAACACAGAATGCACTTGCAACCGTTGGTGTGAAAGGGTACTTTCAAGTGCGGACCTATTAACTGAAACATTCTGCTATAAGATATCAAAAGACTGCCTATTTGCCACAAACTGCGCAAAGTTATACTCATTTTTCTTAGTGGCAGTAAGTGGTTTTAATGCAAGTAATGGAATTTAAAACCAGAAAGTCCTTATTACAATTCAGAGTGCCCTTTGTCCTTTGATAATGAACACCATATTAGTGTCTTGAAGAAAAACCAAAACCTTAAAACAGGATATGTTGTTTCAGCATTTTGAACTAAGTGACCAAAACTTTACTACTGGAAGTTGATTGCATTTAATTGCATATAGACAAAAATCTAAAAACGAGTTCCAAACTCTCAGTTGTGCCAGCAATAAGAATAAAAGGAGGATGGACTAGCATATTATAAATTAGAAAAATATGCCAGAAAGGGATAACCTTCATAAAAAAAAAGTCATGTGTGATATTTGGTATAAAGCACTTGTATTTGCTGTGCTGGAAAAAGACAAGAAAGGAAGGGAGGGAAAGGCAAGGCAAGGCAAAGCAGGGGCTTGCATTGCATGAAATGCATCCCAAGAAGCTGCTGGAACCAAATGTATTGCAATTTTAATTACTCTTACCATAAAACTCACTTGGTTAAAAACTGAAAGTAAAATCCAGAACTTAAAAAAATATTTCAGCTGCAAATGTAGAACAGGGATATTCCATTTTGGCAGGGCTAAAATTGACTATCATACTAAAACAGAACAGTATTTATTTATACAACGTGTATAGTGTTTTTAAAAAAAATAAACCATTGGCATCTAAAACATAACATTTAAAGCCTATTTCCCAAGTAAACAAGTTCTGTGATACAGAAGAAAAAAGAGTAAAAAATTGTCCTTCCCAGCAAATCAATAAATGAAGAGTACTCCTTAGATAGGAAATTTCAGTTAAATTACATTTCTATTTGCAATTCATTTAAATCAGATATGCCTGGTCCTCCTCCATATATATATATATGCCTTACAAGATATCAGTCAAATATTCCTTCTCCATAAACTTGCTTGATAAAATCTCAGAAGTCTGGATGAAGGTTTTTTGAGAAAAATATTCTGAAACGAACAAATTTTCACTGGGTTTTTTTTTCACCTCAAAATATTTTGAAATTTAATCTAGAACTTAAATTTTTCAGGCAGAGATTTGTATAATGCTCTTTTCTTCAGTTTTAGTTTCTGGCAGGTCAGTAGAAGTACCTGGTGTCAGCTCCTCAGCATGGACTGAAATACGCTGCAAGTGTCAAGAGTGAAAAGAAAGACATGAACCTGAATTCCACTAATCTCTTCAGAAGTTTTTGGACTACTTTTAAGGGGTCCACAAAAGACGGCAAAGCAGAGCAAATCCATTACCTGCCGCTGTGGACCCCTTAAAAGCAGTCCAAAGACTTCAGAGCTGTTGTGGGCTCTTTAACTTTCCTAGCACAGCTCTGCTGAGATTAGGACTGTCATTAACCTCTCGGTATTGCTCTGCTCTGGACCATACAGACACGCCAGTCACTATGGAGTTTCTTCTGGTAACGTAAAGTGCTGTCAGGGGTGGTTAAGATATACCCACTGTGAATGAAATGAAAAGGAGAAGAGGTTTTTAGTCAGATGAGCCCATCTCCTTAAATAAGAATGAACGGACTGTACTTACTATATTATCCGATTACTATTATTGACAGAACACAAACTAGTGAGGAGGAAAACTGGCTTATAAAAGCAAATATGTGGCAAAATTATAAATATGTCTAAAAATTGAGAACACATTTTACAATTCTAGAATAAAAATGTCAGGGAAATGTCTTTTCCCCAGAATTTTGATTTTGTGTAATATTTCAAGAACGCTGTGTTCTTATTACAGAGTGAGTTAATATTTCTTAAGAATTGGGTGTTTTGAATACTAAGCATTTTTTTAAAAAATTGGGAACTGTGAATACCGATTAACTTAAGAAACAGAAAATGTGAATAGTGACCAACTCAAACTAGTTTCAGATGAAAAGTCTGAGGTAGGATTATTCTTGAAAGTATATTCTCCTTTATTTTGTCTACTTCACTTATAAATCAGACAAGTAAAAGGCTATTCAGTCCATCTATTTCCAGATTATTGCAGTGTTGCATCATCTCACCAAACGGGGAAACTTCCCCTCACTTTATTTCTTACTGCATTCCTGATTGAATTCATCCCCAAAATACCTGTCTCCCAAAAAGCTGTCTGCCAAAGGCTGCCAGAGGTGTGCAGAGGGATTGGGATGAGGCTGAAATCCCACCGAAGTACACAAAAGCACGTCTCAGAGAGTGTTGCTACTGTTTTCTAAAGGACTAAAGGTGCTAAGGAGAAACAGGGTGATTTTGGGAACCAAATTCCATGTAGTGGTGATGAAGTCTCATTTGAATGCTCCCTGGATCGTATTTAAGTTTTCCCAAAGCCATCCCTGCTGTGGAGGATGACAGTTATGGGGAATAAATGTCACTGTTCCCTCAGGTTATCTGCGTGACATTACCCTGCTTGACTGCCAGGAGTTAAATCAAAGGAGGCTGCTGAGGCAGAAACCAAATGAACACACACACACCCAGAAACTGGTGAGGAAAAAAAAAAAGGGAAAGAAAAAAAAAACAAAACAAGCAACAAGTTGAAGAAGTTGGAGGGTCCAAGGTAATAGGTGTGCCCTGCGGGCCGGTCAGGTTTGCCCATCAAAGAGTGTAAACTTAGCATGAGTGGTGGATCGAATCCTTACCCGCTTCTGGCTCCAAGGGAGGAGAGCAGTGGCAGAGGTGCAAGGTGAAGGGGATCCTAGGGAAGTGCAGGCAGGAGATGCAGGCAGCAAAGCAGCTCTCCCCAGCCAAAGGACATGGCTGGGGCCACCTGCCTGCGCCAGGTGGGAGTCCGAGGTGAGGATCAAAACAGGAGAAAGGACTCCTTTTTCCTGTCGTGCTCCTGCCCCTGGCAGGCAGATACCACTAAGGTTTGAGGCCGCTCTCTCTAAGTGACTTTAACCAGTTGCTACCATGGCTGTCCGAAGAAAAAGTGCTTGGAGGTGAACTTTTGGCATAAACTTAAATAGTAAATTATGGGTGACAATCTGGAAAAATGGACATAAGAGTAAGGAGCAAGAAGCCAAGCTATTGCATCAGCTATAACCCCAGCAATGAGAAGAGAATTGGATGCAGCTTGCCATGTAATGCCCAAAGCTGTTATATATTTAAGGAAATGATATTTACTGGAAGATAACATTCTTCTACCCCCATCTGGATTACTGAAAATAACATGTAAGTCTTTAAAGATTTACAATTAAGTGATAAAGCAACGTTTTTCCATGAATTACAGGGTGTCTTTGATTCCCCTAGCAATATGATGCCATCTTACCGTGATGAGATTTTTAAGTGCTCGTATAATTTTCATTATTATTCTTAATGAAGGAGGTGTACAAGCTCTCTGAGAAAAGTATAGGATGTATAAGCAACAGACAATACCATTGCCTGTAGGAACTAATATTTCTTTAATAGCAGTTGAAATATTTATTGCTAATCAGCTATATATGGCTTTATACTAACTTGAAAGACAAGCCAACTTTGTACAGACACCACTAAAGGTACGAGACAGCTTTCCTGTCATCAGCAAAATGATATACAGCAAACTATTGAATAATTCAACTAGAAATGCTCAGAGATCACCTTTACAAAATATGAAACAGAACCCCGAGCCTTTCTTTGATGTCAAGATTTTACAGAGCAACAACAATGCGCTCTGGATGAAGGAGGACATCGCTTTGATAAAATATACGATATTCAGTCCTACATACCTTTTTAGCCATGTAACACTGCATTCTCTTTACAAGACTATTTTTTTTAGTACTATAGACACTTCAGAAGAGTAAAAATGTGATGTGTAATAAAGCTGTGACACACAGAAGAGTAGTAAAAGACTAGTCTATATTTCCTGGCCCCAGCCAACTGACAGGGTTAAAAAGGTTAATACCCTGACACAGGACACCAGCGGCTACTGTTATATGGGGAAATCTTTTATTTTTTATGTTACTTGTCGTAAGAAAAGGCAAAGAATATCTTAAAGCTCTTTAAATCAAGCCAAGCAACCTCAAACAAGCAACTCAAAAAAGATCCAGATCTAACGGAATTACTATTTATTTTTCTGTGTAGTTTAGAGCTCAGTGCTGCTTGAAAATAATCTTCTAAAACTACTATAAGACATGCTTGGACATTATGCATGGCGGTAACACGTTGGACTTCTGACTTTCTTTTTACAGAGTTTTAGATAGTGGATTTGGTTTCATGCCCACCCTGTTGGAAGAATATGATTGCATACTCATTTTTTTACTATTTAATTACAGAAAAAGTTGAAAAAACTTAAAAATTCTTTAGAAGCTCAGATTTAAATTAATAATAAAAATAAGCATTTATTTATATTTATAACTAATAAATTAACTTCCATTTAATTCCATGGGATTTAGGTGCATGAATAATTTCAAAAATCTTGAAGGGATTTACAGCTAATTAAGTGTAAAACCTGAAAATTATTTACATAGAAAGTAGCTTTACAACTTTCTCTTTTTTCAAAATTATGTAATAATAACTTTGCGTAAAGTTTGAAAGGTGTTAGTTACTACGATTCGCTATTTGTATGGAATATTGGGGGAAATTTTCACTGGAAGTTATGAGCGATTGGCTTCAGAGACACAGTGTTTACAAGGATTCCTTTTCAAAGAGAAATTCCAGCCATTGGTCTGGTAATGATACAGCCTTTGTCTCAGAAAAACAGACTAAGAATATTTATGCTTGAGGAAAAGACCTGCCTGTGTAAAAGAATGTTCAGTTTTTCTGTATTCACATTTATAGGATCTCTTGCAAGATACTCTGGAATATATTATTGGAGCTGGAAATAGAGCCATCAGAGCCAAGCTTGCTTAACCCCTCCTCGCTGCAGAAACAACGGTTACTACTAAATCCACCCACAGAATTCTAGAAAGGGCTTTTTGAAATGTTGTTGTGTTTAGTTTTTGTTTGTTTTTTTTTCTTTTTTTTTTTTTAAATCAATCGCAAGGCATCTGCATTACCTGAAGAAAAACATTTACATTTGGACAGTATTTTATAGAAGGTATTTTTAACTTCCAATTCAGGCCTCTGTTTACAAGGGGAAATCTTTTGGGTCTCATGTGTTGAGATGATACAAATTTCTAATGCTTGTTCTTGCACATGTTTTATATTTAAGTGCAAACCTTTGTGTTATGGCTGAGATCACTGCTGTGTGAGTAACAACAGGTTGCGCCGTATACAAACACGGCATAATGCCGCCCAGAGGGCTCTACGGTTATCCATACATCATCCAGCCCCGCTGCGGCACTACCACCCTCACCAGAGGGACACCCACGACAAGAACTGCCTCTGGTAATTTACTATTCACGAGCTACATTGTTTCTTTCTCCAATAATAAAGCAATAATTGCCAATCATTATTTTATCCTGAACTGGGCTT
>VZSZ01012139.1:166379-340808 GCA_013398815.1 Ibidorhyncha struthersii
TTATGCCAAACACTTAAGTTACAAACAGAGGGGTGGATGTCTGGGGAACTTTTATGTGGTGGTTTCATTGGGGAAACTTCTTGCTTGCTATCTATGTGGTCAGTGCATCTGTCTACCCTCAGGCCTGACTTTTGGAGAAGTAACAATGTGGTTCCAAGAGGAGAAAGAAGAAAGCAGAGGGCAAATATTTTATATTATGCTTAATATAAAATAGTCAGTGATGTAACTTGCAATAACAGAACATCGTGTGACTTACACAGTTATAGTGAGTTCACAGAAGAAAACGCTATGACATGATTTAGGACTGGATATTATCTGATAAAAATAAATAAATCCCCCAAACCCAGCAAAAATAACCTTAGACAAAACAGCAAACGTACAAGCAAAATATTAGCCCAGCAGCAGTGAAGAGAGCGTGACCCGGGGCAGGCGCTGGGGGTCAGCCAGCGTGTGGGGGGCAGTTGGCAGGACCATGGCGGGTGGCATGACACGCCACGTGGCGGGTGGCAGGACAGCTATGCTCTCCCTGCAGGACGGAGCCACCGGCAGGGTTCCCTTCAGATGCCTAACAAGGAAAACTCTCCTCCGCAGAAAGATTTAGACAAAAATGATAATCACTTGCCCCACTCTGCCACTGAGCCAGCACACAGTAGAGGAGCAAAGTGACAACCTGAAATGAGGAATCTTATCAATACTTGTAAATACTTAAAGGGAGGGTGCCAGGTAGATGGGAACAGTCTTTTTGCAGTGGTGCCCAGTGACAGAACAAGAGGTAACAGGCACAAACTTGAGCATAGAAAGTTCCATCTAAACATGAGGAGGAACTTCTTTCTTTTGAGGGTGGCAGAGCACTGGGGCAGGCTGCCCAGAGAGATGGTGGAGTCTCCCACTCTGGAGACATTCAAAACCCGCCTGGACGCCATCCTGTGACCCTGCTTTGGCGGGGGGGGGGGGGGGCTAGATGATCTCCAGAGTTCCCTTCCAACCCTGACCGTTCTGTGATTCTGTGAAGAAAGCAAACCTTTGTACTGTGTGTTTCCTGCAGTCGGAATGCGTATGGTGGCTTTTAAACAGCTGCAGCAACCAGCACCAAGGCAACAGCCAGACTCTGTCTGATGCACCAGAGGGAGCTTTCTGGCTGTTCTCCACACCAGCACCTTTATTCAAACCCAACAGCAGCAGTCAGCTTCTGGGCCTACCTGAATTTCGAGGATCTGCACCGCGTTTTGCCGTACCTTAACACTGTGGCAGTGGTTCAACCATGCAAAGCCTTGCAGGACCCCAGCTCCCAATGAACCCTGAGGAGCACCCTTGGTGGAAAGTTGGTACCACCCGCCAGGTCCCATTTGCTCCAGAGGGTGAGGAGAAATAGAGAGGGTGAAAGGCTCCTCCTCCCACCGCTCTGGCAAGTACCAGTTCTGCCCTTTGCAGGCTCTGCCCAGCAGCCCCATTGGCAGCCCCAGGGCTCAGCCCTGCAGCCACCAGCTCCTCAAAGATGAGGGAATGCAGCTATTTACCAGTCTGATGCTGCGACTGAAAGCTGAAGGCGGTTTTGCCAGTGAGACAATCAAAGGGAAACCTGTGAAAATATGCTTCCTAGCTATATCCGAGAGAAACCTATCCCGAGAACAAGTCACATGAGTTTAATAAACACATCCTTAAAACAGTTAACACTCTTACTGAAAATCTTCCAGTGATCCTAGCTCCTGATGGAAGTCTCATTGGGGTACACCTACAGCTGTCAGATTTGACATATAAAATCAAGTTAATCTGCTTCAAATTAAATTCGAGGAGAAAGAGGGTAAAAATTAAACACAATTGGTTTAGAATGAAATGGCTACTTTGTAGTTCTTGACCCTTTTATTTACAGTAAATATTTGGCTTTCTTTGGAGTATTTTTTATTTTGAATATCTGTAATTAATGACATGGTTCATTAGTTGCAGGGAACCTAATGTAGCTCTGCTATACAGTAGTTCACATAATTGTGGGAGGTAACTCATTCCACATGCTCGAACATTGTAATTTCAAAATATTTTCCTAATAGTTCTCAAATAGAAATATTTCTAAGCGTACATCGAAAACTGCCTATATCCAAGTAACATTAACAGAACATAGTTTAAGCATAACATACCAAGAAGTATTATTTTTGGCTATAACATAATTGGTATCACATGCTGTTGCTATTTTATATACTCTTTTCCTTTTTGCCTTAACTTTTATTATTCTATATGGGCACAGGTATTACCTGAGGGTGACTTTGCACAACAACATGTAGGTGTATACTAAGTACTGGAATTTTAGCCATTTAGTTTTCTCATTTCAAGCTGCAACAAATATATGAAGCAGTTAAAGAAACTAATGTAGCAAACTTTTCCCCTTACACTTGGCAGAATAAACATATTTTTAACGTGCCATTTTAAAAATCAATTTAGATAGGAAAGTGAAGTACAAGATCTAGAATAAGACCGAGCCTGGAAAAAATGAACACAGTGAATACTCCTATAAATCTCACTTTTATGTAGAGGTATTTGACTCTAAGTATTTCAGCTCTTTTGTCCCCCTTACCTGTAAGACCTTCAGAAGCCTGTTAAACTGCAGTCTGTACCCCAGTGGCTGGCTGGGTCCTTACCCAGACTTTAGGATGAATCAGACACTCATCTTCCACCCTATAAAACTCTTTATATGTGTGCCCACTTAAGATTTATACTCATCAGTCAATGGCAAGATCCTCAATACTGTGTGCCCAAGCTAAAATGCAACTAAGAAATCCCAATAGTGAAACAGGTAGTGGAGATTATTCCTCTTCCATCCTGCAGCTATTTTATGGGGAATCTGGGACAAGAGTAGATACGGCACAGTTAAGGATGTGAAATATTTACCTGTGTTTACTCTTAACAACATTACATGGATGTGACAATGTAGATGTAATAACATTGATGTCGTTATAGTGGATATTACTGGTTTCATAGGTATATAAGAGGGACTTGCTATGCATTTGTTTTTAAAGCAACAGTTTTTAAAGACTTTCAGGATTTACTTCTAACTATTAAAAGGCTGCCTAGCTACTGAAACAGAAGGATTTGCTTCTAACCCTGCTACGTAAATAAAGTCATTATGTGACTCAGCTTATACTTGAGTCTTCCCTGATCATGCAATAAACGCATTAACAGTCCTAACTGACTCAAGATCGATTATCAATGCTTGTCGTACTTTGAATCCTTAACATTTATGTAAGTAACAAACATGAACTCAGGTTCATGGTCTAAATCTCATTAAAGTCTATAGCAGCCTATCCATTGGTCTGAATGGCATTTGGGTGAAGATACTTTCTGGCTGATGGCAGAGTGTTTTAAATGAGTCCTCACCTCAGGTGTGTTCCTGGCTATGCCCTGACTGCAGAGGTGGGGACAACCTGGTCTCCTTGGGACGGAGCCGGGGCACATGGGCCTTGTTGAGATTTCATGGTCTGGCAAGTGGGGGACCAAGACAGAGACTGGTACCTCAGAGGTTACCTGTCCTGCCATGTATAGGTGGCCTCTGGAAGTAAAAGCAAAGTTACAGATCTCAAAAAGCATCAGTATGATAAAATACTTTAAATACACACTTTATATACACAGCTGCAAATTTGGTTTCATACTGGAAAACTTAAGAGAAAAGTGCCAAGTGTGGCTTATTATGATAAACAGGTGTATTACGTAGGCAATGCCATTTTCAGGAAACAGGACTGGGATAAAAATTACGAAGATGTGCAAAGTGTTTGTCCGCTTGAGGAAAAAAGCATTCCGTTATTTCATTATTTTCAGTTTGGACATACATGTCAGTAAGACTGAATTATCTTACGTAATACTGAGGAACTGTAGTGATCTTGCCTGTGGGGCTCTGTTTCTACTTACTTGTTTGCACATTCCTATTATATTCTACCTAAAATATTTAGGCATCTTTTTCACACTGAGGTTTGATTTCAGTAAGTATTCATAGACGAATTAAATTCTTCAGAAAGGAAAAATATTTATATTTGAAATAGCTGTATGTAAGAAAAAAGTCGTTGCAATTTGCAATGCAAATCTTATTGATTAGAAAATTAGCTAAAATAACTGTATTTGGATAAAATCAGAACTGTTATATACAAATCTTTTTTTCATGTTGGCATAGAGTACAATTTTATTCCTAAGGGCTTTTTAAGACAAGTGTAACTAACAAGAAAAATACTAAAATTAATATCAATTTTTATAGTAGCAAAATAGTGGTGTTTAGATTAGAAAATAACAGGGAAACGTAAATTATTGAAACGGTCATTACTGAGAGCCTCCTCTCCAAAAGCTTATTTTCAAGATTAATTGTGTGATAAGAACTACTGCTATTATTATTTCTCTATACAAACATTTCCATGATACAAACAAAACAAAAAGAGAGTCCCCAGCCAAAAACTTATCTGGTACTATGAAGTAAGAGAGAAGTTTTTAAAGCAATGAATACTCAAAGCTGCACATATTGCCTGGGTTTTGCCATTGCCATTTGTGCCATAAGGGAGGGTGTTAATTGCATATCCTGGGAAACACCCCCAAATTTTACCCCTGCATCAGCAAAGCAATGAAAAACATAATTCACATGATATATTCAGGTACTTCTAAACAATCACTTTAGCTAATTGTAATGTTTTAGAGTACCCAGAATAGCATCCAATATCATATGAAAAATCCACTCTGAGCTGTATTTATGGGACTAGTTCTAGTCAACGTTAGTAAATTGGACAGGTTTGAAGCAAACCAGTTCTGATTATATCACTTGAGACAATACACTATATTAGTTATGAAATCTTATGTATAAAATTAAAGCGTTTCCATGTTGACTCAGAATGGACCTCCTATACAGCTTGTGAACCACAGTCCTTTTTCACATATGTTCAGTATAATCCATCTATCTCTTATTTTAAGTAACAATCTGTACTTCAACCAGAGGTAGTGCAGTTAATTCATAAAGAACTCTGGCAAGTAATATCCACAAGTATATTTTATACTATGGCTTTGTCTTCAGAAACTAGTTTAGAACATCTAACAGCAACATCAACGGCAAAAAAACCCTATTTTGCGTGCACTTACATTAGAATTTTTGGGGGGATCAGTTACGTACCTGTTGAAGCGACCCCTCCACTTGCTTGGCTGGGGCTGATGCTGTGAAGCTGTGGAGGAACCCATGACATGGATAAACTGGAAGCCGTGTTTCAGAAGCCCCAGTAGGGCACTGGAGCTGTTGATAGGTGATCCGCCCAAGGGATTGGGGTAAACCTTGCCCAGAGTTACACTCCTGGCTTTATCGATACGTTGGGATGTCAGATCCTCTGCACCAACTGTATCATGTTACAGACTTTCTCCTGCTGAGCACATGGCTTGCTAATGTAGATTCAGTGTACGTTTTTCAAACATAATACTATAGTTTTACTAATTACCGGTGATCTGTTTCCAAAAAGTCACATATTTCAGCTTCTACAATGCTTGGTATATGGAGTACTTGATTCAGTGGGAGATGTATTTTTTGCTGTTACAATGGAATTTATTTGTCCTACATTTGCCAGAAAACTTTTTTAGGTGTTCTAAATACTAGTATTTACCAAAAAAAATAAAAATAAAATAAAAAAACAAACTCCCTCAAAAAATGGAGATGGAAAGACAGTATTTGCAATGAAGGAAAGAGAGGCATAGCTAGATTATGCCTAATTCACCAAGATTTGCAGTTGCAGCCAAAACCCTTTGATATCAGAAACACAAGTTATTCTACTTATGTCAGTTTGTTTTGGATTGGGACTTTTATTACTTAGAAGTGGAGTGCTAAACCATGGTGTTTCCGAACTTGTTTAAATCAAAGGGTTTTTACTACTTCTCATGTTCGATTCGGCAGTGCTGAAGTTAATGGAACTTTGTCCTTGGGTTCCATGTAAGCTGATTCAATGGTTACCATTAAAAATGTCAATATAAACCCACAGATACTTCATAAGTCGTAACGGGGATTTGGGACTTCTATCCTAAGCCATACATAAAATAATATCTGAAATTCAGAGATAGCGTTGTTTAACTGTTGGAAAAAGGTATTTTTTTCTAATGGAAGTCGCTGTGTAGGACATCCAAAAAGTTGTCGTCTTCTTATCCATATTTATGAAGGAAATTCTCCATTTTAAAGTTCCTGGTAGAATCCAACCATTTGAGCTAATTTTAATTTCAGAATGGATTAGGCCTGAAAACTCAGCTGGCTATACCAAGAGAACAGACTTCCTTGTATTTTCCCCACACACCCCCAATTTTGGATGTATTGAACATAAAGCGAGACAGGCAGACAGTCATATTTACTTATAGCAGAGACATTGCCAAGTTTATAGAAACAACCTTTATCAAAAGTTTTTTTGTCCGTTATATTTCTCTTCCAGATACATTTTGAATTTTCATTTCTTTTCATATTCCCTTAGAAACTTTGTTGATTTTTCTGTCTTGGCAACACAGTCTATCATTATATCTTGTTTTAAAATGTGTTGAGTGATTAGAGAGGAGTCAGCGCAAAAATAGCAACAGCCGTGACTGCCTGTGCCTGACCGAAAATACCCACCCTTGCGCCTTCAGACACATCGAGCTGGTGAGGCCACCCTATGGTAATGTCCGTTCAGAATTAGGCTCACCAAAAAGCTGTATAACAATGATAACAGAGCATTAGCCAAATTAGGTTTTCTGTCTCTCCTTATTCGTTTCTCTTGGGATAAAAATGTCACCCTGGGTAAACTACAGGGGACAAGCTCAGGTCTTTCTTTTATTCTTTTCTTCTAAGCCTCTATTCCCAGTTAAAAAATATATAAAATTAAAAAGCTCTTGTAGCTAACTTTGTCTGTATCACATATATTTCCTTGTAGCATACATATCGAAAATTTTTGATTTTGCAGAGATGATGCATTTCAGTTTTAAAGAATGACCCATCATCTAGAGACTTACTCTCACTCTTAGACCCCCATCACAAGAATTAATAAACAGCTAGCAATCTGCACTCTGATGACGCTTTCACAGTTTGAATTGGTTGAAGGCCTTTCCCTTAAAATTAAAATAAAATAAATAAATAAATAAATCACAATTGGAATTTTCCCACCAAAGCCACTGAGAGATACAGGGGGCATTTATTTCACAGGTGCATAAGCATAAATCATAACTTCATTCCCACCCTCATCCCCCCAGTCCACTACCTTTTCTGCCTTTAAATATATTTGTTGATTGTTTGTTTTATTCATCATTTTGTGCCCCTTTCTCATAATGGAATTCCTGTCATGGTTTTTCTACAGATTTTCAGGATAAAAGCAAACCAACTACCATATTTTCTTGTGGACGAAGCTTTGTGCCTTGGCCAAAAGCCATTTATAGAAGGAATACATCAGTTGGAGGCCTTCCTCTCCAGTCTAAATGAGAAATTGCTCCTTATGTTGTCTTTCATCTTTTAAATATGTTCCGATCTGATCTGAGCAGCTGTCTATGTTAGATTTATTCCTCTGCTTGTTCACTGATGTTCTCATCTATGCTAATCAGTCTTCCTTTGTACATCTTGAGCATTATCTTCTTAATCAAGTTTATTTTCAGACCCCATTTCTTGGCTTTCATGGTCCAGTTCCTCCATTAATTCTTGTAGATTGAGATTTTAGACCAGCATGACATCTGACAATCTGATGTACTCTTCTTTTTTTTCAATGCTGGGTGTTCATTTCTCTCATTCTAGACATTCCTTTTACAAAATTGCTATAGAATATCTGCAAACAGCTTTAAAACAGTAATATCACATTGTTTCATTTCTCTCTCTCTCCCCCTATAAATACACACACACGCACATATATAAATAATCCTACACAATTTCAACATGTGGTGGATGTTTCACATTACTGTGTGCTTCCTGGAGACACAAAACAGTGTAACATTTTTATGCGCTTAAGTTTTCAAAGCTCTGACTTCTGAGTTTTTCTCCAACAAAACAGCTATGTTCGTGCAGTTCATGAATGCCATACAGAATAATAGTTAAGTCTATACTTGTTCTCCAGTAACTCATTAATCATTTGAGTATTCTCCGTTACAAAGCACCCAGAACAAAAGCCCGTCTGTTTTCATTGTTCAACCAGTCACTACAGTGTGGCAATTCCTGCAGGAACTATCTTTACACATTTTATTTCTGAAAGGACCCAACCCCACCGAGCTTAACAGCTTCTGGTCTGAGGCATCATTGAAACAGTTTGGCGTTCACCACAACTTCCAGCATTAGGGTTTCTTTTCGCTACCTGATTCATTGCTGGTTCTGCTTCGCCTTTGGGATTGCAGAAAATGCCTGCAATGATCACACAAGGAAAGTCACTAAGACACCAAAGAGACTCTCCAAAGCAGCAGGCAACTACTTCGTTGACTCATCTTCAGGGCTGAGGGTGGCTAAATAACCATTCCTCCTTGTGCCTCACACAAAGCTGAAAGGACTTCAATCAAAGAACCAAGGCGTTGGCTCGGCTTGCTTCATCCTCCTCCCAGCACCATTTTTCCCAGGGAAATACTCTTCCCCTTGTCTATCTGCTCTCTCTCCCAGGCAAAATTTCTGTAGGATTTCAGGCAAGGGAGAGGATGGGAAAGTGCCAGAGCAGCTAACTCTGCACTGCCCTCCTCCTCAGCTCCACACCCAGGGTACCTCTACTTGCAGCGGGATCAAAGATTTTCCTACTAAAGGGGAGGCAGGTTGCAGCGTGGTAAGCTTACACCTTCTTCCTACAGTGCTGAATCCTTGTGGCCAAAGTTTCCAGCTGCTGAGGACAGGCTTTACCTGCGGTGCGGCTCTGTGGCAGTGTTATTATTACTATGTAATAGTACAGGCACACTGAGCAGCTCCTCTCAGGCCACCGTTTAGCTTTCTCCATACTTCTATCTTCAGTCAGGCACTCTGCTTCTTTCCCCAGATGCTTTAATTCAATGGAAATTGTGAGGGAAATTTGTCTCCGTGCCCAGGACCCACAAAGGTCCCATAAACCATTTCAATTTTATTACCTAATCCTGATTATTGAGTGTTTTGCCACTTACCTAGAGTTTGCCAGGGTTTTGGTCCAAATGCAAGGCTTAAATAGTGCATCAGGCCTTGGAATGGAAATGAGCTTCTCTCTTTTTTTAAGGAAAGTCTTGACTGCTGCCACTAATGCCTGTCACTCCCCTGACATAAATGTGCACTTCATCAAAAATTCTCCTCTTCTAGGAAAGAGCATGCAAGCCACTGCTTCTATAAGAGTACTGAGCTACACGGCACCATAACAGACACTGCCAAAGTATCTTAAAAAAAAAAACAAAACACAAAACCAAACGTGAACAGACTTTGTAAAACCCAAGTGGCAGCTACAAGTCAAACACAGTGGGTGGCTTTCACCTACCCTGCTCTGATGCCACAACAGGATTTATGGCAGATTCCCTTAATGGTTGCAGCTCAAGGTGCTGTTCTTCGCTTTCACAGCCTGGGAGCTGCGTGCTTTGACATTACCAGCCTGCATTTTCCTTTCATCTGCAATTCAAGATCAGAGAGGGTACACAAATCATGGGGGCGTCTGTCTGAGCAGATGAGCTGGAAGCACACCCAGCGCCAGCACTCTTTGCTATCTGAACCAACAGGGCGATGCCCAGACCCTGGTCCACACCCCAAGCCTGGTCCATGCCCGCTTGCTTCCCTTAAGAAAAAGGAGAGCCTAAGAGATATTGATTTAAAAGGGGACTTTGCCTCCATTGAGCAGCATGGGGCAAACAGATGTTAATGTTGAATTCCCATTGTATTTTATCGTGGGCTCGCCTTGATAGTGTTCGATTACACACATGTGAAAAATAAATAAAACCACATAAGCACATGTCTGTTACAGCTCAGGCCAGTTAGTGTCAGGTCCCTTGTTTATTTTTTTTAATTGAAGATGCTTAGGCATTTAATAGTTTAAGACAGAAAGAGGTCCCTCTGTTGGCTTGTGTTCAGGGTCATTTGTATTCAAATCCACATTTTGGAACAAAGAATCCAAATGAGCCCATATTGAAGTCAAACGATGAATCAGTCACTGAGCGTGGCTCTGGAACATATTGTGCATATAATCTCACAGAACTGGGTTTGTGAAGCACTGTGCTTCGAGGGGGTAAAGTCCCTTGCTAAGTTAGGCTGTGCTCCAGCAGGCATTTATGCACATGCTTAATTTTTAGCAAAAAAGCTGTTCTACCAAAACTGATGGAGCTGTGCTTGAATCTGAACAAGCCTTCTAGTTTAGTACATGTTGGATCAGGGCCACTGACTGTTATACTGCAATATAAATGGGAAAACTTATTGAATGGACACAGCATTTTCTTTTAGGAAAGTGTCTCACTCTTCATCTGCTTTTCCCGATGTTAAATAATCAGATGTCTGAATTATATTTTCTTATTCAAACATGCTGCTATTTATATACACTTAAAATTTTATGTAGTTTTATAGCTCTCAATTGAAAAAAAACCCAGGTAGTCAACAAAAAGGTAACGTTTGCCATTCTAATAAACGTGTTGACATAACATTCAAAATTACACACATTTAGTGGAACAGAAACTGTTAATTTTGTTTCATAATGTCAGTTCAAAGTAAACATCTTTGGATTTTACTTTTTTTTTTTTTAAGAAAAAAATGTTGGGTTTTTTCCCCCAAGAAAAAAATATTTTCCATGGAAAGAAAAAGGTTACGACAAAACCATACTAAAACTTTTTGTCCAAAAATGTTGACCACAGCTTAATACAACTTACCAGCTACCCATATTGTTGTACAACTGCCATCAGTTATTCCTGTGGCACGCAGTCTTTCCTCAAAATCTATTGTGTCTTTTATTTGTAATGTGCATAAAAGATTTTTTAAGAAGTAATGCATTGTGACAATTGCCAAAACACCAGCATATTTAATATGCCGTGACATTTAAAAAAACTGCAGCCGTTTCTTAAGAGGTACTGTAATTGTTTTTCAGAATTAAACAGGAAATAAAAAGCCAAAGTGTACAGTGTATTATACATAATTGGCCAATCATCAAAATGACCAAAGAAGTTCAGGATTCAGCCTGTGTTTTAAACACAGCTAAGGAAGTGGCATAAATTAACCAAGCTTCTGTATTTTATTTTCACTTCAAACCATATTACTAGAGGTGTAAGAGCTTGGGAAAAAACAGCCTGGCAGTACACACTTCTTTAAGAAGCTCTTCAAGCTGTAGAGCCTTGGGAGAACTTCATTAAAGCCACTCACTATTGCTTTTACATATGCCTCCGACTTTGGTTCAAGAAGTTCTGCCTCTCTGTGCCAAATGCTTAAGCGTGCATTTTTAAATGAACGGTTTAAAACATAGTTAAGTGGAAGTTACATAGCACATCTCATCCCAAAGGATCCTGAAGCACTTTACAAAGCTATCAGACTAACTCCACGGTTGTCTCGCAGCAGCCAAATTTCTCTTACCTTCAACTGGAGATTTGCCTGTGCAAAGGCAGTTAGAATTAGGCCCCACAATCGAGTGAGGAAAGATGAAAGTATGAGAAAGTAACTAAACTTGTAGCTGGAGAATGAAACAAAACGCGTTGCTCCCTGCAGAACACCACTGTGTATCACAGGCAATTCTGCCAGCGGTGGAAAATTTCTCATTGTAGAAGGGATACGCAGATACTGATCATCAGCTATCAGACATTTCTCATTTCAAGCGTTACTGAGAAAAGCAATAAAGAGTTGAATTAAAGCATTAGTATCAATCTCTGTAAATCATCAGCTGTGCGCTTCTCCTCTCTTTGAATCAGCAGAAGACATGCGCCTGATTTATCGGCTCGATTTTATCTACAAATGTTGCTACAGTTTTTATCTGATTTCCCCAATTCATTACTTACTGTGCAGCACTAGCTAAAATGTGATTAGAAGTCCTTCCCTTCTGAATGTGTTCAACAATTTAGAGGATTTATTCACTTTTTTTGTCTCTTTTTCTGAGAGCTGCAAAGTTTTATTGATATTTTACACTATTTTCAGTGGCCAAAATCTAGTATCAGAAAACCTGGGTTAGAGTTCCAAAAATATACACGTCCTCTAGCAATTTTTCCATGCTTAGCACAGTGCTTGTTCCTCAACACAGACTGATTTGTAACTATGAAAAGAATCAAAGGGTGTTTCCCATAACCGCTAGCTCTCTAAGCGTATATAATTTCTACATAGTTTATTAGACTATTCTACCTACAATTAAAATATAACCAATTCTGAGGTCAAAGGTTATCAGTGCCTCAGACAGTATATGTTTACATATTTATAGAAATTGTCACAAAGAATGAGCGCTTACTCAAAATCTTTCTGTACCTTTTAAACTACCCAGACAAGGTTTAAATATCCACATCCTTCCTTAACAGCCATCGGGACTAAGCCTGTGCAAAACTCCCCCACCTTCTACCGCTTGCAGAACTCCAATTTCCATCATAACACACAAGGTCCAAAATTCATAGACAAGGATGTATTTTGCAACGCGCCCTGAAGATCAGCACACTAAAGCTTTTCTAGTAAGGGATGACACTAACAAAGGATTTACAGACACCTACTTCCTCTCTTCAGAGAGAAAGGGGATGCTTTTCCTCATTTTACCTATAAAAGTATGGTGCTGTAAAGTCATTCTTTTTATATAGAATAGTCCAAAGCTGTTTGGAGTTTTCTAAATCAAAACTAGTGTCTTAAATTCAGTCTGGGAGCTAATACCTGTAAATGAAAAAGCAGCAGGACTTTGTATTCTTACACCACCATTTATTAGGTAAGCGACAGCCTTCTTTATCAGTCTACTCTCCTGGAGTTACGGTCTAATGAAAGGTGCACTGCAGCAGCCTCCATCTGGAAGTGGCAAAGGCTCCTGGTCCACATCGGAAAGAAACAGTTAAGCAATTTGCCAGGCACAAATCTGACCCAAAGAAGAATCCTGACCAAGCACCCCTAAAAAAGGTGGGAAACACCAGACTGGCCACATCATCTCTTCCCCCCCGCCCCGCTCTACAGCTATACTTTCAGTTATATTAGGAACAGGTTTCAGCCCGTAAAGGTCCCCCTCCGACCTCAGACTCACCCCACACTGAACTACGCACAAACCGCTGCTGGCTGAGTTGGACATGGAGTTGTTTTAAAGCTGGGTGGCATTAGCCAACTGAAAACCTTACAGGCTATACCTCCTAATTAAGGGCTTCTCTACACTGGCAAATTTACCAGCACAGTTATAGTGGCTTAATTATAACTGTTATAATTGTGATATAAATATAACTCTCTACTTGGACATTCTTATAAGGACTATGAGTGCTTATCTCTGGTTTAGCTTATGTCACTTTGAAAGCTGTTTAAGGAGAAAAAGATATCTTTATTCTATACTAAATATATCCAAAGGAAGAGTTATACTGGCCAGACTGGTGTAATTACAACTGGGATAACCATACCAGTATAACCAAGCCAACAAATGTTCCCCTGCAGACAGTCCTTCCTAGGAGACTCATGTACACGATAAGATGAGAAAGCAAAAGGAAGCCTGTGGAGTCCCACCTGACAGTTTCCTTGGGCAAGAAGTGCCCTTCGTCACTTACTGAGACTGTGCAGCACAGGACAAAGACTGACAACTGAGATAATATTTTAAATTACAGTGGGTGATATAGTTAGCACCGGCTACAAATACTTTGACTTGGCAATTATATTTGTGCAAAGTGCCAGCATTCAATAAGCAGAATTGATCAGGAACTCTGCTCACTTCTTAGTGAAACGGTGGCCGTTGTAATAACTGACCAACCCTGGCTCAGAGTAGGGAAGCGTGCCAGCTGCTCAGTGCTCCTTGAGAGACTCTTATGCAAAAATATAAGCTTACATGGTGTACTTAGGAAGCACCTCTAATATTCTACTTCCTCTAATTAGGAAGTATCTACAGCGTAAATCCGGCATGTCTATTATTTGTTTCTTTCATTAATAAGTTCCTGACATGCCAGATTCTTATGTACAAACATGGCCCTCCATATATGATTAATGTCGGTCTTCATATTGATAGAAGTGCAGAGAAACTGGATTTTTTTTCCACTCATGGAACATTGAAAAACCTATGAGAATATTCATTCAAATTTTTAAAGAAACATGTTTAAACTAACATTTTACTTGGCACGATCCATTATTTTTCTCAACAAAAAATAATCAGAAATAATTGCAGTAATAGTTCTAAGGGAATTCTGAAGAATATGCATTTGTCTTTATAACAAACTGATAAACACTAACAATATGCAATACATTATAAGCGTTTCACAAGAAAAAAAATAGGGTATCATTTGCTGTCAATTAGTTAGAAAGCTTTAGCTCTTTGAATGTTTCTCTTTATCGCATTGGACCAAATAGATCTCACCTGGTAGAGAGCTGTCTTCTGCAGGCAGAAAATCAGCCAGACTGTTTTCTGTTCAAAAGCCATTTGCTTATATTTGCATGATCTCAGTTGCTTTTGATTGCTAAAATTTAAGAACTGCAACTAAAAGCAAATGAACTTCAACCAGGCAGAAACCAGTTCCACCTGGAACAGGCATACAGAGCCCATGGCATGGGTGAAGATAGAATGACATATTGCTAACTTTGGAAATCCAGGAAATCATCTCCTGAAAACTCAGGAAGATTTACGCCTTTCTAATCCAATCATAATTCACTTCCAGAAAACATGGAATGAAATCCACAGAGAATCATCCAAGGAAATTCTTTGAGCAGACATATGGGGAAATTCCTCAGCAAAGGTAAAAGGTCATACATTAACCTGAGACAACTGAATGAAAAAAAAGGAATAATCATGCTTTCCAATCCTTATAAGAAGAATCATTCTCAGAGAACTGTATAGGTGAAAGAAAAGGAGGAAAACATAGCATCAGCGCAGATATAGATAGCATTTCTTCTTGCAATTTTGTTACGTTGAATGCACTGCAGTTGAAGAAGTTAGCACAGGAGTGAGCTTGAACCAGCAGATCTTAAGAAGAGTCAGGAGGCTGACACGATTTAAAACTCTGCTAAAAAACCCAAACTCTAAGTTGCAGAAGCCCAGAAACAGCAAGGTCCTACATTCAGTGGGCACCTCAAACACCTACTGCTTGCAGTGGAATACAGAATCAGGTCCATATGTACTTTTTTTTTTTTCCTGCTGAAATTTCTCTTAGTAGGTGTAGGTGTCATTGGTCCTTTCCAATACAGCTTCCAGCAAACTCAGTGGAAACAGAAGGTAAACCAGCATTTTCTTCCAGTCAAGCCTCAAGATAAATCCAATGTCTTTTCTTCCCCTGAAACTTAAGGAAAGATGACTCGACAGGTAAATTTTAAAGCACTGTACTCCTTACTGCATTTAAGAACATAATTTTAAAGTGCACCATGGGATTCAATTACCTTTGAATGGTCCTGCCAAGCCACTTCAAGTAGGGCACAAGTGCTAAAAAGCACATTATGTGAACATATAAATAGGAACTGAAGCTAATTCTCTCCAGCAAATCCTTGAAAAATACCGAGTGAAAGAAAACAGAACTGAAAAAAAAAAATACTGCCATCTGAGGCTAGGCAATAGATGTTCTTTCCTAATTCTGCTCCCCCAGCCCATACATTAGACACTTCAGAGGAAGTCCATGCAGGGAGGACAGATGGAATGAAGTGCAGGGAGCCTTGTTGTGCAGTGCATGGATAGACTGAATGCTGCTGCACTCTTCAAATTCATCGGGGAGGGAAAGGAGACAAGGATTTACATTCTCTGTTGAAGACTGGACCAAGAGATTGTGAAAAAGTTATGCTGTCACTTGAGAAGCCAGCTTGAAATATATGTGGCCGATAATATTTCATGAATTATTGCACTCCAGTGCATAGTTATAGACTAGGTTAAGAGGGTGTAATCAGAACCAGAAAGTAAGGATGTTCTAGGATGACATGTTGCTTATCAATATCTGCATAAGTAAAATAATGGTCTTTACAACATAACTATTTTCCAGAATTATAATATATACAAATATACATACATGTATAGATACATGCACACACACATCCCCTACAGTACTCTGAAACTGATCTTTCTCGTTCTAATGGTAGCAGACTATATGCAAAATTCCAAAACTATTCATTGAGCTCATTATCTTCTTCGATCTGATGCTAGGGTTTGGTGGTTTGGTGGGTGTTTAGGATTTTCTTCAGAACTCATGCAAAATGTAAGTAGGAATAGAAACACAAAATGGAAGAATTTAAAAGGACCTAGAGCCCTATAAGCTATAGCAGAAAAGATCCATCATGATAAATCTATGGAGAAGAAACAGATGTGGAGTACAGTAGTCTCTGAAGACTGGAACAAAGAATGATATGTCAATTTTATATCCATTTGCTTTCTCTTTTGTTCTTCATGAATGCTGTGATTGTGTTTCTTCAGTGATTATTCAGGTATTTAAAAAAAAAAAAATGAACAACAAACCAATGCAAAACCTGATCTACTGAGATATTAAAGCACTGTCTGTTTGATAAGCACCTGTTTTTTCATTTATGTGAGATACAAATCTCTTCCAGAAGACAGTGCAGGTAATAGAAATCCATGTTTCTAGAAGTTCAATAACAAATGGTCCAAGAGGCTTGTTGGGAGTATTTTGCAATATTACACAGTTACTTAGCTATATTAAGGCTTTAAGAATAGTTTAATACTCTCTTCTTCCAGAAAGTAGACTTTTAGGCTATTACTCTTCAGGTCTTACAAGTAACACTCAAGATTTTTCTTTGAGAGAAAATAGGACTTCTGATAAACATGATAAACATGACATACTTTAAGAACTATTTTTCAAATCAGCTTCTTTATTTATAGCACTGATCTTAAGATAACAGATATTTTAGATGAATGACTTTATACGCTCCAAGCTAAAGATATGGAAAAGATACCTGCAACTATATCCCTGTTATTTCTATTAAAAAATGGATAAGACTCTAGTAGCATTTGCAAAAGATAGGAGATTTTTCACTTGATTTCTTACTCTGTGTCCATTTAAATGATCAGCCTACCTTGTCTCCAGACACTGTAGTTTAAGAGGCTTAACATGAAACTGATAGGTAAAATTCTCTGGAGCCATATATTTGCATCGCTTGGTCTCAACTGACTGACTGACTGGGCTCCTCAATTTTAATTCCTGATTTGATCAACGGAGCATTGCTGGGGCAAAGTACTTACAGCCCAGTCAGGTCAAGCATTAGGCTACTTTTACTTCCCGATTGAAATGCAAACACAAAATCTCAAAGGATTCACATCCTGAGCTCTCTTCATTTCCATCTTCCCAACTGTAAAATGAGGACAATATGGGAGAAGAATTCAAGAGGAACCCTCTGCTGAACCAAGACCAAACCTAGCTCAGTGGGTAGCTTGTCTTTTTGTTTTTCCATTTTTCAGAACTTACTCAGAGCCAACTTCCATCCCCTGTTCCCTCGTCTTCAACTGCTTCAGCTTTGAGCCTGTGCTGTCCTTGCTTGTGCTCTTCCTTGGATAGCAAATGAAGCTTCTCATAAGGTGCCTTGCTTGTCACAAATACAAGCATGCACCAAGTTGCCTTTTCTGCAAGTTTCACTGCGGCACTGCCTCTAATAATACATGGTTGTGTCCTTCCGCTTAAAAACTGCTTTATACTAAAGCCATGAAAATGCAGTCTAAACAAAATGTAATTTCTTTCTCTAACAGCTAAAAAAGCTGAATCTTATATGCCCTACCTGTTCAAAGGTAGTTTTACCAGTGGGTCTACATGAAAGCAAGAATATTTCCAAGAACGGAATATATCCAAGCAACGATATTTCTCGTGACTGTTACAACAGGACAGAAGGAAAAACGTGTCATTCTTCCCTTTCAAGAGGCCATAATCTTTCCTTTCTATGCCTGTCATGTTACAAGGGATTTTTCTTCTGGTGTAAGACTCAGGCAAAAGCTGGACAGGCAGGGAAAGCAGTATAAACCATAGAGGGCTTTTTCCTGTTTATTTTGCTCATAGAGGATTTCATTTTTTTGGCATTAGGGTATCCTCCACTAATCTTAAATCTGTCAGATGCTAATGAAGATAGGGTTGCTGTATTTGGAAAGGAATGGGCAGGACAAATTTCCAGGTTTTCTGCCATGAATATCAAAAGGATAAAGCCTTCTTCTCTCAAGTGAAACAGTTAAGAAATACATGGTTTGTCCTAATCTGAAACAGCATTGCCTAGAGGTCTCAAATGCAGAGCTGAAAATATGCAACAATCTTTGCTGCATTTGGAGTTGTAGATCATTTACATGCTTGGCAAGGCAGTTTAAGATCATTGTTTACTGTTAAGAAGTTCTCAAGTGTTTATTGAAAAATATGTTAAATGTGAAACTTCTAAGTATCTTCTATTAGGAAAAAATCTTTCAAGATAGACAGATGCAAATACATAATGACTGCCATATGTCAAAAGGATTTCATGGTTAAAAATGGATTTAAACAATGCCTCTCTAAGTTCTCATAAACCCAAGTTTAAAAAGTTTTTTCTTCAAAATAAAATGTGGTGGTTTTCTGCCAAGAAAAGTTTCATCAGTGGAAAATAACAATTCTTGACCTTCCTATATCTCACAGAATATTTATCTTCCTACAGAGATCTCTGCTTATATCATTACTAGTCAACCTAAAGGATATTAACTAGATATCCCTTATTGAGTCCATACTTGTATGAATTTAAGTATATCGCATTAACTTCAGGTTTTAAGCTGAATTTGAAATACTCGTTCACCGTTTCTCCAGAGGATAGATTTCCTGGGAGTTCCTTAAATTATCTGGGTTTGGACTTTGAAAGACTGAAGAAGAAAAAGCAGGAAGAATGTCTGCTTTAAAACAAAATGCCTTTCCGAAACCCACAAAGATCCGATGATGGGAAATCACAAGTCTCCACTGGAGTTTTTATCACTAGGTTTTGTGTCCTGCTTTTTAAAATCTGTTAGAGATAATGAAATTAAAAATTAATTGTGGCTCTGTTTTGTTTTCGATGCTTAGAAACTAGCAATGTAAGTAGATTTTTTTCCCTTAAATATTTCACTCGCATCTGTAGACATGAAACAGATGTACCTAAACAGCTTCATTAACTATAACTGATAATAAAATATTGACAGGAACTTGGGATTCTATCTTAACTATTGCACATATCACAGTAATGTCTCAGAGGCGGTATTAGAAGATCTAGGAATGCAGCTGGCTGCTTACAAATTAATTCTATCTATGTTTTTCCCCACAAACATGGGCAAATGAAAAATAATCTTTCATTTTCCAGCTAAACCCAGCTGACCAGTGCCAAAACACTAACAAAGAAATGAAACAAAACAATTCTTTATTTCCTGTCTCAGGAGCCATCTGCACATTTGCATGTCTGCCAAAAGCATTCTTGATTAGTTCAGCTATTCCAACTAGTCCCAACTAGCTTTCCCTATTAAACATTTAGCACTCTTCCTAAGACATTTAAATAACTGATTCAAAACCCTTCTTGCTATGAACTGAAATCCGATCTTCCCTTTCTCCTGGAAGTGAAATACCCAGCGTATTAAAGCTGCAAATTAAATCCTAACATAGTCAAACAAACCCAGCATTAACCACTTGAACTTCTGGTGTTAAGGTTCAAATTTGACTCAGAATTGTCAAGTGTAACCTTTTCTTACAAGGCTGCTTTAAACACATATAAGTGCAGTTCAAGACTGCACGAACGAAAAAGCCAGCGTTCGGGTTTGATCTTACAGAGGCCCTACTAGCTGTCAACTCCTTATAACCTTTTGATAAAAGAATTCAAGTGAGAGATAACCAAACTCTGCACTATTTGAATGAACTAGATCTCAGCTCTTCAACAAGCATCTTGGATTCTGCAGCATTCTGTCATGACAAACTGGAAATTCAGCCTCAACTCTATTTAATGTAAAGATAACAAAGGTCTTTCAAACAATAATTAAAATATCAGAGGGAATACAGTAGCTTTCATGCCACTTATCTTGATACTGTATTGTGTTTTTTTTCAATACTATTTTGTAATAGTATTGGTAATTTGGGGTGAATTACCTATAAATCTCTGCATAGACGAGGCACCTTAAATGCTGCCAGAAACTGTTAGCAGCAGAGCAGAGAACAAATGTAAGCTTTTGACACCTGGTGAGGTGTTAGAGGGTAGCTTGACATAAACACAATTACCCGGTTATTTCTGCCACAACGGTGAGCAATCAAATCCGTTAAAACTGTTGAAATGGAAATTGTCTTCTTAAGGTTTCAACATCTCATCACTTGGATGGCTGGATCAATTCACAGCTCTATCAGCTACTGTGAAGTAAGGCCACCTTCAGACTTAGGAGAAAATCATAAAAAAAAATTAGTTACCACCATTTAATTTTTTGTTCCTGTTTAATTAAGCATGCCTTTTTTAAAATTACAGGACTAAAGGAAGCCTCAGTAACTAGATATCTAACATATCTGTACACGGGAATGCGATGCTTTCACAATGAAAGAGCATGCCTTGTTCACACTTATTTCAGTTTCAGTTACATCTAATTCTGCAAGCAAAGCTTCATGTTCTTAAAACTGATCATTAAGCAGTCATCTGACATTTAACAACCATTATGTAAAGTATAGTTTTTGTTTTAAAATCTGTTGCATACATTTTGTTAATACGAGTTACTGAAGGGTCCTATAGCTTTGTTTTACCATCTTTAACCTGGATCTAACTCAACCATAATGCAAAAGTGCCTCTCATTCCAACTCTAATCCAATGAAAGTCAACAGGTTCTTTCTAGTTTAACAATGTGCTTTGAAATTCTTCAAAGCATCTGCTAGGCAGAACTGTGGAATTTTAAAATAATCTGTACTGTAACTGCAAACAATAACATTTGTTTAGTTGACCACAGTTACTATATGAAGAAGGAGAAAAAAGTCTGAAAGAGTTGGAAACATGTCCTTCCACTCAGAGCATAACTAGAATAGACTATGGCTTGGTATATCCAAGTTATAACATCCGGCTCCAAAAGTATTCTTGGGAAGAACCACAGACTCTTGAAGATGAAGTAAATGCTCCCAAGGAGCTACAGCAAGAATATTATTATATTGGAAGAAAAATCATCTAAGCCTGATGGCCAAAGGCTAACGACGAGAGGGAAGAAAATTGCCTTCAGACTGGACTGTGATAAACTCCAATGAGATCTTCTGAAGATGCTGTATATGGGAACCATATCTCTCTCAGTAGGTACATGGGAACTGGACCTGTCAGACAGAGTACATTGTCGTAAAACAGACAAATAGCAAGCCCGCTAAATACATTCTTGAAACCTTCAGAACCATGGGGAAGAACTTGCACAAGAAGAAAAAAACCCATACTAATGGAAGTATCTTGGACAGCTCAGGGAAAAGAATAATCAAGTAGGAAAATTAAATAAACTTAATATTTTCCACTGTTGTGAGATTTTGTTGCATTCTTCTGCAGAAAACTTTCCAATTGTGAACGCCTATTTACAGTACCGTTGCACAAGTCGGAATTTCTGAGGCACAGAAAGTCCCAAGATGTACAAGTCCTCGGAGGCCATAAAGGGCTCAGGAGACAAGTGGAAATAACCGGCGTCTTCTAGCCGCAAACCTTCTGAGCCAAACTTCTATCTTACCTCCCAAACCCAAAGGGCTAAACAGACCGGTGCCTTGTTCTGGGGCTTTTGCTATCAGAAGAAAACTGAAACGGTCTCTTGAAGCCATTTAGGCAATGAAACAATCACTGCTGCTTTTAATATCTTCTTGCCCCAGGCAACCACCTGTTTCGCCTAGCATATATATTGCAGAATTGGCCCCAGCAGCAAAATGCATTGGGTCAGGCAGTCTCCGTGTCACAAAAACAATGAGAGGAGATAGCACAGCTGCAGAGACCTGCCTCAGGCTCTCTGGCTTACAAGATTTTAAAGGAGTGTTTGCAGCACTGACAGTTATGGGCAGTTTTCCCACACAAAGCCATTAGAAAATGGTGTGTCCGTGGCCAGTCTTGAGCCCCCAAACAGCTTTCGCTGTATCAAGATTAAAGGAAGAAGAGGCAGCTGGGGCTAATAAGTTGAAAATCAATGCCATTAACAAAGAGAGTAAAAAAGAAAAAAAAAAAAATCCAAGTCCTGGCAGAAGCCCAAAGTTTCAGCTATGCCTATTGCTGTGTAGAAACAGATTGTACATTTGTCCTGGTTCTGCTTGGATTTGACCTCAGATTCAGAGAGATAAAAAATATAGATGATGTCTGAGTTTCCTGTTTATTAAAAATGCATATAGTTCACGTGTATGCAGCTGTATGTATGCATATGTATACACCTGTGTTTTGCTGTTGGTTACATTGGACTTTGGATCAGACCTTGCATGATATTTTTAGGATTTGACAGGAGTAACACCTAGGATTAGTGAGGTTATGAAATTTAATTCCACCTTCTGTGACCTGCTGCAGGTTATGGTATGACAGCACAGACCCACTTCACGGTATCTTCACACCTCCTCAGTGTTTCAGAGCTGATGATGACATACAGACTGGTAAACTCAACAAGTCAGGAACATTCCTATGCATTAGAATGAGATCAGCTTTTCTGTAAAACTGTTTCGAATACCCCTTGGCACGCTTTCAGCCTGTGTCAGCTAGCTCTGTCCCATAAAACTCATAATCATCGTTTCTGTGTTTGGACATAGGCTGTTCATACTGCAGCTACTCCGTTTTGGAGACCAAGAGACCTTACTAGCATATACACACCCCAGGCCAGTTGGCCTCAGTGCCAAGAAATGTCTCCAGACACACTCATTTTACCAGTAAAGATGCAGCCAATTAGTTCAAATAAATAGAGATCTCACAGCATTATCACTGGCCTACTGTTGATCTGTGTCATGCATTCATGGTTGATGTTTGAAATTCAGAAAAAGCAACACGCATGTCAGTGACTGAACATACAAAATTGAACATGAGGACCCGTATAGGCAAAAATCCACAAATGTGAACGCAAGGCAACACCTCAATTTCTCCTAAACTACTGGCTTTATGAACCTGAATTTACACTGCATCTGAAACTTCTAAAGGAATAAATACAAAATTAAAAAGATGTCTTCATTAGCAAAGAAATAGCAACTCATAAGAAACATTTTCACGCTTAGCAACTTACTTGGATTATTCTGTTTTACATAGTAGCTTGTTTGTGTACACCAATACATTCTGCCTTCATAACTTTGTCTTAATGCGTGAAAATGAACTGTCACATTTCTTTGAGCTATATTCATTTACATACCCTTATTTTAATCTCTTTCACAATATTAAAGACTGTCATATTTTCGTCTCTCTTGTTACTCGCTGGCTCCCTTCTAATTACAAAAACTGTCCACCTCTTTCCAAAATTAACGATGAATTATTATTATTTTCATCTTGGTTCAGTAAAAAGAAATTTTCTCCTTTAATGTAATTCTTTGCTTTGTAAGAGCAATGATGATTTATACATCAGACAGGATAGGCATTTGTAGGCAGAGCTTTTCAATGGCTCTAATGAGAAGGATTTTTCTTTTCACTTTCTAATAACAAGGAAAAATCACCTGGCCTGTGTTAGTTTATAAACATTTCCCGTTTAAGCTGCACTGAGGAAGAACAAGCATCAGACACACAAAAGCATTAAGAGGCTGTAGTGTTGTGCATTCTGGAAAGTCAGAAGGAAAACCAGAAATTAAAATACTTTATAAATAAAGTTTTGAGATTAATTTGGGGGAGAATGATGGAGGGTAAGGGGGAATGGTGCTCAGAGAAAAGCCAAGCAAAGAACTGCAGGATATCTGTGTCAGTCCAAGTGTAGAAAATGCCTTGAATTCCCAATTAGCTTAGTAAACAGAGCATGTCGTTAGGACAACAGATTGACTGAATGTCAGCTGGAAAATTATTCCCACAGAGAGTGATTTTGAGACCAACAAAGAAGGGCAGAGAACTCTGTAGGAAAACACCCAAAAAGGTGAGGAAAAGAAAATTATGAGTCCAGACAAGGATCTGTATGGTTTCAGAACCAGAGGAAGTACCGGTGCATTTGAACCCATTAAAGCATTGAAGTGGAAATTTTATTTTACTAGTTCTTCCTCTCACAAGCTGGATATTATTCCTTAAAACAAAGCCCCTCTCAGTGGCCTAGCTCTCTGTTCTCACCTAAGATACACAGCAAATCTGCTTAGCGTTTATCTAATGCTAAAAAGATACTTACTCCCAATCAGGAAACTGCAATCTTCAAGCACCAGACTTAGAACAGTAGCATTTTATTTTGCATCTGATGTATTATACTGTTAGAAGGTCACATTATTCTCTTGATAGCATTCTACTTCGTATAAAACTCCAAAGATAAATGGGGAGATCAACATACTTCACAGATCAAGATCTTCAGCAAACATATCCACAACAGGGACATTCCTACCAACTACAAGAGGAATATACTCATTATACTAGGGGTAGAATAAAGATCCCTCTTAGCATAAGGTTTTAAAAGACTCAAATTTTCCTTATCTTTTCTTTTCCCTTACAAAAAAAGAACATAAGGCCTAGAATAAAAAAATATTGGTCTTGATCTTTGCCCACTGAGGGCCTCAAAGAATTCTCAGTGAAAACCATAATAAGTTCTGCTGATGCAGATGTGTTGTAAGCCAAACTTTCTCTGCTTATGAATTTCCTCACAACAAGCTAGCGGACGTGACGTCTACAGGGCAGAACACTGACATAACAGTATCATCCTTTTATAAAGGTTATTTTGCGTATCTTCCCACAAATTGTAACACATTAAAAGTATTTAATTTTGCCTTCTGCAACCAAATCTATCAATTTGATCTAAAGCTTGCCCAAGTTAGGGAAAAGGCTTTAATCAGGCTTTGGCTCACTTTCTAAATGTAGCTGAGATGTTTTATAGCTATTTCCAGAAACCAAACCTTCACTATAAATCAGCACAGCGTATTACCTGCTCAGCTTCAGACATGCACATGTGTTTTCTTGACTTGTTAATAAAAGTTATTCTGCCTTATTATAAAAGCTAGCTCCACATTTTATTCTCTGAATCTTTCCAGAAATAGGCTAAAAGGATAATAAAACATTTTCCATTTGTTTTATTCTCTTCCCATCGTTAATTAATGGAATATATTAGCATACTTAAAATACACTGAATATGTGATTTTAATATACTTTATTGAAAAAAGTACACAGTTTTAAGTTGTTTTCAATGGGACAAAGCAATGGTCACCTCTATCTACCAAGTCCTTTTTTGATGAATCATGACAGCCATATGCCAAATTCACATCTGCATGACTTGCAAAGTAAAAAGATAGATCTTTTTTCAACATATCTTTAAGAATTTGTATCACCAACAGTGTAAAATCATGAAATGCTGATGCTCTGACTATATTTCACGTCCTCTATGTTGCACCATTTCCGAGTTCACAGTTTATCCATGTATTAGCATGCCAATTGAACACATCAGTCAATGTCACCTTGAGAAAATTGTCAATAGCAGAGGAAGAAGAACAAGAGGAGGTTTAGCACTAAGGCCCGAGACACCACCACATTCTCTTGCATTTTCCTAAGAAACAAAAAAGAACGGAAAATAAATACAAGCCATTACTCTCAATTATGATACATGATTCTTTACCAAACTACACAGGCGGAAGAGAATTGGTGCAAAACAACAAAACCCATGAACTAAATACGCTCAGGAAGTAATACAGGAACACATTTTCATCTGAACAAGTTTAGATTGTAGACTGAAAGTGAACATGGTCAACGGGAATTCCACAATCCCTTCCCATGCCATATTTTAGGTCTCATTCTACACTGCATTACACCATCGAAGGCATGAAATGAAGTTACTCCGGAGTAAAATGGATGCCTATGAACATATGCTGTACAAGCCACTATAATCACATCCCAGTCTCTATCAGATCTCCTTGGCCCTACACAAGTAAGAGAACTATGCAGAACACAGAGCAGTAAATATGTGTTTTGATTCCTCCCAAGCAATATCATGTGTAAACATAATGATGACAGCATGACAGCTGAGATACTGAAGCTAGTTACTAAAAAACCAAAACAGTAACAGCACAAAGTTCCCAACCATCTCTAATGAAGAATCTTGTGGTGAGCGCTCGAGCCAGAGTAAGTTCCCAGATATTCCTGGCTGCCCGTTTGTGCTCACATCCTACCACGTTCTCTTATATGATATAAAACAGTTTACAAAAGCAACAAGTCAAGACATTGTCTACAGGTTTAGTAAAAAGATTTGCAGCACTTACAATGTCACCCACTTCCCTTACTACTGTGTTCTGACTGTTCACAGTATTTCCTGGTATTTCATCTTAGAAGATACTGCACCTATTTTTTTTTTATTTTTTTTAAGAAATAAAACAACTACCAGAGTCCAAAAGAAAGGAAAAGCAGATAGAAACTTACTTCAGGGTGAAATCCATGACAAGATTCTGGGCGTCGTCTTATCTTCTGAGATTTTAAACGTTCACATTTAAGGGATTCATTATGTACAAGGTAGTTAAGGACAGATGTTCTGAGCATTGCATTATTATGTGTTTTGAAATGAATATAGTGAAAATCTTTCCGCTCCTTCCTTCCTCTCCATCAAAACCCCAAGGTGATACGTGTGGTCAACACAACAAAAAGCAGGTAATTCTAGCACTTTCTCCTCAGTGATGCGTAGTTTAGACAGTATCATTTGCACTTACACTGCTAAGCTGCCTTTCCACAACAAGTCTGCAATACAAGCACACTGCAGGCTGCTTTTGATAAATTCCAGCTTCTGTAAGAAAACAAATCCTGAACTACAGAACAGCACAAAATAAAAACTGGGGCAACTAAAAATCAAGTGGCATATTTACTTTGCTACATTTTTACATTTTTGGAAAGCAGGATTCTGAAACATTTTCAATACTGCAGTCCAACCCTAAAATAAAAAGATAGCTGTATTGTAAGGAGTTTTACAAGTTCTAATATCAGAACCTCCATTCTTACAAGGAAATTACATATTTAGGGCCTGATTTGAAAGATGTTCAGCTATCTAAAGATGACCATGACCTTATGATACTTAAAGATGCACATAAGTGCTTAATCTGTATTGGCTGTTAAAAACAAAAGCAAAACCAAAAACCAAACCAAAACACCAAAAAAGTGAATTCTCCTTGAAAATAAGTAAGAGTGCTTTCTCAGCTGGCTTAATTTCAAACAGCCTCAGCACTTTATAATGGCTAATGATGTGTTCTTAAGTCATGTAATGCAAGTTTTACATACTAAGAAAATTTTCAATATTTGCATTTGAATCTTTCTGACAACGTTGCAAATAAAAGGATATACCTTATTTCTATAGGCGCCATCGTAATTGGTGGGATAGAATCACAGAAGCATTCATTATCTACTACCACCATGAAGAGATTGCTGCTTGGGATTTGCTGGATAACAAAAGACCTGCAAATTTAAAAAAAAAAAAAAATCAAATCAAATAATGGTGACATTATCTGTATTTCTGAGCAACAGGTTTTGTTAGGGATTTTTAAACTTTGCAACAACACCTGTATTATAGTCACAAATACCATTGACTTTATATCTCTTACTACATCTCCACATTTTGTAGAAGTAGATGACCTTGGACAATGCTTCCCTCAGTTCACAGAATATGGTTGTCCATTTTGAGATGTACACAATGCTGAAAGGTATAGAGGTGAAGCAGAACCGGTAGACTTATACTGCAATACACTAATGTGGAGACTGGGACACAAGCGAATTACCAAGGAGTTTATCAGATTTTTCTTTTTCAGATTTCAACACTGAATCTCTGCTCTATTATGAAGACCTAGCTATGTACTTATGATCTGTAATTTTTAAGTACACGTGAAACTGATCTGCAAAAATAATGAAGGTTCTTCTGCAGCCGCATAGCGATAACTCACGGTCCCTAACTATAGCCTCTACAATCACATTAGGGCCTTTATTCACTCTGAGTCTTGCTTGAAGCAACACGAACTACTGAGAAAGATCTCAGCTTTCATCTGTCCTCTTGAGAGTCATTTTATTACTGAGCCAACAAAACAGAGATTAAGCTTCAAAATCTTCCTAAGCGAGGAGATTTATTTTAGAATAATGACGACTATATGGTACAAATATGGTGATAACTCAGCACCACATTCAAATTAAGACAAAGTAGGCAACTCAAAAGCAGAGCGAGAAATAAAGACATTGCTTGTAAGAAGGAAAGCACCCAGGGGAGACCAGGGAAGGATCCTGTGGGCACTATTCTATGATCCACATAGTTACAATGAGCTGAACTCTTAAGCACATACCAAAGAGAAAAGGAGGTGGAGGCAGAGCCAAATTAGGCAATGTTTAGCCTTTTCTTTGAAATTCAAGACACAATACAAAGAAACGCTTTAAGGCTCAGACCCAGTTCTTGATAATTTTTTAAAAATCTGTCAGAATTTATATATTGTATCAACAGAATATCTGCCATATCGAATAGCATTGAAATCTGGCAATTCCAGGAATGAGGTGTTTTTCAGTGTGGTATGCTGGTAAATGTACAGAACATTAAGCGAGGGTTTGAGCACCAAGATGATGTGGAGAGAAACATTTTTCCTCAGACTTCTTTATTTAAAATACATATTGTCTTACTAAAATAACTCCCTGCTTTTTCCAAAGATCACAGAAGATGAAATAGAGGAGGGGGCAGGGAATATCCAAACCTAGCTTCAGAAAAAAAAAAAATTGGAAAACTTACTATAAAAATGTGGCCAACGGAAAGATTAAACACTTTTCAGTATTTTTTAAACTTACTGAACCTCCATTAAAATTACACTTAGAGTGATCTGCAATATGTTAGCTTTATGTTTATACATGAAATATACATTTATGGCATAATGTAAAAGGCTGAACTTTATAAATGTACCTACCAAACAGCTGGAGCATGTAGCAAGACTGACATCATTGTAATGGAGCATCTGTGGCTTTGTGGATTTGTGCGTGGGAGAAATGGGGCCAATAAATGGAAAGGAGGGAAAATCTTTAACAGACAGTTACACCAAAATTGTACTGCATGAATTTCTCAAAATAGTTATGAATAAATCAATTCCTAAAGGATAGAAGAAAAATATTAATTTTATTCCCAGAAATTGCCACAATTTGGATTTTGTGCAGTCTGAAACTTAGGTTTATTGTACCTTTAAAACTAGCTCAGAAAAGGACCTGAGGGGCATAAAGTGTTGTAACAATTAACTGGATGCTAAATGATTCATTTCTCTTTTTGATGAGAAGGGAGTAATCACTCTTCTGTTGTACCTATGGTGTGCCTGACTCTAAGTCCTTTTGTGATAGCCCCTTTTTGTGGCCCTCAGGTGAATTCTGAAGCCTGGGACAAAGCACGTACCATATAGCCAGGCTTAAAGGTGCCATTTCATGAAAGGTGGGCACATTTCCCATTTCGTTTCCTCTTTAACCCACTTCTCTAGGGTGGCATAAGAGCTGTACAGTATAGGCTATTGCTTCCCNTACTACAGAACTATGATGCTGAGTAAATTACTATGTGGCTTCTCTGACAAAAAAAGTCAAAAACTACCAAGGTTTGTAGGAATTGAGTGATCCAGAAAATTTTGCTAGACCTGGTAATTTGGGGAATGCAGTATATGCATGGATTGATAGAAAGCATGAATTGAAGCAACTGCAAAGAACAACATATTAGGTTAAGTCAAAAAAAGCTTTTCTACTTTAGGAATTATATGAAAGATATCAATTGATTACACTGGTTCAGTTTTCCAAACAGTGAATATTTTTACAAATCTACTGTCTCTTTATCTATTACAGATGTTTGTGAAGCGTCTAACCTTATGGTGACTGCCACAGAACACATGACTGTCACCTAAAGAGCCATAAAAAGATGAACCGTTTGGCTCACTGCAGCATTTTTTTTCCATCGTGCATAATAATATCTTAACTAATACCTTGCAAAGTGAAACAACTATAATCTCATCTACCATACTAGAGGTATATTTAAAAGAAAATGTTATCTTCTACAAGCAGTAAATGAATGTTTTCCCTTTCACAATTCTCAAACATAAGCTTGAATTGAAGTTGTAAAGCCAAGTGCGTGTCCTCACCAATCACTGACTTGTGAGGTCACAGGCAGAGGATTAACATATCAACAAGTGAAGACAGAGAATTGAAGGCAGAGATTGAGTTGAGCAAATAATTAAGGGCAGAAAAAAATTTATGTCCAACTTAGCTTTCTTTTCTATTAATAGAATGTGCCCAAGCAAATTATACTTCTTTCAGCTGCTGCAATTTAAGATCATTTTGCAGTCATGAGGTATTCTTACCCTCACTAGGTCAATGGCAAAGAAGTTTCTGCCCATTACAACCACTGCAGTTGCTCTGTGACTATTGAGATAATTCACATGGCACTGCTTCCATGCCCACGCTGGATAAAGCACACATCATCCCAGCAGCAGGTCTCCTGTTTGAGTTCAACTTTCAGTTTCCATGGTGACATGCACATGCATCTTTGAAATTCATTTTGAGTGAATGTTCATGCCAGTAAGTTTCAGGAACTGAGCATTCACGGAAAACAAAAGGTGCATAAACACAGTCAGAACAAAGTCTTTCAAATACTGAAATATTCCACCAAAATTTTTCATCATGTACAGCAAAATTCAGTTGCAAGGGAGAAAAAGCTCTAGCACAACAGCTTCCCTGACTGCAGTGGGAAATAGAGTTGCTGACAAAGTAATGAAAATGGTCTTGTCTTTTAAGTGAGCTCCACTGTGAGTCTCTAAAGTTTATACTACAATAAGCATTTCTGAACACCTGCTGGCTTAGGTCGCCATTTGTGTCACTGGCAACAAGGGAGCCAAATCTCAGGGACAGAGTAAGAGGTTTTATTACTGGTTTAACTATCAAAAGAAAATCTATGTTTAATAGCCTATGTTTAATCTTTATGGAGAACGTTACATGTTTAAAGGGTAAAGCTTTTTTTTGTGTTAAGTAAGGTAAATCTTTTCATTTGAACCTTTTTCCTTTACACCAGTATCATCACCATCATTTGATAGTGACAGCACGGAAAAAGCCTTGCATATGTTTCCATATATAAAATGGAATAAATTGTTGGGGTTCCTGTTATGTTGAAATCACACTGAGTCAACAAGAACCTTATTAATAATTTCTCCTCCATCTTTCATCCACTGAGGAACTAGTTTGGTTTATTTGATGTGCAGGTTCAGAGGCTTAAAACCAACGTGAACACAAACTGCTTCTTCACTTTGTGGGAAAGACGAGGAAGGAAGAAATTTAATACTTGAAAGGGGTAGAAAGAGAAGGAGCAAGAAAACCTAGTTATGCCAAACTGTTTTGTTAATGAAGAAAATAAAAGAGGAGGGTAAACTTGAAAGAAAGTCTGTATTTTGAGACAGAGCATTACACAACACTTTTGTCATGCTGCACACACTTTATCTATTTCTTTCTAATCTATTTCTGTATTGGCCCACATAAAAACATCTGCAAAAATACCATACAAGTTGATTCAGGAAAAAAAAAAACTCAAACCAGCTTCATGTTTTACTTGGAAATAGTAAGTATTTGCTCAAAAATGCAAGTATTTATTAATCTGTTTCTTGAAAAATAATTTTTCATTGTGGAATGAAACAGGAAAAGACTTGAAATTCAAGTATTGGTGCATTTATAATTATATTTGCTAAAGTCGTGCTTATGAAGGCATGAGAAGAAAGCACACTTTTAATGTGTGTCTGATGGCGAAATGACTCTTCCCACAGAGAATGAGTTCTTTCTAATTTCTGAAGACAGCCTAGAATTTGGAAAGCATCACAATAGGACTGCAATACAAATCTTGGAGAGCACTCACACCAGTTGCCTTTCTGCATGTAACTCAGGTTCCTACATTAGAAGGGTAATCATCTCCAACCCTGAACAGGGTACCTGCAGAGGCACAGACTATTCAAGGATAATTCAGAGCAGAAGCCTGGCTTCCTTGATCTGAATCATCCTCTGCAGGAAGGTCTTTCTCTCTCTTTAATGGCTGAATAGTGATCCTGCAGAGAAATGCATCCTGAAGGGGGTGAAATGGGATGCCTAAAGCTAAGTGCAGACTACACCACCTGTTCTAAAAGAGCCAGCACACTACATTCAAACCTGGTTGGTTTGGTTTTTTTTTTTCCAATTTGAATCTTCTCCTTTTGATTGTATACATAGACGTTTTCATACAGTTACAATATATATTATACTGTTATCATAATAATTTCTTCCGCAGATTATGTTTAAAAGAAACCCACAAAACCTAACCTAGTTTCAAAAATTTCAGCTCTTTTACTTATTATAAGAGTTACTTCCTCCTGTAAGGAGGAATAATCAGAAGATATACTCAAGGCAGTAGAGGAGTAGGGACTGAGCTGACACTGCCCTTGCTGCACTGCCTTCCTTCCACACCATATGCTTCTTTCTCTTCCTTTCACGTTCCAGCCTCTGAACCTCTGGGGTGGCAAAGTATCAGTAAGGCAAGTGGGAGAGGGACCAACCTCCCTGGAAAGCAGGAAGATGTTCCAAGTCAGGGGGAAAGGGCAGGGATGATAGGACAAGCAGTGTCGGTGCCCTGTGGGAAAGAGACAGAGCAACAAAGGTTACTAGTTGCTGCAGCAGGTGGCTTGTTGTGGGGCCTCTGCAGTCTGTCCCCTTAGGAATTTTGGAGCATCTCCCACATTGGCGAAAACAGGCCCAGCAGTAGCAAGGCCGAGCTACACCCTTTTTTCTTCCCGGCTGCTGTACTCATGAGGCTGCTCTACTTCCTCAAGTAAGACCAGTTTACGGGCCAACTTGAAGAGCACACACTTCTGTAAGTCACTTATTTCCTTGCTTAATGCAAGTCATTGCTTCATTACAACTACCCGAATCATAAGGGGCAAAATCTGTATGTGGTAGGCTTAACGTCTTGCCTCTGAAATGCTGCTGGCTTTAACTTTCCTTTCCTAACAGAGCTGGATCCATAACAGGCAAAGCTAAGGTAACTCAATTTCAAACATGCAAGAGGTGTGTCTTGTCCAGCTAAGCAAACTTAACCTTTAAGTTGTTTACTCTCTACTATTTGACTATAACATTTGCTATTAAAGGAAATCGATATTACTGTTAAACAGCTTAGTCTTTGTATTTCCATGCAGGAGACAGAATCCATTTCCTTGCCCATGGCTGTTAAGTTCTGGACAGGATATAAACTGAACACAGACCTGCGGTTTCCCTCCTAATAAGCAGCCGCTTCAATAGCCCCAGACACACCCAATCTTAAGGAAACGTGTTGAATGTAGCATGTGTGGTGTGGGACTGAGGGTGGGCCAGACAGCTGGAGAGAGGACACAGCCACATTAGAGTGCTCAGACTGAGGGTCCCGATTACCATCATTTATTGGTCACTTGTACTCAGCTGTTTTCCTTTCCCTGGCTTACAACCACACAGCCAGTGGCCAGTGACACTGCCACACGACTTGTTTCAGCAACAAAGAATGGTAATAAACCTCCTAAAAGCATGCAAAAATCTCTGATTTGCAGATCCATTTGCCCCGTCTGTCTTCAGACAAAGGTTGCAAAGTGTTTGAGGAACAAAATGAACGACAAGCAGCATGGAACTCTGAAGATACCTACAGGACAGAACTACACTTGAGGAACCGAAAAATAGAGAAAAATATCTTCCCATTATCCTGCAGAATGGAAGATATTTCTTTGTAATTTGAGGATGATTTGAGCACAACACCATTAAAAGCAACTCAACTTGTTTAAAAACAATGCTGTGTGTTTCTAGTTAAAACAATTCTTGTTTTCTCACAGAAATACTGCATTATTGTGCCTTTTTTTTTTAATAACACGCTTGTTCATAAGTAAGAATTATTGATCTATATGGCATATTGTACAAACATATTTGCTATTTTTTGCTGCTATTATATCTGTGCTCATGATAACAGATGCTATGCAGCAGAGTATGTGGTCATGATAAACACGTGGCTTAGGCAGGATTTTAATCTTATAAACATTCAAACGGCTGTTCAGATTCATCTTTAATTTCATGTTCAGGAGCTTTAACAGCCTGATTCAAGGGGGGGAAAAAAAAATCCATATGTGTATTTTCAATTTGTTTCTGCAATGGCCACAAGAACACTTTAATACTACTGTTTAACGTTACAGCGATGACTGTACATTCAATTTACGACCAGAATAATATCTAATTGTTGTGTTAGCATATGCCACTCCTGCATATACTTTATCATATCGATCATTTTTAGGAGGCAATAGAAAAGATCTTCTCGCTACCGGTTGTTTTGCCCCTGCAGATGAATTCTACAAAGCGTGGAAGAATTTCACTGTGAGTAGTTTGAACTGAAATAAACTGAGGGCAGTATTTTCAAATTGGCACCCTAAACACATGCACAAAGATGTGAAAAAGCAGTCTGAATTTCCACGGTGCTCAACTCAGCCCCACTGGGCGCTCCGATGCTTGAGCATCTCTGTGAATTCAGCCGTTTCCCTCCAGGCCTTTCAGCGTATTTTTTGAGTGCAAACCTGCATTAATGAAGTTTGAGTATTTTGGATTAAGATTCATTGTTACTTTGGGATTACATTTCATATCTGTCAAATTTGATCTTTCCTATTTTTTACAGAAAGAAAAAACATACCAGCACCAGGGTACAGTAAATGGAAAATATTGTGCACTCTGCACTCAAATATGTGTTACTCACATAACTGTTGGTTGCAAATGTTCAACCCTAATGGTCTGGAACAAACTTTAAGCATTCAACTGAAGTGCAGATATCCGCTGTGCTGTTTCCCAACTCCTATCATGTGCTTTCCAGGCTGCTGGCTACATTTCCTAACCCACATTTCTCTCACTTATCACATTTTTTAAATGAATGAATGAAATGTTTATATCACAGTCAAGTTGGGCTACTTGAGTCTGTTTTGTTTTTTTTTTTTTTTTTTTTTTCAATTAAATGATGATAGAGAATGGAATATCTTTAATTTATGAAAGTAACATATAAGCCAATAACAACAATTCAGAGAGCTGCAGCAGTTAAAGTATATGAAAAAAAGCAGCTAGTGGTTCGCTCGTATAAATCGAGGCAGATAGACTCTCAGCCTCAGGCCTGTAACCTGACCCCACGGCTAGCAAAATATTGCTACCACGTATAGCCTGACTGACTGCAGCACAATTTGGTGTCAGTATAAAAATACCTACTCAAAGCAAATTTTAGAATCAAGGATTTAAATGAACAATATCATCTTCACTGTTCCCACGTGTGCTGAAGGCTTACGACCCCGGAGAGCTGTGGCGTGGTTGGCAACCACTTTGTTTCAGACAGGAAACCCCAGAAGTGCCATTCCTCTTTCATTATCAGTCAGGGGATGCTTTCTCAAATAACTGATGCTCAGATAAGAGTACCTTACCAACTGCATATTAGAAATGTTACAAACATCCAAAAGCTTTGAGTGTACATACTTTAGGATGAAAACAAGTCCTTTGTGTAATGAGGAATTCGACAATGCTCCTAAGCTTTCTAGTCCAGCTGCCCACCCTTATGACAACGTAACATAATGGAGAGGTTCAGATCACTAGGTTTAAAACAGATTGTAACATTTCTGCAAAGAAACCAAGCTCAGAAATCCCACAAACTTTAAACATGACTCAAGGTTCACACCCCTGAACAAACCTGAGTTGAGAGTGTGGCATAAGTGGGTCTCCATAGGCAGACTGGGTACCTGATTCTGTGATAAACTGCTCACAATGAACCACAGAGGAGATACAGTAATCAGCACAAAGCAAATCATATCAGAGGTCTCTTAAAGCTTGGACTTTGCTTTTTGACAGTGGCATCCTGTTAGCAGGACAACGATAGGGAGGTCAGAGAAGTTATCCAGACTGGAAAATGCATTTCTACTACAGCATGTTAGCCAACATGTGTTTTTAGCAGAGCTTTTTTAGACCTACTTAAGGAGCTGTGGTTTGTATTGAGAAACATGTCACATAATGTTTTTTAAAACACTAGATGATTTCCAAGCTAGATTCTAAATATAATCTAGAGATTAAAAAGCCAGTTGGTTTCCTCTGATTTAGGAAGGCTCACAAATATCACACGACATTGTAAAAGTAACTCTTGAATTTCATGAGTTGGTAACTACTCTTTTCTACAGCTCTAGGTCTAGTTTAATCTACAAACATGATGTGGCTTTAGCAAAGAGCTATGCAACACAAACTGAAGTATAAAAAGCAGAGATGATCAGGAGAGTCACATTAAAAGTGTAATAAATCCTAGAACTAAAGTGCTCATCAGCTGTGCCCACAGTGTGCTTTGCAAGGATGTTGTTAATTTATTTCTGTAAACATAAATTTTAGCAACGATTGAGAAGGCTGCATCTGAAAGAATTAAGTACACTGCGTGTCGTCTTCTCCATAGCTAGTTACAACTCTATATTTTAGGTAATATATAAATGTCCCCTGCAAAGCACTCAAATCTTAAGATTCATGTTGTTTTTCTGAGTTAAAGGCTGTTTAATATCCATTAAGCTCAAAATCCTTTAGAAAGAGAAGTGCTACATGTACAGATGCCTAAGTCATGTTTGCATTTTTTCAAACAGACTATAATGTAATATGAATATATTATAAACGGAAATAAATTTCCTAGTATTAGCAATTCTTCACAAGTGTGCCTGACTTTAAAAATTCACTGCAATGTTTTCCAATTTTAATAAGTTTTCCTATTCCAAGCCATCTTTGATATATCTATTACTACTCAGCTCTATGTTATGTCATTCATACAATTTTTTAAAGCTGCTGTCATTACAAAACATCCTTTCATTGTGTCAGCTACTATCTATAATTTGTTTAATATTTATTACTGCTTGTTATTATGCCAACTTTGATGTAGAGCAATATTTACATTTTATAGCACTACTGAGCTTGACTAAGAACAGTGAATGGGTGGAGATCACCACCTTCCCACGCAGTGTGATTTAGAAAATTCTCAATTAATTCAGCTTTAGGCTCATTTGGAAGACATAAGCAGGGAGGTGTGGAGTTAAGAGAGAGAGAGCACATCTCATCCTGCTTGTCAGAAAAAACCTACAGCGAAACTAATGCCAACGTTAATAGAATGAATTGCCAGGAAGCTGACCCATGGATCTCCAAGATTTTACAGTACTTACAGATGGACCACATGCTACGGATCTCCTAATGAAAATGTTGCACACATCTGCGAGAAAAGACCGCTGTACATGTCCTCATCTTTCTCTTCCTTCTACAGACTACTCCTCTGTTTCAATATATATTCCTTGCCATTAAAAATGCCTTTGAAAAAGACTACTATGGTCAGAATTTTTTTTCACGTTTAATATACTTTTTCTCCTCTGATGCATAGTGATACTTTCATTCTCTACCTTTTCTTTATGATGATTACAATGCCAATCACATTGAGAGAGAGAATCTGAATACAGATTTGCATGGTTTTGTCAACTAAATAAACAAAATTCAAGGTTTTGATTTTTGGGGGAACACTCTGATAGAAAAACTGATATTTTCAGCGTAAGGCAGCATTCTGTATATAAGTAGCTACAATACTGCTGAATTCAACAAGCACACTAAAAAAGGAATATTGGAAATCTTTGTCTATTTAAAAACAAAAAACCCAAGCAAACAAACAAAAGAAAACCCTTGAAAACTCTCCAAAGGATTGTTAAACTAATGACAGGCAGACACAAACCTGCTCTGTAACTTATATATATATCTTGCCCTATTATTTCATATACCTATTTTCTTAAATGAAAATAGTAATTTACCGTGTTTCCTGAGCTGGTCATTCAAAATATACGTTATCAAAGGGTAGAGTTAAATTACCCATACAGTGACTTTAAATTGCACCTGCATACAAACATTATAATCACTTTTGCCTTTGGAGTGAAGAGGAAGTTAGCGCACAAGTAGAGATGTGTGGGTAACACACAATATAGGATTTTAAGCTAAGTATAAAAACCTTTAAGAACCAATTCCGGCAGTTTAAATCACGTTATGTGATACTTTTTACAAGGAAAGAACAGGAAAAAAAAATTTGGGGAATCTTCGAGAGTTTTGGGGTCTTGGCTACCAAAGTTTCTACCAGTACTGCTGTTGCCACAAATATAAAGACCTTTTGACACTCGTAAGTATTCTGCAAGTCTGGAAGATCTGATTTTCAAAACAGAGGTGCAAGATGACTCTACAGACTAAGATTTTGATTCTTGAGATGTCAACATTTAACTACTGAGGTATGCAAAATACTGAGTTTCCCTTGAAGATAGTCCTTGCTTTCCATGCACATCTAAAGCAACTGCCCAGAAATTCAGATCTGTTTGACGTCAGCAGTGAGCAGCTTGACCATAGCACACCTGTGACTCATCGTGGGCATAGGTCAAAACCATTTACGTGCATGGTATCATGTCTGTGCTTGGCATGGTTGTTGAAAAAGCAAGCATGCAAAAACATAGTCTCACCAAAGTATGGTTAAATATAGAGAACGTTTCTTTTTCTTCAGGGTCCTATAAGATGCATACAGTAAACTGAATACAACACAAAATATCTTCTAGAAGACTGACACTAATTTACTGCCCAAACTACTCCACAAAATCTACAGGAATATTCTGATGTACATAGACAGAGCTCCAAATGAGAAGAAACTGGCCCTTGATGCTTTGCTTGTTTTATGTGGCAAGCTGATTTGTTTAGAAGTAAACTAACTACATCTGAAAAGGCAAATGATTATTTATTTCATGGGAAATTGAACTGCGTATTTATTTACACATTTTAAACACGATCAAGTACAGCAGTTTGGCAAGCTTCTACTGAGAAAGAAATGCAGAAATGTTTTAGCAAATGGTGGTATGTCTCAAGATAAAGTGGTTTTAAAAACCATTACCATTTTAATGTCTGCAGATTGCACTATTCCTGACACGAATATACTCATGCTCTAAACAATCTGAATCTAATTTGTACTGTTATTTATCTGTTACTGCCAAATAAGCACATTCAATGGACAAGTCTGAAATTTGCCATTATAAATCCACATGAAGTGTTCAATGGCATCCTGAATTATAATTCCAAGGCCATTTACCTCTTTTTATTGACAATGAACAGCATGCAATGCCCAGTCTATAAGAAAGCAAGAGAAGGCATTTGGTTTATTGATGATTTTCCCTGTTAAATAATTATCTGCTTACTAACACTCCAATGGGCCAAACATATAACACATGGGACAGTGTTTAATCAATTAAGTAGTTCCTATCAATATAACAGGCAATTTACATGTGATATACAACGAAGTGATGGGAACACTTACATTTGTCTTACATAATTAAAACACACACGTATGTTTTTCCCAGGGTTAGGATGATGGTAACTACATACTTCCCTAGTGAGAATATGGCTTTCTCATGTTTACTTCTATCTTTATTTTGTGTCTTAAGACTGTGCAATAAAGAATCAAATGGGAACAAAACAGTTTCTATGGGGTTTTGGTATTGACCTTGTGGACCCATGAATGCTGCAATTAAGAGAGAAGGAGGCATTGCTCCCTGGGTCACTGGAAGCAAGGCCAGAGTTTTGGTCTGCATCCAAGTCCAATATGTCATCACACATGAACAGGAGAGGTTAAAAGGGCAGATTTTGAAGCATGTGACTGTGCAACTGCTGCCTGATTTGTATACCCATAGCTTTTACAGTTGAACACACAAATTTGGCGACTATGCACTCGGTTCCTTGCAACTTTGAACTTCTAAAATATATTAGCATATAAATAGTCAGATGAGTAAGTTGCTGTGCCTACACAAGATCTAAACACATATTCATAGCAGCCTGAGTTACCGCTGAATTTAATGGTATTTCCTTAAAAGCCAAAATGAAAGCATCCAAATTTTCATGCAAAAACAAGATTGCAATTAAAGAAATATTTTTTTGTTTGTTATACAAACAGATAAGTGGACATACTAAAAAGATCAGGTAACTTTCTCTGGTCAAATATCGTAACAGCCGTCATCCTTTCTAATTCATAGCAACAACTTTGTCTTTCTAAGGATGCTTTCCTTAGACATCTTTAGTGCTTTTTAAGTATCAGCAATTAAACTTTGCAATGCTGAGATCACCAGAAGGCAAAAACTGGTAATGTAACCAGTGAGAATTGCTGAAGAACTTTGGTTGACACACTTACTTGTATTAAAAATTGGCTAACACAATGGGGCAATACCTCATAAAACTGCAAGCAGCATTGAGATGCTTATTTAGCCAAAGACTTCAAATTTGATGTCTAATCAAAAACACATCTCCGAGCAGCACACCACCCTTAAAACCCATACCAAGTGCATTTGGCACTAGTGTAGTTCTGACTCAACAGAAAGAGGGCCAGTTGACACTGATAAAGCAAAGCCATTTCTCTTTAGCAATTAACTATTTCCAACACTGCAGCTGCCATAGAATATTCAACAGTATCATCTGAGTTTTCAGAAGTAACATTTTTTGCCCTTTTTTTTTTTTGCCATAAAAGGGAATAGCTTACTGGAAAATATGAAAGCATTTCAGATTTTTTAAAAATCCCAGTTTTTCTCTCGTTGACAGTGCTTAGAAAATGTGGGTTGACTTGTTTTTGATTGCTGTTTAAATAACAGATTAATTTAATAATCGTTGGGATATTGAATAACAACAAATTATGGGGTGGGACAGCCAAGCCCTGACCCTAATGACATTCTTATGTTAATTCTTATTTTCTTTTAGGCTCCTGCTTTCTTAATAAAACCTATACTTTTGAAAATCGTTTTTAAACATTGCAAATTATCCCAAAGTAGCATTTATTTTACACAAGTAAGAGATAAGTTTACATATAAAGATTGTATTTTATATGTCTGTATATATTTAGTGCCTGACTCAGAAGTCTGCTTAAGTGTATAGGTGCCCTTCCATTGACTGAGTAAGTTTTCAGAGATGGCTGAAAAGGCGAGCCAGCTGTCTATGAAGTAATTAGCATATAGTCCTTTCTACTCTGTGCTATTTGTGAGGATACGTTGATTTAAACCCAAGCACCCATGATTAAAAATTATGATTGGAAACATTTATAAGAACAAGGCTTAGTTTTTATTACTACAGTTGGTAACTGTTCCCCTTGGTAATTGCGAAGTGTGGAGTATTTCTGTAAGATCTGTAACCGCGCACCCAGGACGGAATAAGCCTGAGCCTCTAACTCTCACTATGTGACCTTGTTGACTATGACTGTGACTTTGTTAGCAATAACATGGTATTTGTGCTCCCAAATGTCTTATCTAAGTAACATTATATGGTTTCAATTAACATCAGTCATCATTTTTACTTCTACTAAGAGACTGCCTTTAGTTGCTTTTTTTTCAGACAAGGGCTCTATAGTAGTGCCTGACATTGCAGGAACGAAAGACAGTGACTTGAATGAGCAACTTGTGACACAAACTTTCTTGCAGCAGAGTATTTGCACAACTTTTGTTTGCAAACCTCTTCACAATATACTGACTTTCCCAGTGTCTTCCAAGTAGGTTTGCAGTATCGGAGTGTAAATTCAGGTAAATATTTACAAATATCTTTTACTATTTGCAATCAAGATTTGCAAGTATATATCACAAACAGATTAGTCTACAACATGATCCAAGGAGGACACAGAAAATATTCCCACTGACTCGAAGGGATCAGAGCCTAGTATGCAAGAGATGCCATGCAGATTAACCAGTGAACACCGCGTCAGTTCAAGACTCACTGTATTTAAGATTGAACTCTAATTTTGACTAATTGAGCCCATCATTCTTAAATTAAAAGTATTGAGCAATACACTTGCTTGTAAAAGCATTTATTGGTACTGAGACCATGAAACAGAAAACTGGGTCAGAAGGTATAGGTCTACAAAGGACTTTGGGTCAAATTCCTTAGCTGTTCTGCGGGAAAGTGTCCTGGGTTATAACAAAAATATTTGGAATCCAATGCAGTCTGCAATCTTAGATGCAATTTGTAGATTGTTAATGACAGTTGGTAAATGGTATAACGAAGAACTTTCCCATGAGAATCTAATAGTTCTTCTGGATTATTTCTCTAGGTTTTGCCATCGCTTGTGGAGAAAAATAATGGGTGCCTTGAGATCAGTTTGTAACTTACAGGGTTTTCTTTTATTTTTTTGTTCCACTGTGGAACACAAAATGTTTTTCTATGAAAAAGATCTTAGCGCATTATTTTTGAAATACTATAATTTTCACTAAACTCAGTTTCCAACTCAGTGCTGTCCAAGCATTGCAGAATTGTGTTATTTTTGAAAGTTATTTCCTTTGACCTGAAGTTACCTAAGAAGAGAGACTGAAATCTGCATTCCTTTGAGAAAACCTGGTCCTGTTTAATTAATCTTTTTTCATGGAATCATATCTGTTTGCAATATGTAAACATAAGAGATGTATGATAATTTGTTGCACAACTTCTCAGTAATCTTCTGCTAAATAATCACAAAATAAGGCTGCTTGAATTCTACAATGCTGACACGAAGCACTCATAGCAGCGTAACATACATTGTATTTGATATGTCAAGTGGAAAAATCACAGCTTGATTTTGTTGAGTTTGTACTTTTCAGGCAGTGGGACCTATTGTTACACTTAAAGGGTTCCCTAGGATCAATTTACCAAGCACTTTCATACTTCTATCCCACAAAGCCATATAAAAACAATTATTCATACCAGACATTAATAATTTCCTTTTAATTAAAAGTTGGTCGGCAGCAAATTAAAAGTGAATATTAACACTTAAAATATATATCCAGTGTACTTACTCCTATTTCCTGTTTTAAAACAATGAAGACCAAGAAGAAAATTCAGGAGCAAGTCCAGAAGCACACCTATTGCCTTCAAAGAGAAGTAGTTCTCACCCTTATTTGCTAATTGCATATTGATTTAGTCTAGAAAGGGAAAGTTGTAACAATTTTTGTTTAACTTAGAAATTCCTCCTGACATTTATATTGATAGACAAATTATTGCTGTAAATATTAATCTCCTTTGTGATGATCACCTCTCAGCATAAAGAAAATCCAATTAAGGGACTTACTGAAGTACAGAAATTTGCATGAAGAATAGCTATGCAATTCTTTAATTTAAATGTACCGTAACTACAGTAAAAATGTCACTGCACATAGGCACTAAAAGCAGAGAAAAGACATTTTCAGTCTGAAGGAGGAAAGCCAGACTGAAGTCTTTCTCTTCTTTTAACCCTACGAGGGACAACTTTACAGTAGCACTGGTAGCACTTGACAAGGTTGCAGCACTGACACGTGAGATTTTTTACTATTAACTCAGGTTCCCAGCACTGAAAGTTTGGAAGATAGATTTAATCCTCTGCCACTTCTAAGAAGGAAACACCGTTTGGCATTCAAGTGAAACAACCAGATCTCACTGCACCACAAAGGAACTTCTAACCTATCCAGCAGGGTTTCACTCCTCTACAGGAGAGCTAATAGCACTAAACTTTTTGTATCTAAATCTTTACGGAATATGCCCTTAAAATGCTGCCTGTGACCAGGCAAAGCCTTAAAACATTCAATACTCTTTGAAATTAGCATAAGCCTCTCCCGGTTTTACATTTTTTTTGGTAGAAAATAATAGGCACTGCTTTAATTTATGAATACCAACTTTTAAATGACCCCCTGTTATAAGAGAAATGACACTCTGACGGAGGTCATTATATAACATAAAACATAACACACTTGTACGTTCTTCAACATAACCTTGAATAATTCAGTTTTATTGCTTTGTCACAAACAGTTGTATAAAAAAAAAATTTAAAGGGCTTACTTGAAACAGTCATCGCAAGCAATATTCCCCGTGGTCTCCTTTATAGTGCGTTCGGAAACAAAAGCTGGATATTCAGTATCACAGGGCTCTAGGGTTTGTTTCAATCTCTGCGCTATAGGCACAGGAAAAAATATCTTGATGTTAACATGGGAAGAACAGCACACAAAATTCTGAACAACATGAGATGCTGTATTACAGAGCTCACAGAGAACGGAAATGTTACTCAGCTTCTGCCACCCTGTGAGATTTCCTAGGCAGTGCATAACGCTATTTTTTCAATTAAAAAAAAAAAAAGTTTATCCACGGAATGTAATTTTGTAAGACGTAACTGTTAAAGTAGTTATTCATGGTTTATCCATTGCCAACCTACTTTACATTTATGCACAAGCTTTTATTCTTTCTCTGTATATTCAAAATGGACCTACTGTCGATTTTATTTCGGTGATGCTGTGTCTCACTAACTATTACGTATGGGGGTTTACATTTATTTGATAACTAAACCGTGACACATTTTACTGAAGCCAAAACACTTTTTTGGATTACAGCTTGGGAATCTTTGCAGAGTTTCATCAGTTTGAATAACTCCATGGGTGGGGGGCAGAAGCGTTACTTTGCCCGGAACCAATGCTTGTTATCTGCTTTGAAAAATAGTAATAATTAAGACTTCATAACACTTTTAATCTGAAGCCCTTGCAGTGCAAGGGACAAGAAAGCATCACTATTTACACTTTAAAGACTGGGAAATTGAGGTACCAGGAAGCAGTGAGACTGATTCAAGGTCAAACTACAGGACAGCAGCAAAGCTGGGAACTGAAGGCAGCTCTTCTGACTCTCACACTGATGTATCTGTTGGACAATGTCTCTCCCTCATTCCCTTTCTTTTTCCTCCCCACCCCTTCATTCTTCCTTAACACAGAGATACACTTGCACATCAGCACAAATGTTAAGCCTATCTTAAACTAATTGCTAAGTGAGAAAACAAGACAAGGTATGACAAAAATAGATGACACTAAACAGGCTCTTGGACTCGACAGATCTTCCATTCAAGATAATCTGTTCCAAAGCCGGTGGTGTATCTATTGCACAGTGCCCGGGGAATGAGCAAAGCTGCATTTACAACCACGCACTAGGACATGCATGTCTGAATTGTTCATAATTTTTGTATACAATTTAAAAACATTCCCCCAAATGCACAGATCTCAAGGGAGGTACTAAAGCCGGTCAGAAAAGTTTTGTTATTTCCAATGTTTTCACTATGGTCGTGACATATTCAACAATTTAACATATCCTTAAGAACTGTCTGACTAGCTCTACTGCACCTTCTCCATTTCTCCTCTGTTCTCCTTATCTGTTGCCAAGAATGACTGAAATTTATCACCTGTATTTTGGGTCTAGCCTCACTTGTATCAACATATGGCTTGTGTAACAGAGAGACTGCCGAGATCCATGGTCTCAGATTTCCAGCACCTCGTTAGAGTCCAGAAGATGAGGGTGTTGCCCAAGGCTTAGGGCATCAGTTTCTTCTCTCTCACTTATGAACGTGATTGAGATTACAAGACCTTGTGCAGAAGTATTTTTCGTACTAAGGTTTGGTAAAGTGGCAGGTGCATGGGGACACTCTAGGATCTTCATAATACGTGGTGTTCTATTAATGTCACAAATGGAGCAGGAAGCAATTTCACCATTAGAGGAACTGTTTTTTTCCTGAGCTTTGTTAAGTGTTGTTAAGTAAAAACATGTATGAGTTCATTAGTTTTAATTTCATGAAATGCAGTCATAATTATTATTCTTAGTGGTAACATAGTGTCTACAGAAGAATATACCTAAGCATGTGCTTTTCTCTCCTGCTGACTTCTCCCTTGTGAAACCTCTCTTGCTTGTGCTTTGCTAACACATGTTGGTTTCCAAACAACTATCACTTTCTACCTAACCACAAAAATGATGATATTTCAATGAGCATGATGAGGGGGTATTTTCAATACTCTTACTCATCAAAGAAATGGAGTAAGTAACTTCACTTTCAGCTAAAACATGAATGAAAACCCCTCAATCACACTTGTTTTTCAAAGTGCTGTAATGATAATTTTATCTTTAAGAAAGTTATTAATGCCTGTCTTCTGTAGTTAGTACATGCTTAAAATATAAACCAGACATTCGTTTTCATAACACGAAGAGGGATGCTGTCTTTAAAGGATATTTTCCCTAACATACAATGTAAGTGCCATTGGATGTTTCATGTCAGGATATATTAAGGCATATTTGTACAGCACACTTGAAAAAATATCCCAAGAAGTTACCCGTTCCCTACTCAGGCTGCATTGCACTGTTCTGCAAACACCAAGGACTAAGACTGGCATACCTGCCAGATACAAGGAACAGTTTTGCATTTTCTGGGTCTAGCACAGCAAGCCCTACTGTCCTTCACAGCCATCAGCGTAAGAGACACTTCATTGCGGTTAGAGAAATCACTGGAAACTTAGTCTTGGTTTCTAGAAGATCTGTTTAGTCACTGCTGATTACAAAGCAGCCCTAAAAGCGAATGGCATCTGTTTGGTTCTCGTGAAGCTCTATTTGTGTATGTGCATCCAATCTGCATCGGGCTCACTGCTCATGTAATAGAGGAATTGGCTTCAGTGTTGCAATGCGGTATACAGTTTACATCAGTACGGGAAAGGCTACACTAAGTTCGCGCACCTGAATTTCCAGAAGGCTCTTATCAAATCTTCACCTCCAGCAGACACCCACCTCAGCCCCCCCTTCTCCCCCCACAGCATTTACAACATTCAGCAGTAGCCTGACATGTGCTTTGCCATTTACTACCACACTTGCTCCAGGACAGCTCTTTCTGCTGGAAGAGCTCCACCATCTCATTACTACAGGGGATAGTGGAATATTCCAGGGCTTCAGCATGTTCCATTTTCCCAATACCTTAACTTCAGACAGGATATTATTTTGGCATAAAGACAGCCTAGTATCCAGGCAATGCTAATATAAACTGAAGCCTAAAGTAGCAATTTTATTCCCTGCTTTGCTAAGGAATATGCAAATCTGCAAATGTGAGGCTGAAGAATGCAGTTTAAATCATTATACCAGTAAACAGCATGCAGCATAATTTGCCTATGAAATAGCCAATTGAAGAGCACTGCTCTTGTAAATTAGCCCTTTACTTTTGAGCAACATTTCTGAAATGCCATAAAAAGTCTGCTAAAATATAAGATGGTTGACATTGAAAACTTCTAATTCTTATGGGAACTGTTAAAATTTCATTATTTCAAATGAAGCCTCCACATTTTTAAAAATTATTTCGAGTAAACTGAATTTGAATTCATCTAGATTTTATTACTTTAAAATGGCTATTTTGAATGGAATGATAAAACAAAATACAGTTTTAACCAGTCTTGTTTAAAAATAAAAGCATAAAATTTACTATCTTACACCTTAAAAAGTATTTTCAAATGAAATTATATTGAGACAACCATGTTTCTGCGGACTTTTGTTGAAATGGCATTTTCCAGCACAATACCCCTCTACACATTACAGCAGCTCTAGAAAAAGTGTAGTATAAACAGAAAAAAAGGCTAGTGTAATTGCGTTATTCACAAAGACTGCTTTGGAATGAAGGGAAACATTTAGCCATTATCTACTATTTTAACTTCTCCACTATGGTAGTATACTCTATTCCTAGAGTACGCACAAGCACTTTGTGGTTATTCATAGAAGATCTTAATTATCTTGTGTTTTGGGAAACATTAACAAAGAGGAGGATGCTGACATGGGAGACAAACTATTTATATCAGACATCTATTATTTAATCTAAAACATTCTACACATCTGAATTTCAAAAATCCAATTTAATCCAGACATTTCTGTCATTGTGGCCAGGAAAAAAAAAATTTACACTTACCTTTTGCTGTTAAATCAGAATGCCACCAACTGCATAGATTAAATTCCACAAGGAACCTAAAGAAATCGTTAGAGTTTTCATATTATCCCACAGAATGTTTTTAAAACACTAAACTGGCAGTAGTTTGACACCATTAATCCGATTTTAAATATGAGCTAACATAGAACTGAAACTCATGTTACTAACATGACTCTGGGATTATCAGCTACTGCTGTTCTCATATTTTCACTGGGTTGTATCTTACCACAGAGAATTTATTCTGAAATTAACCCCATCAATAAATAATAGATTTACCTATTATTACTTTAAATTATTGATCTTATTTGAAGTGTCCATTTTTATTCTCAATGCATTGCAGCACACAGTATTTTTATTGTTGAACATTATTGAACATCATTTCTTCATGATGCAGGGTATTTTGACTCTCTAGTACAATGGCATAGGATTATAACTGTCCTGGATACAGTACAGGAGTATGCATAAAATACTTTCTTATATTAATTCCAGAACTAAAATAATAAAACTAATTACTTTCTAGAAGCAGAAAAGATTAACCAGTGTCTAATCAACTCTAATCAGATGTGTAGAGAATGCGTTTTCCCACTAAAATACACTGCAAATTACTTTGAAGAATGGATCGAAATGTGTCAGTCTATCAGTAATTGCAAGCATAAAGAATGTGAAACCAACATCCAGTTTATCATACGAACATGAAGCCACAACACTTATAAAGACAGAAAGTTTCTGGAAATTTTTGAAGCTGTTATAGCTAGCATCAAAGTCTCATTTTAACATGATTTCTTTCCCTGACATTTACTTTGAAAGCTGCATTTAAAATCAATCTCTGCCCTCTGGCAACAGCTATTCAATTAATTCTTCTTAACTTTTATTCCAAACTTTGATGAAAGCTCATATAATTCACAATTAAAACAAAATGACTACAAGAAAAAATGAGTTTTTTTCAATAAAGATAAAATTCACTTAGACTGATAAGAATAATAATAAAACATACAGGTTAAAAATATAAGATACATTTTAAGGATCCCTCTTCTCCCTATGGTATTTCTCTGTGATTTCGTAGGCAATCTCTCTTAAAAGCGATGTTCATTATGTATTAACTTGAAATGTTAGAAGAATTAGGCCAGGTAAAAAAATTCAGCAACATCCAGAGTACACCTTATCCTGCATGTACCATAAAAGATCCATCTTTCGGAAATTCATGAAGTGACAAACAATACAGTGAATCACTAGAACAGTTGGCTATACTGACAACAGCCCACCCAAGCAGCACTGGAAACAGCAAGACATTTATGTAAAATTTAACAGTAACCACAATAATAAATTTGGGTTGTATATTGAGATCTGCTAGACTTACTAAGCAAAGACATACGGATATAAGCGAACACCATGAATTACGTAAAAAATGCAACTGTGCATTCCTTTAGCCAAAATTTCATCAGATTTTTAAAATGCAAAACCAGAAAGCAAAAAATTAACAAACATTACTATATTTGAAATCATATTATAGGAGCAGCACAATGCACGTAAAAGGCACAAAGTAAAAATATTTATTAAGCATTCAAAAGTATAAATATTCATTAATTCATACCAAAATTCATTAAGTTCTTGGTAAAATTTACTTACAAGACAAGCTCAGTCATAATCCATTTTACTGCAGCAAAGAAGGCGTTATAAGGCTGAAGAGAAGCAACTCATTTAATAAAAAGGCAAAACATGCAGTATTTATATCTTAACTGCATTCTTCATGTAAGACAATGCTATGGATATTCAAATGCACGGGTAGCATGACAAAAAGAACAATAACTTTTTCTTACGAAGAAGAAAATATATATTGACTATTCAAACATATAGTAATGAAATTCCCTTTTAATGTAGCTGGTAATATACACAGATTATCAGTTGGAAAAAGAAAGTTTTGCAAATGATTCTTAAATATTTAACCTCTAGGGGTTCCTATTTCCCAGGCTATTGCTGGAGGAACAGCTCTGGTAGATAATATGAGCTCTTCTTAGGCTACAGTTCACAGGCTTGCCTCTCTATAACGTAAATCTCTGTCTATTACCTCAGCCTAATTAGGCCAGGAAAAGCTTCTGAAGTTTGAATTTACCTAAATGAAGTCACCTGTGTTGTATTGAAGGCCCAGTTGTAAGCACTTTAAGCTATTTTTAAGATTCTTCACTCCTCCCTGTATTTTTCTGGATTATAACCAATACAGCAAATACTATGAAAATCCCATTTTTGCAGTACTTCTACTGCATTTTGAATATTTTATTTTTGAAAAGAATATCAGAAATCTGGAAAGGAATCTATCCTTATCTCAATCACTTGTGTTAGGGTCTCCTAGTTGCATAAAAATTTGCAGACTTTATAGATTCCATATCAACAGAGTATTTTAGCACATGTAAAAAGCCATATTGGCCTTAAGAGAACTGCTCAGATATCTAAAATCATGCTTCTCCTGACTCAGCACCTTGCTGAAGCAGTGCCGCTTTGCACAGCAGTAACTGGCCATTGGAAGTTTTCAGAGGCCACAGAGTGTTTTGGCACAGGGCTGATAACCCCTGGAGTCAATGAACTAGTGTCAGTCAGCAGCATGAAAGGCTGCAACAGCAAGCCAGAAAAATACATAGTGCCCGAGACAGTAAAGATTTTCACTCATTAAGGGCTGTCTTATAGGAAAAAACAAAAAGCTACAAGTCTTTCCTGAAGATGAACAGAAAACAAAATTTCAGCCCTGTGGGACATCTTATTTATTTTCATTCCAAATCAGAAAACCTGAAACTTCACACCCAAGTAATTAACTTTTTTGCATACTTTTGTTTTCATAATACAAAATGATTTAGTGTAAAATAAGATATTTATTATTACATATGAACAATACAGATTTAATGTAAACATACTATGTATCATTAAACTATTTTAATAGGAGAACTGAAAGAAAATTTTAAAACCCTAGATCTGAAAAAAATTTCAAAAATATGAATAGAAAATGAGAAAAAAAATTGTTCGGAAATTTTAGTGGAAAAACATTTCATTACATTGATATAAATGCATTCTCATGAAATGTGATTTTCCTTAGACAGCCTTTTGCACTCAGAGACTATTCCTTCAAAAAGTGCAGCAAAAGCTGCAGGAGTTTTATTCTCTCTATGTATTTACACCATCATTGACAGCCAAAGGAATTGAGCTGGGTGACTCGTGTCACTGATACATTTGCAACAAAGCGGTTCTATGGAGAGTTACCTAAGACTTGAGTAAATTAAAACAAGAAAATATGTTAAATAACAAAGTATCTGGATATCTTTTAAGAAGCAATCCTATACTGGTAAAGAAATGGACCAGATGATCTATAAATCTTTTCCATTCCTAATTTATCATGTTAGTCCCACTATGTAAAAAGCTATAACAGAATGAGGGGTCCAGCCTTGACAAATGTTTTCCACGATTTTGGCAGAATGTTGTGATAGATAGACTTTAGTAGTCACACAATCTTTGATGCCTATGCTCTACTTCTATGCTGTTTAAAATATGAACTTTTTAAAGTTCAGTCTTGTGCCTCTGTCGATTCCTGTATTTGTAAAACCAGAATTTTCAAAATTCATATTAGTGAACAAATATGTTGCTTATGCAGAAACTGTACGGAAGGCTGCCTAATAACCTCATCCATATGTACAACACTGGGCATAAAACCAGGAAAAAAGTACTTTTGTGGAACCTATCCCTACCTGGTTTTAATGCAAGTTCTCTTTCTGCTTTCTCTGTAGTCATGGTTATAAGTGATTCAATCAACAGAAAAATAATAAAATAACCAAAGCTCTGCCCATCTTTCATGTTGAACATCACAAAAATTCACTTGAGGTTTAAAGAAGAGTTTGGCTATCTTTCAAAAAATAAAGAAAGAACATGCTGGCCATATCTCCCACAACAGCTGCAGAGTTTTTTCTCTGAAAACACAGCACGGACAAAAATTGGAATAGTGAAAATCTCTTGGATTACAGTCCACTTGTAAGAAATACTTCAGCTCCACATGCTGGGTGCTTATGCAAAGTGAGCTGTGCCCCCAGGCCTTGGGATGGAAAGTTGATGCTAACACTTTCGATATATTTTTTTAATTTTCATGCAAATGTGATTCACAGCATCCTGTTCTATTTCACTGACCATTTAAGTCTCATTGCACAGCCTGGTACTTATGGCAAGATTGTCTTTTTTCAGGTTCAGGCTTTAGCAGATAACAGCCTGATAAGTGCAGTAAATCCAAATTTGCAGGTATTTGAAAAACAGAGTCACGTGAATATGTAACTGAAAACATCCCCAAATGCATATGATTATTAAACAAAGCACGGAAGCTATTTACATATTTGGAAGCTGCCAGAACTTTGATATTTACTCAACAGTTTAACTATGTGTGGGTTTATTTTTTCTAGCTAGACCCCGTGCATTTAAAAATACTATCACATAACGTTTCCAGACTGGTAAAATTGCTAGTGTTTTGCTGCTGTCTTTACATAAGAATTTTTCATGCTAATACTGTCATATATTTGTTAAAGCAGTTCCTTTTTAGTATGCAAAAACTATACTTTGTCCAACACCTTATCAGTTCTGATAGACTATTATAGTAATCAGTAAAACATATACATGACTATACAATACGTTTGGGGTTATTACCTAGAAATATGATTTAGCAACAAGGAAGTGCTGCGCTTGCAAACTGGGCTTGACTCTAATCAGGCCTTGCAGATAGACAGGGTTGGTATTCAGATCTCATTGCAAGACATTCAGTTCAATGCATTGAAATTCTACTTTAAATGACATCATCTTCAAATACTGAGGAAAAAAATGCGTTAAAATCACTGACTTGTATGCCTTGCCAATAAACCAATCCTTTCATATAAAAAAAAGAAATCTCAGTTTTTAATTTGAATTACATTTCTGCATGCGTGTATGTGTTTACATACAGTAAAGGCATATGTGATTCTAGTCCCCCAAACAAAGCACAATCTATAGCCAAATTTACAAAATCCTAAGAAGAAGGATTCATATGGTGCAAAGAACATTCTGACAGAATCTCAGAAATGGTGGTCCAGTGTTAAAAACGAGTGCGGAAGTATTTAACTTGAAAATGCTTAACACTTTGCATGTGTTTATAACGAACCATTCCTTGTACGCACTAGGGTAAACGCAAGAGCTGTAAGCATTCCAAATCAAAATAATGGGCTTACAATGGCCATGAGATATTTGCAACAATTGTCTTTGATGATTGCATGGAAAGGTGCTCAGAAAATTTACTATACTTACGTCCAGTAAGCTATGGGCACTGTCGCTACTCTCTTTGTTTGTTCTACACATGGCCTGGTAGTCATAAAGTGTAATTCTACAGAGAAGAACAGAAAACTGCTTGACTAAAAGAAGAAAACAGAGTGGAATAAAAATGATGATATGGAACAGTCTGCCCACAAAGTAGACAGGAAAATAAAAACTGTAACAGCAGCGGGGAAAAGAGGGAAAGCGATCATTAAAATACAGGTTACACAAAGGAGAATAAAGGTAAGAAACGCTATGAAAACTCTGTAAGGATTTTATCAGACTACGGAACAAAGCAAAAGCATAACTGGGAGAAAACAGGGAAGATACACATACAGTGTAACACACAATGATAGAAACAATGCAAGGAGGAGGAGAATACACATTCAACACGATGCTTAAACAATTGGTTCTGGACCAAGATCAGCACATTTAGCCCCATGAAAGTGAAAGAACCTATGCATTTGAGGGGCTTCTCACAACAGGCGACTCTTGAACTCCAGTAAAAGCAGAAAGACACTTCTTCGGTTCTAGCATCTCAGTGCACGACTAGTTTACAAAAACATGGTGGTGTTTCCCAAAGAGAGAGGTGGGGTTTCAGTGTATTGACAGTACAGATAATTGAAGCAGGATGGGTTTACTTTTGCTTCTTTTCATGAGGGCAAAATATTCCATGTCAGGTACCTGCTGTAATAAACATATGCTAGAAGCCTCCTCAGATGCATAGTAAACAGGGACGTTTCTTTCTGCTTGTGATTTTACACATCATTGGTACACTTCAGAGATCTAAATGTAAAATCCAGAACTCAGAGATAGTATATGGAATCGTGATTATTTCTCTAAATCTGTCTGTCCATAGAACAATTCATTAACTATATCCATCCACATAAAAAGCATTTAACATCTATAGCAGATGTAAAGAATCTTTAGCTAATAAGTTGCAACAAATGTAAATATATAAATGTTACTAGTACTATTTGAACATATCCCTTTGACTGTTGCATCATCAGAGGGCCAAGGGAACACAATTGGACGTAGATGGTTCATAGATGTATGAGATGGGACTTCAACATTTTGCAATGTGTGCCTTGCTTCTAAGTGAAAAGGAAAGGAGAGCACACAAATTCAGCTACGGAAAAAGATGTCCCAGAAGCTGCCAAAACCAGGTCATGAAATGCATTCAGCATCACCATGAGGCATTCTGCACTGCATGCCATGAAACATTGCAACCTGCACCAATAAAATGTTGTAATCCATTGTGGTAGAAACTGTACATAATTTTTCTGATCTAATTTTGTGATTTTGTGACAGCAACCATCACTAAAAGCTTCTTTATTATGCCTATATTTTCTTTTTGGCTTACAGGCAAAGTATCTAATATATTGGATCTCGCAGCTTCAACTAAACATTTAGTACATGGTCATATTGCTGACATTATTGATTTTATCTTATATTCAGAATAGAAATGGCTAGGAAGCCATTGTTTTGTGGACTGGCAGAGAGAGGCACATGGTAGACAAACGCATAACTAGAGACCTAAACATGGGTGTAAGTTGAACACTGACCATATTTGGCAGAATCACGCCCACAGCCAGATCCGCGCACACAGATCTGCCAAGACAAACAGAGCAGTACATGGTGTAAGCTGTGCTGCCTGTATGGCATGCAGTAATACACCACTTTCCCTAGCTGCTTTTTCTCCATTATTTTTTCCCCCCTTTAACCCTGGTCAGGATCCAGCCCCTGTAAGGTAATCTCTACAGCTCAGCCTTTCCAGTCTTGGTTGGCTTGACTAGTCTATTCCTCTAGATCCAAGGACCGTGTTGCGTGTCCACTTGGACCTCCTAGTGATGGTGGCACACAGACAAGGGCAGTTTACAGATGTTAATGTGCTCTCTGCAGAGTAGTCAAGGAGTTCTCTATGGATGAAATGGTCCCATCCTGCTTCATTTAATACCCAGTGTTACAAGTAGAATAGCATTCAGTTTTGTCTTTATTCTTTATAAACAGTTTTTCAATATAATAAATTTGGTGACCGTGTTTGGTGTTCGAAAGTGCAATTAATTTCTCAGCTTTCAATTTCATACACCAGAACTGCTTGGTCAATCTGTGGTCTTCATTATTCTGCTAAGAAATGTTAATCAAATACTATTATAGTGTGTCATGTGGAACATGTTATAATTTGAACTTCACTTTAAATATTGGAAAAAGCCCTTCCCCTCCTCAGTATTTGTACTTGTATTACATTTCTTATGTAATTATTAAATTGTAATAGGTATAATAGTTTCTTTAAATGCTCAAAGATAAAAAGTCATTAAAAGATGTACTCACACAAATAATCAGAAATATAATTAATATTACACCCCGACATACTAGATTATATTTTTTGTAGATGGTCTTATTGTATTGTAGGGAATATACAACAATCTAAGATTGTATTATGAACAAGAGGAACAAAAATGCTAAAATGTACATAGTGAAAAAAAACTTAATTTAACAGGGAAAGAAACACTAAACTTTAGAGTGATGGTAGAGGAGAAGAGTTGTAATAAACAACCTCAGCAATCATTGTGGAACACTGCAAAATAGTGGTTTGGAAATGCTTGAATATCATCTGTGGGTGACATTATAATTAGTTTAGTTTCAGTAAATATGTTTGAAGGTGTTTACAGTGTGAAGATTCTGGTTCAAGAATAAACTGGAAAAGACACTATCTATCCAGGTTAGAGAGAAAAAAAAAAAAGGGGAGCAAATCCTTAGAAATGTGCATGACAGACACAGATTTCTTAACAAAAGCCTGGAATGAGTTCTGATTCTTGAACAATGTATGCCCATCTCAGTAACTTTCCAAGTGGGCAGGTTCAACACCTATATGAAAGTTCCTAAAGATGATTCAAACAACTATAACATGGGATGTGCAAAATATACCAGCAAAACATTATCACCAAACAATCTTAAAAGACTTGATTCTTCTGTACTAAAATCAAATAGGTATTTTGTGATACACTTCAAAGATCAGTGTATGAAGCCCATAATGACACTGAAATCTGACCACTGCAACATACTGAATCAGTTCTGGCCTCTCTGTCACTATAAGCTCAGTATAAATGGGTTCCAAGGCATTCGCAAATTCAAATCCATTTTTGTTTTGGTTTTATTCTTGTAAATGTACTAGGAAGGTAAAAAAGCCTCCCAGCCCCATTCTTTACAAAGGGTACTATAGTACTTGTAGTCAAAACAGTGGCCTAAGACACTGTGGTGCTCCTGTGTTCAGGTGTCATTTACAGAGTGCTATTTTATTGCTAATGTCTTTCTGAGATTTTAGAAAATAAGCTTTCTTCTCACTCAGACAGACTTAACTCACTGTTGCAGAAAGAAAGTCTTCCAGATTGCCCTTTCTCAAGTTATTGTGTTACAGTTTTAAATAACTGTTTGCAGCTAACCTTACCCTGTTCAACTGACTATAGTTAGTGAACATAATTGCCTGCTTCCCACAATCCAATTTTAAGTCCATCTAGATGCCCAACTCCATGCTATGTATTACAGCACCTCACAGGAGAGCTTTGCTGTTGCTGTGGATGACATGCTTGAGACTTTCTGCCATCACTGTGCTGTTAACTGCCCATATTTCCACACCTGGTCACTGAAGTCTACAGAGCAATTGTTTTCATTATCAGTCATAGGACAAGCACGGGCTACGTACAATTATCTTTAACTAATGGAAAATAACAAAACCTAAACATGCACCTCCATTATATATAGCTTTAGGGGACAAATACATTTTAGTAAAAACCTTTCTATTGTCCATTTCCTGATATAGTAAATTCCAGCCCTGTACTTTGCGATGTAGTTACAATTGAGTATGAATCTGGTTCAAGAAAATTAAACTTCTAAGACCTACCAGTAGCACAGGCTATATTAACAGATGTACTCTATTGCTTTCACCTAGTTTTTCAGCACACCTATGGATTTCTACTTGGTAGTGTGAAATGGCCTCACTGAAAATCATAACAGCTGAAAGATCTTCAATATATAAAATTTCAATTTTTTTGCCACCAGTTCAAGATTTGAGGATTTCCATATAAAGTGTAGGAATAACAAGTTTCTTACCATGGAAGTAAATGTCAAGTTCATAAAAAAAAAGAGAACAAACCACAAAGGAAGAAGTGCTCCAAAGAACCAAGCAAAGGAAGCCAATAATACAGGACGCCCTAATTATAGACACTGCCTTACTCAGTAGTCTATGTAAAAATTAATGGTGACTACAGCTCACCTGTAGTAGAAAGATGTTCATTAACTCAGACATCAGATATGCAGCCTGTCTGGCATTCTCGCAAGGAGGGGAAGGAGGGACAGTGTTGAATGGTATGGAGAGTAAACTAGTTTCTAAAGTCTAGAGAGGGTCCTTGGGGGGAGGTAGCAGGACGCTGTAAGAAATCCCATACTGTTGCTGCTCTGGCTTTCCCACCTCCATTGACAGACAGATTATTAGTGTCCAGAAGCTGTCAGACTAATACCTTTCACCACCAAGAAAATCAAGGAAAAGCATAAAAATAAATTACAGCATTTTGACAAGACAAACTTGTCATCACATATCTTTGCCTTTATTGTTCAGCTATTCTCAATTGCCAAGGTGCTCCAAAGCATAACATATATAAAAGCTACAACTCAACCTGTACTTCCAGCATTCAGAACAACAACTCATTTACATAGCACTCATGCCTGGCTTTCTTCCTTAAGCGGGTAAAATGATTCCCATATACTAACGCACTGCACTAAATTAGTGGTAATATTATAGAGATATAAACTCTAAAAATGCTCAAACTCATTTTTAAGACATTAATTTTAGATGTCACATGAACAAAGTACAAGCAGAAAACATACCACGCAGCAGTGCGGGAGTTTCAGAGCACAGGTACCAGATACACATCTGGTAAATGAAAAAAAAAAAACAAACCCAAAAAAACAACAAACCAGAACAGGGCTCTTCTTGTTGGTAATGACGAGAAGGAAGTGACAGATATTATTTGGTTCTTTTGTACCTACTTGTAAACCTGTACCAGAAAGCCTTCTACATTGTTGCCTTTCTGACAGCTACTTCACTGACGAAAATGGAATGTCATTCTTCAGGCAGTACAATTATGTATTTTTCATTTAGAAATTGAAGATTAAGAGTGCAGGCCTCATACGTGCTCTGCAATGCTCATGACAGCTAATACAGAAGATAATTACTGGAAACAGTCTGCTCATTTTCCTACCTTGAATGTCTTCTGCCTGCCCATACAAAAAATGCCTATTCATCTACCTGACTACGTTTTGTGATATTTATGCCATAACCATAGGGTATATTCTGAGCTTACTTTTTCCTTTACTAAATAAATCATCACTAAAGATAGGGAAATTTTTTATAATATAAGAACTGCTTCTTTGCAGAACCGCTACATCAGTGTTGCATTTGTCTAATACTAAATCCACTAACTCCAATTTGAATTGTTCCATCAGCCTCTCCCTGATCTTCTCCAAAATATACATCTATATTCAGAAACTGCCAAATTAATAGAAGGTCAAATCAATGACTGTAAAAATACACATGAAAAGAAACACAATTTTTAAATATGTGTCCATTTAACACCTTCACCAAAAATTCAAGAATATTTTATTAAAATGAATGCTTAAATAAGAAAGAGTGGCCTAAACTAAACAGAAAAATAGCCTTCATTTGGAGGTTGTGCTGTCTCAGTGGAAATTAGAGTCCTGTTGGTGAGCAACTAGTTACTCTTTTCATGATTTAGTTTTAAGAACGTTCTACTCTTTGCAAGGAGCTTAGTGTAGAGTTCTGAATTTTTTTATAATCTTACAACCTGGAGGCAAAACACTTGCTAGGTTTTGCTTATAAAGCAAATCAAGACAGAGAGATGAAAGTTTGCCTCTATGTGCATGCATTTGAAGAACACAGGTGAAGGATTTGGACTGTACTGTGCCGTAAGGCCACAGAGAGCATGCATTATTCACTAGGAAGCATGTGAGTAAAGATAAAGAAACAGAGCAAGAAAAACTGAGAAATGAGAGAAGCTCTCAACCCAACAAGAACTTATTAGACTGAGCCTTAGCACCTAGGAAAGCTGGAATTCATGGGTGCACCATCTCAGTCATATGTTCTGGCAACGTCATTAAATACCAAAGCATGGATTCTTCTTCAGAGGCCGAGAGGATGCCTGGTGGAAACAGAGCTGCTAGGAGGAAATGATGCTGCTTCCATATTTGTCTTCCAGAACTGCTTAGTTTTCCTCCTACTGCAAAGGCTGAAAGTGTTTTGAAGTAAAAAAAAACTTAATTTTCTTTTCTGGGTTTATTGAATTCATTTCTTTGGGGATCTCATTGCTCTGACAGCCCCTAATTTTTCAGATGTTAATGTGTTTTTTTTAGATTTTTCTTGCTTTGAGCAGTTTAATCTGGTTTTTTCCACTGTTTTTATGTAAACAAAGTGCTGAGGAAACTATAAAGAAACTTTTTTCTAAGTTATGTGAAGCAGATACTTTTCCATAAGCACATCCTAATTTATTTAATAATGAATTTAAATTATATTTAAATTATTCAACTGTGTGCAATATTCAGGGTATAAGATAAACATAATTTTGCTAAATGAAATCATAGAACTTGTCACGTTGCTGTGGAGGCACTGATATAATTTTTCTCCCTAAATATAAAACCCATAAACTAAGAAAATATACATACATACATATGTACACAGTATTCAAAAGAAGTACTGAGTTTAAAGAAATTGAGGAGGGAAGGAGGTATTTAAGTTCACTTTAAAAAATAAACAGCGAACACGAAAATTGAATTTCATCCTGCTGCAGGTTGAAAAGAAATATAGTCAGCAGCAAACAACCCCCTTTTGTTTAACACTTCCAGCTCAATCTTAAAAAGAACTTCTATATCCCTCCAAATTAGTGGTAGCCAAGAGAAGGCACAAAGGGTTATTTCATTCTTTTTGTGGAGGGAGAGCCTGAAAGCTGGCATGAATCAGCAAGGTGGTAGCACACATCTGCACGGCCACTCATACTTTTGGTGCAAAAGGAAGAAAGGACTCCCATCCCCACAGGTACTAGGGATGTTAGTAAACTCTTCTGTGGTGAAGATCAGGCACCGTAGAACCTTCTAAACTAAATGAAAAAGGAGCAAGACCAGATCAAAAAGGGCAAAGTTATAAAATTCACCTGCTGGATGGTAGATGCCACATAAGAAGCAGATTGCAAGAAAGGAAGGCTCTGGATATTATCAGAACGAAATGCTAGCGAACAGAGCTTGCTCTCCGATTTTGTCTCCGTGACAAGAGCAGCAATGATAAATAGAATGCATGCAATATCTATATTTTTGTGCTTTCAGGGAAATGGTACTGGTAACAGATTTTGCCACTGCGTCAATTCAGTGCTTTTTTTCTTTTCTTCGTATTCCATATAAAATAAATTTTGGAAAAGCAAAATACAACCCCACCCAAAGAAATTAGTAATCTTAAAAATATAATATCTGATTATTTTTCATGAGAGTCAGCAAAGATTTCTTCTTCATATTGCTGGAATAATTGATTTTAAAGGCCTCATCTAGCACAGCTCACAGTCAGTTGGGTTTTTTTGAGTTTTTTTGTTGTTGTTGCTGTACAGAGCTATCTGCTGTACAGCAGGAAAAGCAGGTGGCTCATTTAGTACAATTACACCACTTTGATTCTGTCCCATTTTTAACTGATTAGCAATAGCCAGTTTATTGTGTTTAAATAATCGGCTCATTGTGTTTACATTTTCTTTAGCATGCAGCTCAGTTGCACTGAGCTAGTGGTTTCATTATCTGTAACTCCCTCCGAGCTCAAAACCAGCAAAATCATAAGCCAATGATCCACGCCAAATTGGCGCCCACCGCAGTTTAGATGGAATACTCGAGCGATACAGCCTTTGTTTCCTCAATGGTGGTGCCTACTACCATTGATTGTTCAGTAGATATTCTCTTTGAAATGCTTTGGTAGGCAGGACAAAACAAATTGGGACAAATTAAAGCATTATCCCTCGATTTTGATTGTATGTTTTTGTTTGCATTAAATAAAATGCTTCATTCTCTTGTATAAGCAGATCTTTTCATTGTAGAACCCATTCTATAAATATGTATTACTTCACTTCCTTTTACAGTGTATGTTAAGAACGTAGTGCTAAACACAAAAAGATTGCCACCCTCAAAAACTGGGATTTGGGATGATTCAGAGAGTGCTAGATCTTTCTATTTCATTTACTGGAAGTAGTATTCAGCTATAATGTGTGGAGCCAGCACAGAAAGCTTTCTGCCTGTAAGAGACAGCTGGTTTACCATGGAAGCACACAAACCATCTGTTTTGAGAGCCTCTGCATACACCCTCACATGTAATAACTAAATTCAGTGGTTGATGGGACCAGTGATGTGTCGTCTTTTTTTTTTTTGTACTAGAAATGCACAAGAAAATAAAAGGGAAAACTATAATACATATAGTCCGCACTTTTCTCATGCTGTAAGAGGAGAACAGGGTAAGGAACAGTTCTGTAGGCTGTGTGAAAGCCATGAAGACTCCAGTGCTGAGTTACAAGTTAAAGGGAAAAGCTCTTCCTTACTTCCCAGAGATGCATAATTAGTTTCAAAGGACAACACATAAAATCACTATTAGTTTTTATTGTCATTGTGATAGTAAGACCAGGTCAATAGTGACAACGATGTCCAAAGGTGAGTTAGGACGTGAATGAAAATGAATTACTGGTAGAATACAGTTTCCCTTTAACAGCAGGACATTTTGCACTGCCTAGTTTGAGCAATCTCCAACTTTTTACAGGTCAAAATATTTAATGTTGCATCAAAGATTTGCTTTAGAGCCATTTCAAATTGTTCAGTAGTAGATTTGGCCCAATCCCTTTTCCACTTGAGCACAGCAAGAACAGGAAAGGTGCACAGTTTTAGCATCATAATCAAATAAACTGTTCTTTTAACAAGAAACTCACTGTAGGCTGTCTCCAATACTCATAACATTCAACGTACGTGGCATCAAGTTACACACAGATCATATGGAAAAGAGGTATAATGAGAATCCAGCCACACTGACAGTCTTGGCCTTCTTTTATATGACTTTGGGGTTGGTTTATTTCATTTCATTGTTGCAACATTTTGTAAGAGATAGAAAGTCAAGTTAATTCTTACCTCTTAAAAGAGCCCATTGTTAGTAACTTGTTCATCACAGCCCCTTCAACCTCCCCAAAAAAGTAACCAGTCTGTAAGAGGAAAATGCAAGAAATTACCAGAAGCGTAGATAAATGCAAAAGAACACTAGATACAATTTAAACTGGCATATTCCAGGATCTGATAAGAGTGGCTTTGACAGTTACATAGATAGGTTTTCAGGACTACTGCTACATAAAACCTGAAGAGGACTTCACAGTCATGACAAGTTATAGGGATTACATTATTACCCCTGAGCAGATGTGAGGGCTTATACAATATATTGAGGTACATTATATAACATCTAATATCAGAAATAAAAGCCTTTCAAACCTAAAGCTTGTAAAGAAAACACACTAATCTGATCACAAACCCTTGTGATTAAATGTTACTCAAAAAACCATATAAACAGGTTGTGAGAGGATTTCATAAAGAGTCATAAAAAAGCATTGTTTATAATTCCTGCATGACCTGTTTAAGAAGCTGGAACAGTACATTTCATCAGTCTTATAAATTTTAACTCCATTCAGAGTCATTTCATACTTAAAACCACTCAGCCTGATGAATTACTCATTCTGTCCTTGCTCAGTAAATGTGGACTAATAAAAATAAATCTCTGCTGAGAAAACAAACATTCATGTTATGAATGTGGTATGTAGAATGGAAGTGACTCCATCATCCGCAGCCATTCGTATGACATTGGAAAACCTTGCATGTGCAGTGTTTTTCTAGCTTGGGAAGACTTTTTTGGATTTTAGAGCCTCAACTCTCAGAGGGATTGGGTACGTTCCCTGCATTGTTTAAAGGGAGAAATCCCACAATTTATGGGGGGGAAAGGGCACTACACTCTCAAATTGCATGGATTCCATAGGTTTTGTATGAACTAAACCCCAATTCCATTACAAGGAACTTAGCTGACCTCAAGTATGCACCTGGGAGTTCGCAGGCAGAAAAGTTACAGCCGTAGCCAAAAAAAGGCATTCCTCCACCTAAAAAGCAAGTATTTCCTCTTTTTTTTTTCACTCAGGGGAAACTTGGAACATTTTCCAAAACATGCGGGTGCGTAAAGTCTCCTAGAAACAAGAGGAACATTTGTAGCTTATATGACTAAAACTACTAGCTTCAATGGCCCTAGCTGACTGATGAGGAAGGATTATCTTAACTAGTGGAGAGGCAGTCAATGTCAAAAAGCCCAAACCATAAATGACTAGTATAACCTTAGATAGTAATAAACCTGATTTATCAAGTTGTGTTTCATTCTTATAAAGACATTTCAGTGACAGTTCTCTCCACAAAAGCTCCATTTGTAAATGCTAGCTCTCCCCCAAAGCAGTAACATCTAGATTATCATTACTTTTTAATACATTAGAATTTAGTTGTAATTCAGATGAAGAATTACATTGCCCCTGAACAAGATTCCTAGAGTAGCGCAGGTCATTTTTGGAAAGTCCATAGAAAAGCAGTGCTGAAGCAACCCAAGGCGGCTGAGTAATTGATAATGCTTCATCCCACTTCCCTACCTCTTTCCCTATCTCCAATAAATATAGACTGTATATGTACATACACATATAAAATAAATAAACATATACTATTATAATTATCATAATATTACTCTAGCATTATAGAGACAACTTTACTGTCCATCTTAGGCTTAGGTCTACATCAGTAACTGTTGAGTTTCACGGCAGCTAACCTATTTTTGAAGAGCTACCAGTGCTAAATACGGCAGAACCAGGTACACCAGGCGTGGCAGAACCACCCATTTGTCTTATTCCATGAAACAGTAGGAAGGTTTTCTCCCTATATGCTTTAGGAAGCAGTTGCATAGGAGCAAGAGTCCACAGATCTTGTCAGTGGCGGTTCCCTGACCTTCCAGCAGCACTGTGCGATCCTCAGCTGTTTTTCTCCTTGCCCAGGAAAAAGACACTCAAGCGTAAGCTTTGAACTTGCATATGCTGGATGTTGGACCAATCCATGGGCAGGAATAGACATTGCTCCAAAGACCTGAAAAACTAGGTCATAACACATTTCTAGCCTAGTTCTGGGCCAGCAGTTGCCCGTACCATATTCTTCACGGGAATATGTAATGGTAAGTATCAGGTAACATACCAACAGAAAAATCTCTTCCTATTCCTATTTACTGACTGTAGCCAACTATTAACTAGCAAATCAGTTACACAAGTTACAGTTAAGTACCTGTGAATAACAACAACAACAACAGGAGGAATGATGACACAAAAATGTTTCAAATGTATCAAGATTATTCTACAATGAGTGTTTTTCCTAGGTCCTTGCTCCATTAAGTAGAAAACACAGATTTGATAGAAAGATAGATACGGGAGGGGGTNACATCATGCAGTCAATATTTAAGCAATATAACATTTTTAGTTCATATGGGACGGAAGCAATAAATTTAATAAAGTAAAACAAGATACATTCTGGTGCTCAGTTTTGCATATAAGAATATGAAGAACAACTACTGCATGACACAGTACAGCATGCTTAACAGTTAATGTTCTAGTACACATTGGAAGGATAATAGTTTCAGAAAAATTGTATTTTCGTTGTTTATTACTTGCTAATAGACTTTTCAAAGTCTCAGCCAAAATGGAGCAAGGAAGAGAGGGATCACAAGGAAACATGCAATTACTTTTGCGCTATGCAAAGGTGAAAAGTCCCAGAAGCTCTTTCCAATAGCTCAGTAACCAACCTAGTAATAACAACTTTAATTCATCTGAGGGCTAAGTAGGAGTGTGGATGTTGCTATTTACAATCCCAACACAGAAAAAATATTCAACTTCAGCCAATTCTGGCATAATTGGGGCACCATCCCAGCAGTTTTCAGGCAAAAGTTAATGAGAATGGTGGTTGTTTCTTCATAAGGTTTCCAGGATTGACCAATTATACATTTATTTTTCCATATTTTTTTACCACGAAGTCAAAGCTGATTAATGTTTTGAATTATCTTCTCATTAATCATGATCCTTGTCCTCTCTGTTGTGATGCCGAGCGCTTAGTTTTAATCCTTCAATGACTGTAATCCACTTCACAAAACAAACTCCTCAGCTAACAACTCTGTAAAATTTCATTAAGTTTGAAAGTAAAAGCTCTGTGTCCCCAGCGTCCTTCCCTCCCCAACCTTTCCATGTGGCAAAAATACCACAGGGAATCTTTTTTCTTGGGGTAAAAATGTTTTACGGAAGACAGACACTTCTGCAGCAAAAAAGCCCTTAAAGAGAACATTTATGAGTTTGAGAGCAGACTCTCCCCCAATGGGAGACCAAAACTGAGCTCCTGTAGGAAACAACTTACATTCTTCATTGAAGGATTTTTTTTTAATTTTATGCTACTAATTCCTTAACATTTTAAGATAGTGGCCTATTTAAAAAACAAGTAACTTTATATAAACACGTCACATGAGAAAAGATTGAATGAAAATCGTTCACTTACCTGTCTATAGTCTTCAGACACTAAAATAAATCCATTGTTATCTATTAGGTAACAGTTGATTGCCTGAAAAATAATAAAATACAAATTTATTTTTTTATTTTAGGATATAGCAGCAAGTTAATTACTTACTTTACTCTAATTCCAAGTGACTTATAAATGGATAAAGACTTCAGGTTGTTATAATGGCTTACATAACTTCTAAGTTAATGTACTCTCAACTTATGGGATGTTATTCAAATTCATTTTCTATGCATTTGATGCAAAACAAAACAAAGATGTGTACAGAAAGGGAGGATATAAGATAATTATAAAAAATACAAAAAGAACAAGGTCAACATTTTTATAACCAATTCTTAAAAGTTTTCCTTATAACTAAGTTTCCAAAGGCATAGAACTTTGTTGCTCCTGATGGCTTCTCCTGTGTTTGGAGAAATATATCGGCACAATGTCTTTTACCCTAATGATGTATTAATGAAAACACAGTGTCAGCCTGGAGGACCAACAGGGGACCAGGTAATATTTTTTAATTTGTTCACTGGGGGATGGGACCAAAAACTTCTGTAAAAGAGGTCCCACAGGTCTCCTAAAGTTTTTCAAACTGTGTTTTTAATTGGGAACTGGATTTAGAGGTAGGACTGTTAGCTTTTCATAGGTCAGACGTATAAACTGTATAAAACAAGGTAAACCCAAATCAATGCTTCCCTCCATATATGCATGCACTACTTTAACCTCAAGTGACTTACTTGTTACAGGCAAAGTTTTAATTACTGTGCTTCAGAGTTTAAACATAAGGTTCAACCCAAACTTTTATATAACTTAGTTTCTCTTCACTATTGCTAAAAACCTACCTCAGCATTAAGTCCTTAATGTATTTCTATTATTGATCTAAATCAAGAAATATTTTATCATTGTTTCTTGCATTTTATGTGACATTTGTGTAAAAAAAAAGAAAAAGTAAGATGGCTTCGAATACAGGAATCATCATGTCTGTGGGTTTAATTCAAAACCTTTCCTGCTGCAAATGGGCTGCACAGAGACATGATAAAATACGCTTTCTGCTACACTCTGCACATCCAGCCAAATCTCTCTGCAGTTTGAGGGAGGAAAGCAGTTCCACACAGTAGCATTTGTGCAAGATGTTGTGAAAATGCAGTCTGATTTTTCAAGAGATGCTTAGATGTGTCTGATTCTCATCCTGGCCAGATATTAGTACTGTTCTGTGGGGCTGAAGAAGAGGAGAGAATTACAGAAATGGTGGCTTGCAGTTTAGCTTTTAAAAAAGCAAAAAGCCCAAATGGGGCAAAAGTTTGGAATGAACGTCATTTCCTAACGCAAATGCCAGGATATTCATTCTAATAGGGGAACCTAAGCTACAGAGACCCACAGTGACAGAAAACCTGTCAAAAAGGAAGTTGAAACAACTCATTTCCAACCTTTGATCTGCTAGAAAGCCAAAAATTGGCAAAGGCAATGTGAAAAGCTGATGATGCTGGCAAAGAATTGAGTAGAGCTAACGCATTCAGAAGAGGCAGCTACTTAACCTCAATGGTGTGTGAAGGGTGGAATTTCAGAAGTCAGCTGTAACACCAGAACACTGCTCTCCCCAAAGTCAATCATAAACCTCCCACTAACTTTATTACAAGAGGAGCTAAATCAACAAAGACCTCTTTTGAGGATACATATTTGCAGTCCTCATGTGTGAAAGATTAATCTAAAGATAATGCTTTAGGAGCAATATTTCTCCACAGTATAGAAAATAAATAAAAGTAGTTATGCTGGGCAAGAAAGAGTATAGGCTTAATTTCCTAGTTTGTGGATTATACGCAGTTGGGAAAACACCGCCTCAGTTCAAGAATTAGTGGCCATATCTCAAAGCTCTACGCCATAATCATTCACTAGCTTTGTTCAGAATTTAAAAAGATACTAATGTTTTAGCATTATTATTGGAGACAGGCATTACACAATAGGTGGAATCTGCATCTTTTTGGAGGAAGGCGAAAACACCAGGGTTTCTATTTCAATCCATTTTAGAAACATTAAGAAGGGAAAAATATTCATTCAGGAACATTCATTCTTGCTTGCCAGCAAGATAAATAACTTCCAATAGTCAGCACTACATTAATCAAACTGTTTGTAAATGGAACTTAGCACTGAAAAAGGACAGTGGGGTGCATTTATTTGTCCAATACATTAGCAAATCGCAAACAGAAGATTTCAGATACAAGATTAATGCGTGGGATAACAGCATTTGCATAGACTAGAGCTGTATGAAAGAAGTTTAATTCACAGTGTTTCACAGGTATTGGAAATGAACTGTGCTCAGGTTTGCCCAAAGGTTCAACTTCAGTGAACTTCAGATTTCAAGGGGAACGTTCCATAGGTGGAGAGTCCCTGAGCATGTAAAATAGAGTAGGCATGAAGTCCAGTATAAACACAGCAAGAATGTCGACTGAGGTCTGAGAACACATTTGGATTACAGTAACTTTGATCAAGTTCAAGTCCTATATGTATTTTTCGCAGCTCCAGTATATAACAACAGTAATGGAATGTAATATGGGTTAAGAAACCAAAAAGGAAAAAGAAAGAAAACAGAACATTAAAGTAAAATGTGAGATATCAGAAAAAGAAGAAGAAATGAGCAAATTCAAAGCTCTTAAAAAAAAAGGGGAGGAGGAGGTAAGGATTTCTAATTAATTGTATGTCTGCATTTTAGACTCAAAAGTATCACACATACTCAACTAATTCTCTGTATGACTATTGTACCACTCTATTTGCATTAATGCCTTAATACTTTTAATTGCTTTAATTTATACCATGACTGTTCAGCAGATATTTTCTTGCCATTGAGAAAAGACAGCTGTGAAAATTAACAGACTCAACAGAGGAGCTATGATAGTTGATTAAGTCTTATCAACGGTATATTTTGTCATTAAAAAATGCTTGGAATCTCTAAATCACCAAGGTTTGCACTGTTACTAAATTTCTCCATGTTTACATGGCTCCTGCTGGTGTCAAGTGGAAGTAGCTGAAAAGTCTTTAAAATGCTTGCGTTTTCTTTGCACGTGGATGTAATAGCAAAAGAAGGTCTGCATGAATATTTAGCAAAGTATATGACTAACCTTATTAACTGCCAATGTGATAACAAAAGAAAAGAGTGAATTGCTTCTGGCTACATCCTCTTGGAATCTTTATCACTGTGTACTTGCTTCTTAGCAAGAACAGACCAAAAAAACATTTTTACGGTAACAATAATACCCTTGTTTTGATGAAGTAGTTGGACATTGCAGCAGGAGCATGTTTTAGACAATAAATTATGTAGCATTATTATTTTATCACAAAGGCTTTTGCAAATGAAGGAAGTCATCTCTGCCTAGTTTTTAATTCCAAAAGCGTGGTGGTTTAGGCTAAACAAGGAGGAGAATTTACACAGCACTCTAACTTTACCCAGACTACCGGCAGTTATACTTCTCAAGCTGGTTGGCTATGGCTGGAAACCTATTGATGAAAATATTTAAAGCTGCTGGAAACAATTCAAGGTAAAGCTTACACATTAAGTCCATAGCAAGCTACAGTAAAGCAAGACCATGAAACTTAGGTAATTAACAGTTCTACAGACCTTCTTTTTCAATGGATGTCTGATTACTCTTAGAAGAATGGGGTAATAAACATTATGAGCTCACCTTAAAAGTGGTTAATGTGCAAATGAGAGCCTGGAATTTGGGCTAAGTAAGCACTTTGACCAACACCTGGGTGGAATCTGCTTTGTTTTTCATTGCTTCATATTTGGAAAAGTTTACTTAATGATTACAATGATACAAGCTTTAAATGGAAGAGTCTGCAAATTGATAAAGCTAGAAATGCAAAAGATATGTTGACTCATATGGTCCATTTCATTGCCAAAGATGGCACGATCATCAGGTCTTTGTATTTTGGCTTAGTGTAAATTTTATTTTCTGTTATTTATCGCTCTCTCTATCCTCCAACTGTTAGATCCCAGGGTCCCAGTAGATGAATTACAGTTTGTTGTAAGTTTTGCTGATTTGTATGCAGAAGAAGTTAGTGTTCCACTTTTATAACTGCTGATGTTTTAAGTTCTGTCTTTCTCCCTGAAATGTTTTTTGTGATCTGAATCTCATATCAAGCAGACATGTATTTTAAAAAAAAATTATCACTGCACCTATGTCCTGGGCTCACTTTTCAATAAAACACCTTTCAGTATCACAGTATATGAGGTTGTGTAGTAGAATCCTAGAAGTGAGATTAGCAGGATTGATGATGTACCTTTTAAACTTTTTTCTAAAATAATTTACACAAAAGCAACCAAAAAATTAAAACAACGTTGTTTGCCTTAAAAAACTAAATATCCGATACAACAACGGCAAATGTTGGAAAGCACTCCTTAAACAGATTCGTGAACTCTTTTTTAGCACAGTGTTTTATAGTTTTAAATTACCTATCCTCAGGAAAGCCCAACTCTGCTAAATTTCATTACAGGAAACATCGCACACTACTTTATCTAACTATTATCGTTAATTTTTTTTTATGTCCTGAACAGCCCTGAACATGCTCAGTGCTACATAACACAGAGCACACTCCAAATGAATTAACTCTTGTATAGGCAGGAATACAGTCAGGGCAGCAGTTCAGGTGGTGGAAGATGTGATTTCACTGGAAATACTTTAACAAAGGGGAAGCAGCACCTCCAAGATAAGAAGTAGGAGTCTACTTCAAATCTGGGACACTCAGAAATAAACCTGTAAGGCAAGACTATAAGAAAGATAAGAAGAGACAGCAGAGAAAAAGGAAATAAAGACTTATGGAATACCACAAATAATGTATGTGGGTTCCTATTGTAAAAATTAGGGACACAAGCTTGTGAGAACTTGAAGATGCTCAGAAGAAATGGCTTCAGAAAAAAATAGATGAGAAGGCATTGTTTAAACACCAGTCTGCCATGGTGGGGGTAACTGCTCAGTTTTTGATGGTTTGCTGTGAGTACCATATATTATGCTTTGTTGAAAAGGGTGTAAAAACCAATGCTGTACTGACTGCTGACTCTTGGTGATACAGATAGGAGCTTTCCTGAAAACAACTAAGCATGTATAAAAAATGGAATAAAACTTCATAAAAACTTTTAAACCATATAAAAAAAAATAAATGTTATCTTAAAAAAAGATTGCAAAAACATTGCATTATGATGAATTACAGAGCCAAACAGGCTCTTGCCTTTTATGTATGTTTTGCAATAGTTCTTTTTGGCCACTATGTGAAAAGTATCATACAAATACATCCTGCAGTTTTTATTTCCAGATGTATGAATTCACGTTTTATCATACTTAATTCGTATAGTTTGTTCAAGCAAAGTTTATCAGATGATCCAGATCTCCTCAAACCATTCACTCAGCTTAGAGGTAACACATGGATGTTATCAGTAACTGGTTTGTTTTCTTCCAAGTCACTGATAAGAACTATATATGATACAATATCTCAAACTCAGCTCTTATTTTCTAGTATCTCATATGCCTAATTATTCCCCATATATCAATACATTCTGTGCTTTGTCATCCACTTTTTAATTAATTTAACGTGTGATACATTGGTTGCTTAACCAAAATATCATATGGTATGATGTCAAATTCTGTGTAAAATCTATGCATAAGATATTAAAAATACCATTTTTACCTAGCAAATTAAATTACATTAAAAGCTACTTTGGTGAGTTCATAAAGCCAAACTGACTGAAGTTCTTTTTTTTTTTTTTTATTTCTGAAGTGCTATTAATGTATTAGTGCTGCATAGAGTCAACTCTGAATCCACGTCTAATTCTAGTGTGAATGTCAGAGATTAGCTTCTAAGATGAACAATAAAGTAGTAAAAAAATGCCTTAGAACAGCTTAAAATGGTTTCCAAAACTGGATTCACAAAGCACAAGGTATTACAATGCATATTTGAGGTATCCTTGTCAACCTTGTAATTAAATGGATGTTTGTAAGCAGTAATTAAAAAAGTATCACTATCTAAATAGTATAATATTCAGAAGGTGATTCCAAATTACACCAGGAGATTATGATGTACAATGAGATGTTCAAACTAAAATAATCAACTTTATGTTCTAATACAACAGAGACATAAATGGAAAAAAATAGTCTGTTACTTACTTCATCATCACAACTTATAGCACATCTGCCATCAAGAGATGCACACTAGAGACGACATCAAAAATCAATAAAATATTTTCATTTCTAGTTTGGTGATTACAAAATATGACATTTTTAAAATCAATATAAGCACACTTATAAAGAACTTGACATTAATTACTTCTTTATGTGACAGCAATTGTTCTAAAAACGACTAGGAAAGTTTTAAATCTATTCACCAATCCTGTTTTTTTCCTGTCATCAGAGAAAAGGTGCGTTCACACTGTAAGAATGTCAACTATTTTAAACACCATCATCTCTCCCATGTGTTAGAGGCTTTGAGACCATGCCTTTGAGACAAGAAGATTTTCAAAAAGGAGTCGGGTAGGACCTGTATTTTGGGGGCTATTCTCTGAAATAGTACAGTTCCAATCTGTTCTCAAAATAGGGATGGCATCTCCTAATCTTTAGAAAGTACATGATTATCCTCTTCGATGAGTACAAATTCTATATCCTGAACATTTTAGGTAGAGTTTATTGAAGACTATAAATGCAAAGCATTATTCAGTAATATAGTTTAGTCAATTAATCTGTGCGATACTTCAGTTACTAAATATTAGAAGATAGGTCTAGAGTAAGTGAGAAGGCGCAATTCTGATATCACTAAAAATGAATAAATATCATAGTTCAGTTTGCTGTTTCCCCTGTTTCTGAGGGATAAAATTAACAAGTGTCAGGCCAAAGTAACTCCCTACTTATAGGGGCCTAAAATTAATAATTTCCTTGCTTCCATAAATATGGGATCAAGCAACTGGTTTTGACGACTGAGTTCTCTTCTTGGTGATGATGAACTGGAATGTAAATAAGAAGAACTAGCCATTATATATTTCAAATACATTGTTTGTTTACAATAGCTTTGTTTGTGACAAAAANGTGTTTGTAAAAAAAAAAAAAAAAAAAAAAAAGCAGATCATCATCCGAAGAGTTAGAAAGCAGTTGTGAATTCAATGACAAAAAAAATTTCAATTTAAAATATACCTGTCTGCTTGCAGTCCAAAATTTCCGCTGGAAAAATTCAAGTTTCATCTGGATACCTACAGCTGTGAAACACACAAATAAAAACAGTGTGTTATAATTCCTTTGAAATAACTGCTTAAAATTAATCAGAAGGAAAAACAATCCTAAAAAAAAAAAAAGGGAAGTAAGTCCAAAAATAATAATAATAAAACCTACCACAACTAAATTGAGGAGATCAGACAGTCACATTTTAAATCATTTACAGTTTGGTTAAACATGAAGATATTGCCAATATAATGTGAAGAATACACAAGGCAAACATCATTCAAATAGCATATGTCTCCATAATTAACATAAAAGAACCACAAACCGGACATATTATATTCACATCAATCTTAAATATATATTTTACTGATAACAATATAACAGCTGTAGGAACACACACTATTTGTTTTGTGCTGAAACTACACGAAGATGTTGGCTAATGTTTCAAGTCATCATTTGTTATTTGGCCGTTTAATCCATGAATTATCAATGAAACACAAGAAGCCTATTTCAAATATTAAAAACTTCTTTTAAAATATGAAATTAAGAGTATTATATGCAATTATGTCAAATGAAATTATTTGACAAACATTGCTGGTTTTCAAATTTAAAAAAAGGTATAATAATGATAATAGTTGGCATCCATCAAGATAGCACTGGTTTAAATAATATATTTCTCATTACCTCCGGTGGGATTATGTTTTTCCTAATATCAGTAAACCTTTTTTCCAGCCTTGTCTGAGGTTCATTTAAGTCCTAGCACTACATTGTATTATATTGTTGTTCAGTAGAAACTGTGGTTCGCATGAGCTCCAAAGGCAGTTGGTTCTTCTGGATTCACCTGCCTGTACTAAGAGAATGATAACACATCCGTCTATCTGTGCTGGAAAGTTCTAAAGTAGCTTCTTATATACTTAACAAGTTAATATGATGAAGAATACGTCAGGAAGACAGGGACAGAAGGGCTGAAGACATCTCTTTCGATTGCTCTTACCAGCTATTGCTGCATCCCTGGACCATATCTTTTATACTCTCACTCACTCACAGAGCACGCCTTGTGCCAGGCTTTTCTGCTAAAGCATTTCACTGCTGGCCCTGTGCCAAGTGATAGTCTAGTTCCTCAGCACAATTTATCAACGGCTTTCTAGTTCAGTGCCCTACAGCCCCATCTTGTCAGCTTAGAGGAGACATAATTGCCAAAATAATGAACTGGGCCCTAATGACTAATCTATAACCTTAGTATACCATTTCTTCACAAAAGCTACAGTTTTTAAAGCCTTGAAGGTCTGAAGGCCTAACTTCTAGCAAATTTATTGCTACAATATTTTGTTTAAAAATAAGCAAAAAAATTTAAAAAATTTAGTTGCTTTGGAAAATTGAAGAAAATTTCATTTTATCATTCTTCCTCTAGGATCACCAGCAGGGATCGTTTAAATACATATTTACATTTAAATTGTTTGTACTTACTTTTGCAAATGTACACATGCTGATGTCATGCATATATTTTATTTTGTGTTAGCAGGTAGGAAAAAGTATGTGAAATTAAATCTGTAGTGAACTGATGCAATGGCATGTGAAATTACATAAGGAATTTTCTTATTATAGCAGGTTATAGTTTTCTATCTGTAACTCATGGACTTTTTTGCTTAAGAGAGTAAGTAGAAAAATCCATTTCTCCTTTTGAATAAACTCCAGAGGAAACTCTCTCCAGCTACATTTTATTATCTAGTAATTTATTTTACAGTCAATGAGAAAATGCTATCTGACAGGCGTGCAGCACATGTTTTCTTCATCTGTTGTTTGCCTTTAGGTTCATTCCTTGCATGCAGGTGATCTACACATTCTAACGACTTTTTCTGAAATGGAGGCAAAACACACGCATTTTCAGGAACTTTCCACAAAGTTTCTGGATCCTATATCAGCATTCAAAGCATTGATCTCATTACATTTCTACTGATCCGTTTAATGACATAAGAATTAACGTAAAACCTTTCACATCAGTAAAAGTCTTCTTGATTCCAGCAAGCAAAGTTTATGCCTTGTTTTCTGCATATGAATGTTCCTGTTGAATTCCCTGAATAAAGCCACAAGATCAACACTGGATACACAAGCAGGTAGGTACTCTGCTGAGTCAAGGCCTAGACTCGTCTCTAACAGTCTAAGACTCCAACGTGCAAAGAATGTCATCTTTTGCAGACTTCAGGTGGAATCAATAGCTTTCTGATCACGGAGGATCAGACTTGTTTTCCAAAAGATACAGAACGAACAAGGCTTCTGAGCAAGAAAGAATTAAGATAGATAGACCCATAGAGCTGCATCTTTCCCCAAGTGATTTTATAACAGCATCTTCTGGCTAATCTGTTTTAAATGGCTGAGTTCCTGAAAAAATTGATTTTCGAAAGTGTTTAGCTTCTTAAGGATGCAGATTTTCCAAAGTGTTTAGGCAGAGTAAATTCCTACTAATTTCTATGGTTCCATAACCAAACAGATTCCTAACCTGTTTAACTATTTCTATAAACCCTCCAAAACGTTTGTCTCCATCTCTGGACTTGCAGGTGCCTTATAAATTTTGTTCCTCACTCATTCATAAACATTAACAACTTCAACCACCTATACTTACTATAGAGTAGCTCTCAACAAAGAATCTCAAAATGTTCACTAAATGTGGTTAAATCGTAATATTCTTATTTTATTGCTGTGAAAATGATGCATAAAGGAAATGAATACCAGAGCTCACACAAAGCTCTAATTCGGAGCATTGCAATAGCGGGGTTTAGAATAAAACACAGATTTGTTCTCCCCAAAACCTTCTTCTCTCAGTTAGAAATACTGCTGCTCTTAACAGGCACAGATGAGTGCACTATGGTTAGCTATTGTTCATTTAAGGTCCTGATAAGATCAACCCTTTGGAGCTCGCACTTTTATTAGAGAGACCGCCCCCCAGAGCAGAGGAGCAGTTGCCAAAACTGAGGAGATTATTAAGTTCATTATCCTGATGATGTAAAAGAACAGAGTTGTTATCAAACATCAGTGCAAGGATTAAAGCTGTAAGAAACATTTATTAAGCTTTAAAGGATGAAGACAAAGATCTATTCCGCTATGTTTATGGAAGTTCATCCATTTCCGCTTATATATCCAATACATATAGCATCTACCCAAGACCTATAGGAAATACAAACTGCAAAATACTAGTACAGATCGATAACGATGATACTAGAATACAAACTATTCCATTACATGTCAGTGATAAGTCCCTGTACTTTAGAGAGTATTTGATCTGCCATGACTGGCCTGTTTAAAATACCTGGCAAAGCAACTTTTGATTAAACATAATTTTTGTGTAATAAACATTAAGGAACAATTAAAACCATTGTTGTTCCATAATGAAGTTGTATGTATACACAAATTTGAGCAGGATGTCGCACTAGATGACCTCAGGAGATCCTTCCCAATCTAAATTATCTTATGAGTCAAAGATTTAAGTGTAATTTTTTTCTAGAGAAGTGCTAAATACATAGCCTAGAATCTTTCTTAAATAAAAAGAAAGTGAATATGTACTGAAGGTTTCCTAGTGTCCGGTATATATTACTTACCACATGAGAGAAAATCTGAAACAGTAACAAGATAATTACAACAAAGCTCATCTGTAAAAGATTCCATGTGCATGTTTTAATGAGTTGCACAGCGGAATGCTGTAACATAAAGACAGTTGAAATACTGGGACTAATTTCTATGAAACGTAGGTAATTTCTCTTCATGAAGATGAGAGGAGGCAGGCAGCTGCAGTTTTGTTTTCATAGTATTAGCTCTATGAATTTTCATGCTTTCTTGGGCAGACTGTGAGGGGAAATAAAACTTAGTGAGAAATACTGGGCTTGCTCCCGCTTGAGCAGTCTGATGGTTTCAGCAGTAGTATAGTTTGTGTAGAAAGTGAAGGCCCAGGCATTAACAATTTAGTTAATGACTTCCTTACTTTTTCAAAAAAGAGTCAGTTTATTTCTCTACCTAATTTTTAGAAGAGCTGTGTCACTAATTTCTGAGGTACAACAGAAATGCATCTTAAACTTAGTCTACTCTGGTCAAGGTAATACAACGTTTTAACGGCAACATTTTAACGATAGCACACAACAGATTACCTATTTCCCTTGTGAAGTATTTCCTCAGTTAGAGTTTTGTAATTCTTTTACTTGTTATAAAATAATGAAGTGCTACATGACCATTGGACTCAATGATCTACAGTTGGACTCGATCTTAAGGGTCTTCTCCAACCTAAATTATTTTATAATTTGTACCTATGTTGCAGGATAGGAGGAGAAAACACAGCTCCTATAAACACAGTATGGTGAAAGCATCAAGAGACATTTTCTTTGAAGAGGTATATCTTAATGTGAGATTTTAATCTCACCATTTTAGTTGCTTTACATTTTGTTCCTTGCACAATTCCACATGGGAATTTACCTGTAAACTGAATCAGTAACTCCTAAATACTCTATATCCTATGTAATATATAATAAATGACAACTATGAATGTTTTCTACAATTCAGCTAATTGCATTTGAATGCCTTTATATTCAAAAGAATTAACAGTGTTAGTGTATGGGAAAATAATTTTCCTTTCAACATCTGAGGTGATACTAAAGCATTTTTGCAGGCTTTTTAACCCTGAACTTCTCAAGAACATTGTAATTAGCACAGGACAATTTTTGGTTGGGTCTTTTAATGCCTTGAGAACTATTCAAATACACTTCAAAAGTTTCTAGAGCGAATACATTCTACTGAGCAATCCCTAGTCTTTCAGCATTTCAGAAATTCAGAATGAAGTATCTGTGCTCCAACCTACTTTATATTTAAATCTGTTTTACAATCTGACTACTTGTGGGGAAAAAGGGAAAAAGGAAAACTTCAGAATTATATCTCCTGTGTCACTAATTCCTTGTTTATCCTCCTGGGTCTAACAGCTACCACAGAGGTGAGAGGAAATAAAAGTGTAATTGCACTGAAATTTTTCAAAATACTGGTCAGCAAGGTATCCAGATAACATCCACATTTTAAATTAAAAACAAATAAAACAAAAGAAAACAAAACACAAGCAACAAAAACTATAATTGATCTTTACATGGAATATATATTTTAAACTATGTTTCAACATTTGTAGGTTTGGTTCAATCAAAATGGCCAAGGGATACAAATTGTTTTTCTTCAGCCAGGAAAAAATGTGTAAAGATGAGGAGAAAAGGTTTTGTCCTCATTGCTGCCTTTCCTTGTAATGTCACGGCGGAGGGTGGGCTGGAGCTAGAGGTATACAGGAGATCATCTAATGGGAGCTGACGGAGGGGTATTACGACCCTTTCTCCATGTAACACAAAATGTGTCATTTCAAATGAATATCGCAAATCCAATTTTTTGTTTCAGTCATGTTAGTAAATTTACTTAAGCAATTCCAGTGAATACCTTTCATGCTGCCTATGGAAAACAGTTAACTCCCTGAGATTTCTTTTCTTCATTTAATAAAGTGGCTGCTATTCTGTAGTGCATTCCCTATGAAATAACACATGGTTGAGAATTACAAAGTTAAATTTTTGCTTAGTGATAATTTTTGTTAAATAAGTAATTTCCTTATGCATGGATTCCATGGCTGAGGGTAATATTTCACTCTTTTAGTGGGATGCTTTGAGGACAGAAGTACTGGGAAGTGCTCAACTGTTACAGAGCTCAGGGCTCCTTGGTATCAAGGCAAACATGAAGGAAAACAAATAATTACTCCAAATAGATCAGCATTGCTTGTGTTCATTTCAATATCTCCAGGGTTAAACAAATGGACAGAAAGATAAGGAAATCCTCAACAAATTACTTCTGTGCAAAGAATTACAAGAGTTCTTAGGCTCTGAGAAAAAAGAATCATCTTCTACTTAAAATACAAGAGGAAAATAGATTAGGCTGATTTATTTCAGGCAAGAGAGGAGCTGAATCTCCGTATAAACCTGGCAGAGAGATTCTAAATACATAATTGAGGAAGAAGTAGTAAAAGCTAAAAGAATTTCCATTCTGTGAAGTATCTACAGAATGTTACACTATATAAAAGCACTATATTAGCAAGGTTAGAAAAGAATATTAAGGTCTTAATTCCCTTTTCCCACTGAATACAGTATAGACTAAGATTCTTTCTCATACATAAAAGGCGCTCAACATTTTGAGGACATTTGGGCCTCCTATTTCTGATGGAATTATCTTAAATGAGGTTTAACAGCTTCAAAATAAGAAATCTTGGAGAGCAATTTGTAGAAGGATTATTTTTTCATCTGTATCACCTTTGTGTATTAAGTTTAGACTCCTTAAGATTCTCTTCTTTCTGCCTGCTCAGATTACCTATCTTTTAAAATATTTAATAACTAATGTGAAATATTCCAGAACACCTTTAAATACTTAAAAAAGGTTGATTGCACTTCTTTTTACAGTCTAAATCTGTTTCTGTTCAAAATTGCTCTGTCTTCAGTTTTTAGCTTAGCCGAAGAATGAGACACTGAATCTTACAACCCAATGCATAATACTGAGGCACCGTAACTACCAAAAAGTACCTCTGATGTAGTTAATGGAAGACTCCCACCACCAAAGATGGTGCCCTTAAAGATACTTATAAAGCACGTTACGTACTGTAATTAAAGGAAAATGTAGCATTTTTTTTTCCTCTCAATTCCAAGAGGTTTTAGCTAGTAAATTAGAGGTATTCCAACAGGTACTCTCTTACAGTAATATAGTTACGCTCCATTATCATCCAACATAGCTATATTCCTAGGGATAGTCATTCTTTCATTACACACAGGATACATAAAAAAAAAAATGAATGAGCATTCATCCAATGTGTACTTCCCAGACTACTTCTAATCCCAGTTTCAGTTTACTTTCACAGTAAAATGCAGTTTCACCCTTCCAAACTTCACACTTCATTCAGTTTCCTTCTTGATCTCGGTGATCATTTCCATTCTACCCATACCTTCCTCTTCTCACCCCAGTCCATTTTCTTCAATTCCTCTCTTCAAACAGAAGATCCCCAGAATTTTCTTTTAACATAAAAAAAATTAGTTTTATTATCCAGAATGTCTGAACCCGATTCAAACACTCAACACAAAAAAAAAAAAAAAAAAATAAGCCTAAAAGTTTAAGTCTGGCTATTTTCTAATATACAGAAACCAGGAGCTTATAATTGGAAGTGTCGGGCGACGTCAATACTTGGTGGTGATACCAGCCAATGAACTATTATAAGCAGCCTGGGACAAAAGTTTAAAATTGACAAAAAGCTGGGCCAAACTACTGAGTAGTTGTGCACTTTCTTCTGTTTTTCTTATAATAAAGCATAGTTCCTACCCCAGCAAAAATAAAATATCAGGTATGCCTTTGGATAAGATACTACTATTACTCACAAACTGTCCTCTAAAATGTGTTGTTCTGTTGGGTTTTTAGAAATATTTTATTATTTTACTCAGTGAAGATTTCTAATGTTCTTTACAACTTTTCTTGTAGGTTCTTCAACTTGAAACCTTCTTGCCTGGCCTCACAATGTTTCTACTGCATATTTAGGTACTCTTAGATTATTTTAATATTTTTAAATTATTTTAATGTTAAATCCATTTGAAATCCATCTAAATGTGTACCTACCTTTTCCACCTAAATTTGAGCTACAGTGCCTCACTACCATTTACAGACTGATTTTTCCAAGAACAAGCCTTTTATTAACCTAGATACAATGTAAAATACAAAAAATCTCAAAGTGCAAATTATCCTATATTTTTGGATCCTAAACAATACTCAGGAAAAAATCCTGTATTATTACTGGTATCTTACCTTCATCTTTTTATCGTCAAATAAGTGGAATGACTGCGCATATACACACATTTGTAAGGCCTATATAATTATCAGTTTGTTATGCAGAACAGTTTTCATACATCATAACCTGTCCTAAGAAATTAGCAACACACAGAATACTTCCTTCATCTGAGCTATCAGGATGCAACACGCAAATCAGTAAATTCTTCTGGAAATGGAAAAGTTGGAGTTCTGCCTCTTTACTCACAGACCTCAAACCTGTTATTTTCTTCCAGAAGATTTTTAGAATGAGCAGTAGAAGCAGTTGTCTGGATGGAAACTCTCAAGCTACAGGGGAGGCAGTGGCAACTGGTATTTCCTGGAGGCCAAGCTCAAGCAGAAAGGGAGGAGATATTGGGAACCTGATGTGAGGCCAAGCTGAAAGGGGAGCAGGATGATGATTGCTGGGAGGCCGAAGTTCATCCAAACTCAAACCACCAGGGAAAGCTGAAAGGGCTTGGTTTGCAGCCAACCCCTGACAAACTGAACTGCGGAGGGCAGTCTGTGAACATCATCATAACCCAGACTCCCTTTGACTCCCTGACACATATCTTCCTTCTGGAGGACTAATGAAGTAGCAGCAGGAGCAGGAGGAAACACAAAAAGGATATAAATTGAGTGAATACATAAAAAAATATAGATGCTGTTGACTGAAAGTCCGTTGCCTTTTCAGAAAGCTTCACTGAGGAGCTTGGAGAGAAACAGGTTATCTGTAAATTATCATTCAGACAGTTACGCTGTATTTCAAACTTTACAAGATAGTAGCTGATGTGCTGCCAACACTCTAACAAAGGGCTCCCACAGAAATCTACTCATTTACCCCATGATAAAGTTTGTGTACCAGGAGCACCGCTCAAGGGAGCTATTTGGGAATCCATTTGTAATTAAAGAAAAAAAAAAAAAATCAAGAAAAAAAAACCCTCCCATAAGCCTGGAGGGAGGTTACCACTTGGCATGCAAAATTACAGTAGCTGCACTTTGCTGGAAAGATATATAACTTGCTCCTGAGAAATACAAGGAGTACATTGATAGTATAAAATAGTGGTTTAGACTGCACAATTTGAAGGGGGTGAGGTGGGGCACAGTTAAGCCCTTTCTGGTGTCTGGAGTACCCTCCCTGTGACTTTTAGAAAATACCTGACACCCACTGACACCTGGTTCATTGCATTCCCAATGAACAGACAGAAAGAAAACGAAGTGCGTGGGGTAGTATTTTTATTAGCTTCAGGAATGCTTCAGTAGCATGCACAGAGAAGGCAAGCGCCATCATAAAGAAAACTGTGCTGGTGGCAGAATTTTTATAAGGAGTTCCTATGAGCCTTCAGCTTTCTTCCAACATCCCTCTGCATGGCCACTTGTCCGACAAATATTTCTGAATTCTGATGGTACAGGAAGCATGCAAAGACTGAAATCTGACCACAATTACACTAAAAGAATGAAGTGGCGAGAGTGTTTTAATAATTCCCTAAATATTTTTTAGCTTTATAGGGTTTTATTGCTCATGTTTTGGAAATATTCAAGTACATCCCATGACAGAAACGAAAAATAAGAACAGTATGCATTTGTAAGCACATTTCTGAATCTTAAGGGAGGATCCATGACTTGTCAAGTTCTCTAAAAAAGCTTTATGTCATACAGCTGAGGTCCTAGTTTAGAGTAGCTTAGCCAGTATACCTTTCACATCTCAGCCAAAAGGCTGTGGTTTCAAGTTTGCAATCAGTGAACCCTAAGAGGAACAAAGTTCAGACAAACATCTAGAAAGTAGGATACTTATCTGAGCTCCTGGAGACTATGACCAGACTCTCTTAGGAGATACCAGGCTTTCTGCTTCCACTTGTAACTAAAATACAACACGTTCAAACCTTGATAGCAATTTGTTTTTTTCCAGACTTGATCCTGGCTACTTACCAAATCATGCTGACAAAAAATGTCTGTATCTACATATCTCAGCATTGTGAAAAAGGCGGATTCCAGAAATGGGCAAAGCTTCTATTGCTCTTATTTCCAAAGAGGCTTATCCCCCCCAAACTGAAATCCTACCACAGCAGAATGGCTACAAGTTGTCCTACTGCCAGGCACAGAATACTTTGATGAGACATTAAAGACAAATGCTAAGGCATCCACTGCAAAATGAACTCATGAGGTCTCTGTCCAGTTTTTCCCATGTCAGTTCAATGCCTTCTATCCTACCGCTGACCTAGAAGCCAAGACATGGAGATTCTACTGCTACCAATCTTAGCACAGAGGGGAGAGACTTAGAGAATTCAACTCTTCCTGCTTCCAGAACACACTGACTACCAACCACTTGCTCTATCCAGTTATCATCGTAGGTACTTGCATGCATACAAGGTCTGTGAATATATGAAATGTCATTTGTCAAACCAGTCTTAGGACACTGAGTGAGAAAACATCAACGTTTTATCAAATCACATCACTTGGAAATAAGTCTTGGATCTCTTATTGACTGAATTATAATAATAATAGTCACATCCTCTACAAACTGTTTGTGCTATACTATGATTAGCAAATTAATTTGAGTTACTAATAGTATGAGTAATCTTATTTGAAGTAAAATAATACATCAGAAATACCTCATCACGATTACAACTCTCCAGCCTCTCAACACCATACCTATTGGATATTTTAAAAGTTTAATATTTACTGTAATGTTCCAGAATAGTTTTTATGTTTTTATTTTCTAAGCACGCTACTTTATTTAACCATTTAACCATGTTTCTGCTGTTTAACCACATGGTGGTAATCTGTAGTTTTAGAAAGGTACAACAAAACGTATGTGCCCAAAATACCCGATGCGCACATTTTTATGCATTTGAAATAGACTTGAGTAGCTACATAGTATTCTGTAGTTGCAAATACAAAGAAAGCAGCGCTGGTGAATTTGCAACCCTCCTGTATTATGTTTATGTCTTTTACTAAACAATTTTAAAAGCCAGTAATAGCAAAAGGTACAGCCATTTTACTTTTCTGTGAACAGCATTGGCTGCAAAAGCAGGTTTGTTTGCCTATTTTTTCATTTTTGGATCAAAACCGCATTTTTATTGAATCTCTGTAGAAAAGAACACAGCTGCCTATTTGCTCAACAAAAATAGGAGCTAGTATTTGAGCTATAAAGTAGCATTCTTGGAATATCCTGAACTAGAAATTTAAATCATGTCAGGAACGGAAAGTAATCTTAGATTAATAACAGTGAAAGATTTTCCAGTATACTGAAATATAAGTTTTATTCTTTTTCATTTACTCCTACTTTGTATGCGTAAAAGAAAAGAAATAACACCTTTCAAGATGTATTCAGTATATTACATATAAACATCTCACTTGAAAGTTTATTCTGTTTCTAAAACCATGGATTAATACTGGCCATAATCTGAACATTTTCACATTTACTTAACTTTATTTCATGAGAACATTTCATTGTCACCCTTTTGAAGCCCTGTAACGATATTTTAATAATACCTCTTAAGAATAAACAATATTGGTGAAAAGAATTTATCTTTTGCTTTATCTAACCTGAAGAAGATCAAGTGTGTGAACTGGAAAATAGTTAATGTGCATCCAACAGGTCAGGCATTGAGGGATAGAAGACAGCTTCCTATTTTACTTGTTTACTTACCATACTTCAGGAAAAATAACAAATTAGCATCTTCAGAATTGCTACATGTGTGGTTTTGTTTGCTTATGTCTGATATTGTGAATATTCACGAATTGACAGAGGTCTTCAGATTGCTGACAATTAGCCAAGAGCTTATTTGCTTTATTAGACAAAGTTGAAATGACCTCCTTAGTGCCACAAAACACAAAGAACCATCTATTGACTAATGTGTGGCCAAATACACAATTAATAAATGTTTTGAATGGATACTGCAAGAAAACAACAAAGAAAGAAGGCTTTTTAAAAACGTCGAAACTGATAAAATTAAAAGGCACTGACAGATTTTTAAAATTTCCTAATAAAATATCACCATTGCCTGAGATCCATGTGCCAAGTTATGACCATAAGTGAACTTCTCTGGGTGAGTTATTAACTTCTGGAAATAGTGTAAGTGCTGACATGACTTCCGCAATAGAAGTACAAATGTACTATGCTTACATCACATAAACCATTATCCAGATGCTTCAACAAGTAGTATATTACAATTTATATCCTAACGATTAGTAGGTTTTAGCTGTCAATACAACAGTAAAAGCATGTTTTAGAAGTATAAATTAATAATTTTTGAGGGAAATCAATATCATGGACACCAGCTGTAATCCTCTTTAATGCAAGAGCTTTGAAATAAATCAGGAAGGTTTGTTGAAAGGTAGCTGTCTTTGATTTTCCATTAAACTAAAGATTTATCATAGCAAGTAGCTTCTATTTCTACTAAGTTGCAAGATAGGTGCAAATTCAGCTGGGACTTCTGCCTGAAAGGTGTCGAGCACTGCTAGTGCTCACCGAGGTCCATGAGAGCTAAGGGATGCCCAGCATATGATAAGAATACTTAGCACCTTCCCAAATGGAGCTCTAGAGAATGCAAAAAGTCCTCAAATGGCCACTCAAAAAAGGACTTTTGGCAAGAATTTTCAGAAATTATATTGTGGTATAAAGGCAAATCTATTATTCACTTACGAAGAAAGTTAGCCTTCCAAAGGCCAGATTTTTACAGCTGTTAAGGTATATACCAAAGGTAGGCTGATACTGATGGGATTTCCAGAAGCACTTATTTCACACTGCAATTGGTGAACATCAGGTCGTTATTCTGTAGTCTCTACTGTGTTCCTAGGCATCAAAATAACTTTGAAATACCACTTTCCAAAACTTAGACATTTCTAAATGACAAAGGGTCTCTTGGAAATGTTGCTATAACACATTTTATAAAACGTGTTTAATTTTCTAATAGGGTCAATTCAATCAACTCTGCATTTTACTGCTATTTCACAAAGATGCCAGAATCTTTTTCAGAATTAATAAATCGTCTCAGCATGTCTATAAGGGAAGCAAAGGTTATCTTCTCCATTCTTTCCGAGTACAGAGCTGAAATGCCCTACCCTAAGGGAAAAGCCCTTCTTCCTTTCATTTAAAAAAAGGAAATGAAACACACCCATTAGAGATGCAGTAAGCTATAACCAACTGCAATGAAGTATACTTAAACAGATTTCTTTTAAATTCTGTTCTTGATTTTTGTATTTAAAGTGGTACAACTGACCATAGAAGGAAAAAGAGAAGTATCCCACACATATTTCCCTGCTTTTACATGCAGTTAGAAAGCATCTATAAGGATGGAAGACTATGACTTCTGCATGTGTACAGATACTTTTATACCGTGCTGACTTCGTAACCAAGACTCTTATATTTTAATTCAATCAGATTAGATTGTGGTACTGATTACGATCATATCCACAAATAGCATTTTAACCAAGTTTCCATGGAAACACTATATGTCCCTGTTTTCTTTTTAGACAAGGCTATGCCTGTTTAACAAGTTTGCTGAAGACAACATGTTTTGTTTAAGTTACATTAACTGGAGCCAATATTTCCTAATTGCATTACCAGAAAAAACATTTACAGCAGTGCTTTTACCATGGGAAAACCCTCCATCGTTCAAGCCCATCTTAATCTCTGAAAAAAAGGAAACATTAGCATTGGCATTGCTTACAATGTGTTAACTGGTCTTCTATCTATAAAATAATCTTTTTTTACTAAATGACAACGTTGGTCTTGCTTTATAGTCTTCTTATATAAGGACATTATCCCATGGCACCTGGAATTCCGTGAAACTTCCATCAGAGATTATCTGCATATGAAGACAGGGTGGTCTAGCGGCTAAAGCACTGAACTGGAGTTAGAAGGCTTAGGGTCTGTTCCTTGCTCTGCTGTTGTCCAACCATGACCAAATCACCTTAAATTTTCTGTGCTCCATTTCCCTGTTTGTGAAATGGGAGGAAGGAAACTTCACATTCTGTGAAAAGTGATTTGGATTTTATGAATGAAAGCAATAATAGGTAAGTACTCTCACAATGCTATGCTATAGACTAGGGTGTAATTCGGAAACAGGCATGCCAGCTTGCATGAAGCAATCTTGGGTGAGAAAAATACGGCAGGATTTGATCTTTAAAACTGTAAGATGGAATGGGAAACCTTTTATCCAGAAGCAAAGGTCACTCTTCCAAAAACACTGGAGCTACTGCTTTATAGAAAGATAGAAAATAAGAATCTTTTCAAGCATATCCTCATCGATTTTTAGTCTGCAACTACAAATAGCAGAAATAGCCTGTAGCACTCTTTCCTTGTCTCCCAAATAGTGTACTTTCTAAAATCACAGGGTGGGTGTATACTAACTCTAATAGAAGGTGATCACAAATAAGAGAGGGTGGTTTCTTATTTGTGGTTGCAGAGAACAGCTTGCAAGTCTAAATCCTAAAAGCCTGAAAAAGAGAAAACACAACAAATACTTTTTTTTTTCCAGAACATTACGACTTTAAGTTCCAATTTACAGATTTTACACCTTTGCTCACAACACTGGTAGAGATAAAGGAAGTCCACTCATAAATGGTTTCTTCCTTCTAAAAGCTAACATTGCCTACTTGAGTCTTCTCTCCTCTCCTACCTTCAGTGGAAAAGTAGCATATTGATTAAAAGACTTATTTTGGTCCGCCATAATTATTTTTACATCCTAAGTTACCCTAATTATCCATTTTAAAGATACTATATGAATAGCAATAAAAATCAAACAATTACTCTCTCTCAGAAGTGGGTTTTTTTTCCACGTGTTTAGCCTCACTCTAGAAACCTAGGTCTGACATCATCCGTCCAAAAAGTCTTGTATCTTTGAGTAGTCAGTTTTGCTTATGATTTCATACTATTCTTATTCAGAAAAACAGAAAGGTCGTATCATACTCACAGTTCAAATGGTATGTTGATGAAAGGGTACAAATTGCACTTCATCTTATCTTTGCTGAGTTCAGTGAAAGAGTACCCTAAGATTTTAGGAGAAGAACCAGGCCCAAAGTCTTAATTCGGAATACTTAAAGCTGCAAGACATATCTTAGTAAAAGTACTGTGACACTACAATGAAGAGGATTGGAGAGAGTTTTCTGACTTTTGTAGTGTAGATCTGCACCGTACTATGATGCAACTGAAATGTTGTTCTGCGTGACTAATTTCAGCCAAGTTGCATTCAAAGTATTACAGAGAATGAAGCATTATGCACTTCCTTCAGCTAGATTGTTGTCTACTGTTTTCACATTTTCATTTTAAGAATGTCTGCAGAACTTTTCTTCTAAAATTAGGTAACCTTTAAGTCCAAAGTTAAGAAAGCACCAATATGTAAAAGTATGATCAGCTGATGGCATATAGTAGAGTAGACAAAGTGTTTAGTTTCCATGCAAAAGTCTGCAATACAGCTCCTTTCAGCTGCACAAAATACAAATGTTCACTTAAGTGCCCTATGTTTGGAACATGACATCTTCAAATCATCATGAACTACAAATTACAGAGAGCGTTCTCAGCTCTTTCTTCTGTCTAAAGGCTTTATAGAAAGGAAGCGCGTACCAGTAACTAATGAAAACCTATTTAAGATCTTACTGACAATGAAAAACAGAAGTATGGAAATGATTAGTTTCACTAAACTAGTCACATGATGCATAACTTCATCTTGTAAAAGAAGTTAGCCTACTTCTCTCAGTAAGCACTTTAAGAAACAGAGAAGCCAGTAGTGTTGTTCTTTGAACTCATCTATTCTAACTTTGTTGAAACACAGAGATGGAGAGAAAAGGCACACTGAGCAATGTACTGTCATTTTGAAAAGAGAAAAGGATAAAAAGTCTCAGCCAAAACATGAGTAACCAAGGTCAGCCCTGCCATTATGTTCCAAAATAACATACTGCAGAAGGGAATGAAAGCAAATAAAGATCAAAATATACCCTTTTGACCAAGACAGCTATAGCTATATGGACAGAGGAAGCTCAGCTAGGCTGGGAACTCTTGAGATCATACCCTAAATAAAATAGTATTAAAATAGAAGTGCCTTTGGTAAAAAGGGATTGTATTAAATGATAATATGTATTACCTGTGTGCTTTAGCATCACTCAGTGGTAATGAAGCAGAAGTCAGTTATAAACGTTGAAGACAAAAAGATGAGGACAACATTTAAATGTTCCCCAGACTTTGGGGGTAGTAATCTACTTTTATACAGTATTTTTTCTTTATACTTGCCCACAGGCATTCCAACTACTGTTATAAATCCGTTATTCTCTCAACTAATGCATATGCTCGACCTAGAAAGTTCATCCTTCAGCATGTTAGGGGACAGTAAAATAGAAACCACAGTTAAAAGCTTGCAGATAACTTTGGTTAGTACTAACAAAAACTAGGCAAGGCTCAGTATTATGAGTGGCCGGACTTCATCGTTTTTGCCAAACTTAGAAAACAGTCTCCCTCTTACTTAGCAGACAGCATGTCAGCCATTTGGTATGATCCTCCTAACAGTTGTATTAAATCTCACTAAACAATTTTCCTTTCTTCTAAGTCAAGAAAAGGCAAATATACACTGCAGGTACTTTACATATTGTAATCACTATTGCAAAAACCATAGTCTTTTGTGATTCTCAGCACGAAAATAGGAAACCGAACCAGAAATACAGAAGAACATATTGTCAAAACAGACAAGTTAATAATGAACAGGTAAAAAAGAGTGGAAGAATAGTGAAAACATGATGTTCCTTAAAGATTTCAATCTTTAGTGTCCTTTACTTGCCATTAGATTATCCCAGACAAGTCGCTTCATTACTGCTAGTATAAACTACACACCTATATGAAAAGGGTCTTATTAAAGCTTCTTTTTATATTTCATAGCTATAAGTTTCAGGTTTGTTCTTTTTTTCTCTCTTTTTTTTTTAATTTTTATTTAAATGCCTATTATTTTACTCCTGCATAAATTTCCTCTCAGGGTATCTGAAAACCTTAATCATCATACCAATATTTCTCTCCCACATTACACTTTTAGAATCAAGTTCCATGACTTTTAATAGTTATGCTTACGTCAGAGGGATCAAGAGGTTTAAATTTCAGTACCTATTAAAGGAATTTAATTATCCAACCAGTTCCATTTGGATACACTGTTACTGTTCTTGGCTAATCTATACCAGATTTTTCAGTATTGTAATTCTCATTAATAAAAAGCCCTCTGAAAGAGTTTTTTCTTTTTTTTTTTTTTTAAAGATAAAAGATCTCTCAGTGGCCTATTTTACAAATTCTGAACAGAAACTTCATTATACATTATACTAGCTAAGTCTCCCAAGGGTTTATCATGTCTGAAAACAGCACAACGGCTAAACTTGAGCAATGAGTTTATCTATATACCTGGTTTACCATATAACGTCATTTAAAACATTTTGTGGAAAAAAAGGTATTTTAAAAACACACTTGGTGTTTAAAGCCTGCCTACAGATTAAAAATAGGAGAGGGACAAAAAAAAAAAAAAAGGCTAACAGCATGCCATGTGATCTCTAGAATGATGTCATATACAGAGGGCTTTTGATGCCTGCTGCTGTAGCAGTTAAAAGCAGGAGGGATGACAGAAATCCAGAGAGAACAAAGAAACAAGAAAAGCAGCAAACTACGTACTGGCTCGTACAACTTATCTGCAATTGAAATGAAGAACATCAGCAGCAAGTATAGTTATCGGGCTCATTCTTGTTCATTGGAGTCACATGGAATAAAGTTTACAATATCCTTACTCCACTTGTGAAATGGTCCCATAAGCAACGAACACTGACATTCCAGCTTCTACTCATCTATCATATTCAGAAGCCTGCTAGTTACACAGCTGCTACATACCAGTATTGAGGAGGGTCAGAGTCTGCTATCATGTATGTTATAATGTACTTGGTAGATGGTGGCACATCGTACTTTACCCGCTGCAAGACAATTAAGATTCTTTCAGGAGGTACAGGCTTCAAGCTTTTCTTTCATAGAGAAACACCATCAAAATGAAATACTCCATCAAAGCTTGAACCCAAAGCTGAGCACATTGATCCTAATCCAATAGAATTGTCCTGGTTTGAGGATACTTAAGTATATGCTGACATTTCAATCCATGAAAATTACATATTTAATATTTATCAGCAGCATAATTTTAATGTCAGGCTATTTAGTACCTTGCTTAAATTCATGAAGAAAATTCCCATGGTTATTTCCAGTGGTGCAAGAATTACGTAAATTTAATTATTTGACTTTTTACTACAGCAAATGTCATCCCTGCTTCTGCAAGTTCTTGTGTTGAAGTGACTACTGTGTAGATACCAGGGCAAAGAGAGAGTCCTTTTGTGCCTGTAAATACAGGCGTTCCCAACATTTAATGGCAAGTTTTACTTAACTACTATGATTTGCCTTAAAAGCACAAAAGGAATTAATGAAATATGAGTTCCATTTTGTAACACAATTGGTGAGCAGCAGTTTAAGAAAGAGTAACACTTATTGCACTTAATCTTTTTTCATACACCGACAACATTTCAAAACCTTTTTACAGGAAGGTGTTCAAGAAAAAGCCTTCTGATTCTGACAAGAACTGTCATAGTAAACCAATCATTCAGAATGCACAGGAAATTTACATTTTGTTCTTAAGTTTGTGTCCAGGGTGAGCTATGACCATGAATAGAAACCCTTATTACATATAAAAATAAGAAAACAAAAACACTAAGTCAAAGCTTAGAAAAGAACTTCGTCTTCAGTGTAGACAAATAACCTGTCTAGAACAATAGTGACTGACCTCAATTTTAGCATGTTTAAGAGCAGACAAAAAGCATCTAAAGTGTCGAGATAAAACAAAATGTTCACCTGTCCTTATTTTTAAATGTATTTTTCTAGCTCCTGTTTTTACTCCTTTCGTTTCTGTTAGCTTTATGTCAAGCAATATATTTTTCTATTTACAATAACGGCAAAATGAATCGACTCTGGTTATAGTGGAGATACATTTTACCTGTGGATGCTCAGCATGCATACAAAAGGCGGCCGTCATTAGTCAGGAAATAATTGCAAATTGAATCTGCACCTTTCCTCCCTGCCCCCAGTTATTTGGGATGGAATAAATATTCTGCTGACACAATCTGCCCCTTGCTGCAACTTCACCTAATTTGCAATTAAGGTAAAGAAGCCCAGCATCTCTAGTCCCTATGCTTCTCATTCTGAAGGGCTTGCAACCTCTCTAATAAATTTTCTACCCACCAAAGCGTGCTGTAAGGCTGGTACTAGTGCATTTTCTAAGAAATCCTTTCTCACCTTCATATATTTCTACTCTTTTAGTTATAAGAAAAGGAGTACAAGTCAAACCAACTCCTAACTACATTATATTAGAGTTATAATATCACAACAAATGGCCGACTGATCTCCCTAATGGACTGAAAGTCTTGCATCACTTAAGTGGAGGAAAAAAATGAAAAAGACCGCAGACAAAGGACTGACCCAAACAGTTGTCTATTATAGATTACCAGCAAAGACCTGGATATGAACGTTAAAAGAAATTTCCAGTCCAAACCAGAAGAGTGGTCTGGGGATGGACAGAGTTCTGACCTAAACTGAGAAGGTGCTTATATCGGCAGCCCCAATGGTACCATCTGACACAGCAGCAGCACACACCTCACCGTTTTGCAGCTTGCTGCAACTAGCAGGCTGTAAGTCCCCCCAGCTACCCTTTCCCCCACTGTAAATTTCCACCTGGAATGCAGTGTGTTCCAGTTCATCTAGTCCACTATTACATTTCATGCACTGGCCTCTTCTAGAGGTGTCAGAGGAAGGTGTAAAAATTCCCATAAATAATAATTATGGAAAAAAAAACGTGCCCACAGGGAAAGGGTTTTCTCCATAACTCGTGTCATTAGCGGTTGATCAAAGCCCTTAAGAGTGAAAGTTTATATCCCTTCTAAATGATTTTTTGCCCCATGATGTAACTATGGCTCCAGATTATATATGAATCCTACTAATCTTTTGGCCCAAGGATAACTTCTAACAATGCGTTTCACAGATTAATTATGCATTGTATAAACAAGTACCAGATGTATCTAAGTAAGGCAAAACAAGCCACTGAGAAGAAGAAAACTGTGCTCTTCTTTTCAAAGTCAGTGACCCAAAACACAAAATCACGACTGCCTGCCTGTTTCCTCATCTCTAGAGTTACAAAATATTGTTTCTCACCTTAAAGGGGTACCACCAAACAATTCATAACGACTGCCAAGGACGGACATGAACAACTTTTTAGACATCATGGTGTCCTTATTCTGTGTGATAGCCAATATGTGATGTTATTAAACTCTAGCTGGTATTACTCTCCCCTCATCCACACAACCACCACTTATCCACCACAGAAAACCACACAACCACCTCTTCTGGAAAGCATGGCCAGCTTTTTACGGTACAAATCTTCCTCAAGCCAAATTTGGTTTGATCCACTGGCTTATACTGGTAGGCAGAAGTAGGATCCAGGGCCTTCTAATTTTTGTCAACTTTTGAAAACCTAGTACCTCGCTCGGTAAAAGCTGAGAGGGTCCTGAGCTTTTACAGTGCAAGGACTGTCTTTGTAGAAAGAAAAGCATGAGGGATTCAAGGGTTCTTCTGTCCTGTCACCTTTCTTTGCACTTCATTCTGACTCATAGCTGGGAAAGGATAAGATCTTTCTCCATGATGCAGTACTGTATTTTTTTAAGTGCCAGTTTAACGAGGCAGACTTTTAACGACAGAGGAATGGGCTGCCTCACTAACAAATATGAATTATTTTGTGTCCTGAACCAAAATGAAGAGGACTCTGCATTGTCCGGAGTTGCATTTAGGGTCTTCAGCAAGAATGTAGCTGTTTTACCAATCTGGAGACACGTTAGTAAGGAGAAAGCTCATGCCATTTCCCTGTAAGTGTCATGGCTTTAATACCTTCCCACTTAAAAGTGTAAGTAAAATCAATCTAAAAAAGAGAACGTATAGGAATTGTGTGCTGTGGTCTTAGGAACATTTTTATATATAATCATGTCTGCCTGGATTCGATATACAATGCAGTGGAATCCAAATGCTGTAGCTTTTAAGTATTTGAAATATTTAAATTGTTTCCTTTCTGCTAGAGTTTAATTAACATAATGTTCTTCTGTAAAAGAGCTGATTCTTACACATACTTCTCCTTTAAAGCAGATGGCAATAACTGCTGGAGCGAAGTGTATGCTGGCAAAGAAAACACTGAACTGCCCCCACCAGCCAACAGGGATAGGATATTAGTTCACTGGGCTGTCTTGCCATTTGCAATGGGAAACATATCTTGTTACAACAAGGCACAAGTTAATTTAAGCAGTCACAATAACACAGTTGCTGCACCACATCAGACAACTGAAACGAATCTTGCCGGTTATTCCAAAGGCCAGAAGTGGAGTAGATTTCATGGTTATTCTGTTTCTGGCAAATCTCTACCTGTGTCACAACTATAATTTTCACCACATCAGACATCTCTGTCATAACCAAAGTATTATTACTAATAAATGGGAATAGAACATGGATTATAGGTTGGGGAAACTTCTGTTTATGAAATACGTGCATTCAGAGTTCTCAATATAAGGAAAAAATAGCCACATCTACACAAAAAGCAAATCAACAGATTTAATCATATGTTTCCAAATCTGAACTCGGCTTGAAGATTTTAAAAAAAGTAATAACTTCTTATACCACAATTCAGAGTACATAAAACAACCTCTGCATTATTGTTGGAACTGAACCTCCCACAGTGCTTAACTTTCAGTGACCTTGTCCTACGAACATCTCTCTAATATGGCATGTGCTAAAAATAATACAATTATAGTAGCAAAGACTTACCTAAAATAAGAGAGGCAGTTAAGAAACATTCTTTAAGCCCTCTGGTTAGAGGACACAAACTGCTGTGGGAGCTTACAAGCCCACCTGGTCAGCAAATATTAGTTAAGAAGGAAAAACAACTGAAAAAAGAAACCCCTTGAATTCATGGGCCAAAATAGAATTTTAGATACCAAAGACAATTTAAAAGTGTGAAAAAGTCTTATCATACAAGAAAACAATAACATAATAGCTAGTACCTCCTGCAATATAATCAAAAGTCATGAAAACGACTATCACTGATATAAGGGATGAGTTATTGCAAGGACAGAGCATCTCAAGCAAAAAGTACCTAAGGTAAATTTGTTCTCTGAAAAGGCAAAACAGAGTATCTGCAGCTAGCAAGGCTACAATTTCTAAGGACAATGACATTTTATAATAGCCCTTTTACTTCTGTCTTCATTAAAATGATTCACTAGTACTGTTTAAGATAGGTCTGTTTATATGTTTGTATATGTGTGCACATACATGGGTTGGGAAAGGAAATAGCAAATAAATGTATTGTGCAACAAAGGCTGGAGAAGTATTTTGCTTTAACCTGACATTCATTTAAAGTACATTACAGCTGATCATTCAGCTTATCTCCTTCTCCCTTTGCAAAGCTGGAGTTATTTAGTATGACTATGGTACCAGGTAATCTACATCTACAGTATTCCTCTACACTAAATCGCAGGCTTTCATCCTGTATCAGGATGATGAGCGTCAAAGGCAGTACGGTCTGCCATTTCTAGCAATAACCCTAGTATCCTCAAGATGAACAGTCACTTACTTTACCGAATGTCAGTTGTTCTACGTTCTCCTTCACTACTCAGCAGTATTCACTGTTCCTTTGGGTATCTTGACTGGTGTCAGAAACAATTTAGCAAAGCATACAATAAAAATAATTGAGCTCTCTCCTGTGGGTGAGGGTGGCCGAGATCCAAACACAGACTTTCAGTAACCAAAGGGTGGCTAGAGAGAAGATGGGGTTACTTTCTTCACAAGGATGCATGGTGACAGGACAAGAGGTGATGGACACAAGATGCTTCAAGGAAAACTCTGTCTGGATATAAGACAGAATTATTAAGGCTGAGAACAGTTACACACCGGAGTACGTTGCACAGAGAAGTGATCGAATCTCCCTTGCTGGAAATATCCAAGTCTTAGCTTGACAGGACCCTGGATAACCTCATGCTAGACCATGCTTTCAACAGCAGTTTGGACCTGACGGTCTCACTTTTCTATGATTACTTCCACAGCATTGCCTATAGCATATAAATTTTGCCCTAGAAATTGAGCTTTATGTGATCTTTTCAAAAGCACCTAAAAGCACAATTTAAACGCAAGAAAGCTATGTTACATATAAGGATGGGTCTGAAAACTTTTGACTGCACAACTTCCCTCTCCATAGGACAGCTAACAGATGGAGTGATCATATGAACTTGAAAGAATCTATTATATACCAGATCTCTCATTCCTGTAAACACCTTTGTGTTCCTTCATTGTCACAAGTCTTTATTGTTGCAGATGCTACAGTATGAATGAGTTATACAGAAGAAGTAACAAAGAGACAAATCAAGGCACTATACAAACACATGAAGTACAATTTTAATATCATCTGCCATTTCTTTCCAATATCTTTGAAAATAAATAAATCTCTTCATTATTCTTGGTGACCGTGTCAGTATGTATGCCATTTTTATGGAAGGAGCCACCAGTCCTGTGTTCCCATGCAAGAAAATCCTGTCAGTACAACTAATAGATGTCAAATGAACAAGCTTAGAAGAGCAAACAAATGCACTGTCTACACCATGTCATCAACCCACAGGCCTATTCGTAGTGATATTATACACTCCACTGCCTCCAGTCACAGCCCAAGATAATCAGAATCCATGTTTAGAGTCATCTGATCTTGCAAAAAAATTGACACAGCACAGCTAATAATCCAACAGAATTCAGAAAGTATACTGGATTTAAAAGGCAGCATTATTTTTGTGCCCTACATTTGAGGCAGATTAAATAAATCAAAAAGGCAAGGCTATCAGGTCATTATTTGTGTGTTACAGCTGTCCAGTTAGAGTTGACAGATACTCTTTGCATGGCCTGTTGACTGATTAAGAGGCAGAGTAAGTCTCTGAGAGTCATAAATGGACGGGGGGGAGGAGGGAGAAGACTGTGATAAAGAAAAAATCAAAGGCTGATGGAGTAACTCACTAGAAATAGTTGCACTTCTACACAAGCCACAGATACCATCTAAAAAAACCTACCCCACAGAAAGGAAACTGAATGGACACGTTAAAGATTTGAAGTGGGAATCAGAACAAAGTATTTGTTATTGTTGTAATTCAGAAAACCGGACTGAATCTTCTGCAAGGTGAAGAACAAGCAAAGCAGAATGAAAGGTGAGATATTGAAGCATTCAGATTAATAATGAAATTTTTCTGTTCTCTAAGCATTTCCTTGCCAAGTCGTGTGTATCTGAACTCTACATTAGAAGCTCTGTCTCAGTTTCTGAAGCCAACTGTTGCAGAACAATGAAATGAACTGAAAGTATTGCTTACCTTGCTCGCAAGAATGTTGTATTCTTTCTTGTGAATTCTATATTGTCATTGCAGAAAATTATGTATCATTTTCATATAAATACAATTTCATTTTCAAGTGAAAATTAATGAGTGCTTTCTGACTTAAATTGTAGTCTCAAAATAAAACTTTCATTTATACGTTTGTGATATTAAATGTTATAATCATAAACTTTATTTCTTTAATATGGTAATCCGTGTTTCTAAATAATGTTTGGTCTCTGTAAGTCAATAAGCAGTATGTTCTTCAATTTTCAAAGGTTTCAAGTAATAACAAACTAAAATGTTTTTCATTTTTAAATAGTAAATAGTAAAGATGATTTGAGGTATCTGAAAAACAATGCTACAGAAGGATTTATCATTCTGACACTCTTTAGTCAAAGAAAATCTAATTCTTCAACATCATCTGATTATTTTTTTTATATTTCACGCTGTGCATATGAACATAGCTTTAAGTGGCCCCTTGTTTTCAAAGTAAGATCATTAGCAAGATATGAAAGGTAAAAATATTATTTTTTCAGTTAAAACTGACCTGAACATCAAGGAGCAGACAATAATTATAAATACTAAATACTACTGAGTACTCCTGTCACCTCATTTATCTTTTTAACAGCTTCTTGACAAATGTTTGCTGATTGTGTAGAAACTTGTATCTATGGGAAGTACAGCTGGCACTCAGATAAAGGAATTAAAGCAATAAGGATAAAGAGAGATATTTTAAACAACAAGCTTGCAGAATCTGGATTGCTGAAAAAGTCCTGTTAACTGTTTTTTACAGCTGTATCTTTGAAGCTTGCTATTCTTTTGACAGCACATTAACTTGATTCTTTTTAGGTAGTATAGTTAGTAAAAACACAGAAAAATAAAAGTTCTACTTGCAATTCTTCTGACGTAATATGGCTCAAAGTTGTTACTACCACAGAAAGAGAAACATTCCAATTTAATAATTTTAGAAACTCTGCTGCATTCCCTTCAAACATTACTGCTCTGCTGATGGCAAATCCTCCTGAAAAACATTTGTACTTACGATAAAGCCATGGGAAGCACTTCATTTTAAGACCATGGAAGCACTAACTTCATTCTGCATTATAAAAGTACTTCAATACTACCTGTAATTTACTAACGTATTGTAAAAGAAATGAACTCTCTTTATGCTATCTATATTAATGTTTATTATGGAGCTGTATATCCTGTGCCCATGTTAATGACCTGTATATTGCCAAAAGACAAACATTTTAAACTAATTTTAAATCTTCTTTCACTTGTGATACAGGCAACTGGCTTTTGGTTTTGAGTGTCATCTTGTTAATATATGCGGCTCATGGATGTCCTGACAAATGCCTATGCCATACAGCTTCAAAGACTGCAGACTGCAAGAACAGAGGATTTACTGAAATTCCTGCCCGTTTGCCTCCTGAAATTCAGATACTACAGTTGCAGAATAACCGTATTTGGAGAATCAACCAAAATGCGTTCACTGGAACACCGTTGCTCAAAATCTTAGACTTGTCTAATAATTCTCTCTCAAGTTTCGCACCAGGTGCTTTCCAAAAATTACGGTATCTACAGGTTCTAAACCTAACCAGAAATTTGATTCATTATATAGAAAACAAGACTTTCAGTTTCCTCCCACACCTAAAAGAACTGGACTTGTCATCCAACAGCATAATACGCTTGCCTGAGACTTTTGGAAATAGCACAGGAAATATAACGTTGCTGTCTGTGAAGCATAACAAACTTCAGAAAATGGAAAGAGTTCTGCTGGAGTCACTTCCAAACCTGAAAGTGGTTCTTTTCAAAGATAATCCCTGGCAATGTAATTGTAACGTCTTTGGCCTAAAACTGTGGCTGGAGAGCTTTTTATACAGAGGTAAGGAATACTTCTCTTTACATACAATGCACATGAGAATACTTAACCAGCATCTAACTGATCTTCATTACTATGGCTTAACAGTTTACCCTACACCTTAGATCATCCCCTCAAATAAGCACACTAAAATATATTCTTATGCAAAGGTCAGAATATAGGTGCTTTGATAAATACAGGTAGCAAACCAGAATTAGCGGAACTTTATACTAGCACAAAGAGAAAGACAGAAAGTATACACACGCAATCATATACTATGTTATAATTCTAACTTGTTATAAGTCACTTGTTATAATTCTACCAATATATTTTTGCTAGAAACCAACCTACTCTTTAAAAGCTTTTACCCGATGCACGAGGGTAAACACCAAGACAGGTATCAATACCGATTTAACTTTAGAGAACTCAGGATTCTAATTCCTCTATAAATTATCACTTAGTAGTTCTTCAGTATTTTAAGACTACTTTACCTAAAACCTTATGTTACACCTTGGACAAGTTTAATCTTGCCTAGTATTGCTTCCTAATTTGTTGTTAACCAGAAGAGGTACTGAATTCATTGAGAATTTCCTGACAGAAAAGTGTAATGCCATCACATAGGGAAAAGTGAATTTTATAAATAAAAGTAGTCTCATATTTTGGTCACACCTGCTTTTAAATACATTCATGAGTTATGCTGCAGAAAAGAGGATATGATTTAATTCTAAAGGAATTAAGTATGAAAATAAATTAATTTCTTTCTCCCAGGAGGTATGTTCAGACTCCGAGAATTCAGAACAGCAGGGCAATTTGCTTTTCTCTAAATCGGACTTTGATGTTTGCATGTGATCAAACTACTGATTACCTATTTGTATATGGAAGTGACACGGAGCACGCTGCAACACGGCATATGTGAAGATTGTCCACGTTGCCTGTGACTGAATGGATAGCTGTGTCCAGCCATCAGAACTCTACAGGCCAGCTGCAGAGCTGTACTGGCTATGCAGGGGCATAACTCATACACAAATAGTCTCTGAATGAGGTAAAGCCACTGCCAGAAGCAACCTTTTAGAAAAGACAAAAGCCTAAAGTCCTCTTAGCGTTAAAATCTTAATATTTTGGACTGGTAAAATACTACATTATCCCAGGGCTTTAGTTCTATTATGCTGGAACCATTCCCTACAACAAATTTCAGCAGGGGTTCTGACTTCTCTGTGCAGAAGAATGTAATGATCCAAGATAAACATATCAGATTATCTTAATTGCTCTGCCAGCAGCATAAGTATTATAGTTATTTCAAAAACCAATGTTGTTTAGAAATTCAGTGATGCCTTTCCATCTTTCTGAACATAGCACAGATTACCTAAATGAGGTGATATGGAATTTACAAGTTCATTTTAGCAACAAATTTTAAAGGAAGCCCAAACACTATGTTTTCTTCTACATTTGTATTTCCCTAAAATTTCTTGTGTGAATCACATGAAGAAAAATTAATTACGTTGCACATTAATCTTTCCCATTACTTATGTTGTATACTTATGATAAAACACTACTGTGGCCCCACTGATATTTCTTGCAAGTCCTAACAAAGCATCGCTAGAGATGGAACATTGTCTGAATTTAAAAGTATTGACTGTTGTGTCCAATATAATTCTAAAATATGTCAGTATTTTTAGCTGAATACAGCTCAGGCAATTGACATTTGATGCATACTCGTAAATAATTATAGAGAATGTTTCATTTCAGGCAGGATGCCAATCTTCTATTCCAAGTATACATATTTGAGTTACTTAAAACCATAAAAGGATCACAGTTGCAGGATTTGGCGTTTTATCTGTATCCACATTCAAACTAACACAAACTAACATATCTGTCTTGAAACATCATCAATATTTATTGAGTAGTCTCTAGATGTCAGTTTGGGTCCATCAGTATTCGGTGCTTTCTCAGACAGTCTTTTCAGGATGAAAATTTCTATGCCTTGCTTTAGCTGAAAAGTGGGTTATTTTGGGTAGAGAAGAGGAAGAAAATTCAGCTGATTTGATTAGTTAATTTTTTAAGACATGTAAATATTGGGTTTAGCCTTGTTGACTCCTTGACACACTACACCCCTAAACTCATGGAGTATGGACTAATTAGAAACCTGAAGGCTATGCTCAGTGTGTGTTCCTTTACATGTTGAGAAACAACTGCATGATTTACCAGGACTGAGGCTTCCTACTTCACTTTCCGTTACACTAAAAAAGTCCTTCGGGAGAGAGCAGAAGCTGGCTCTAAGCAATCATGAAATTTACCATTTCAGCAGGGTAATAGACTGATTTTAGTCTATTAAGTTTATTTAGTCTATCAGTTAATAGACTGATCTTAACTCCTTTAGATCTCTGTATATTTTCTTACCATGAGCCTTACTTCAAAAAATTGCTCACGCATGCATAAAACTTACTGAACTTTCTCTTTGCTTCATTACAGTTAGCATATGATGTCAGAACAATGACTATGTCATGGAATATTTGAATCAAGTGAGAAATCTTTACTAAATATATTGTTTCTATTTCTCTTTATAAAAAGAAGTAATGATATGAATTTGAATGGAATGAATTTGCTGTTAACAGTACCTCTTTGTTTTCAACTATGACTTTTTTTAATACATCTTACTTTTATACCACTGTTGTTTTTTTACTTTTACATCCATAAAAGCACAGATAACTTCCTGATGAATTCCGTGTTGCAAATACTCTCTTAAAGCATAATAATCTCACCATCGAGCTAACTGGAAAAAGATCTTAAAGACATAGTTATAAATATTTAAAGGTAAAAAGTCAAAGCTCATGATAAATTTACTTAGGTTTCTGATAATTTTACATTAAGGTAATTCAGAGGCCACCAAATATTAAGACCATAAATCTGTTGGTTGTTTTCATTCCAGGAGGAATAAGTGATGGCATTATCTGCTCAACGCCAGGGATTCGGAAGGGAAAGGACCTCCTCAAAGTTCCCTACGAGCTCTTTGGGGCATGCCCTCTTAGGACAGCTCACGTTCATCTGGCTAGCATTCACCACCATAGCTTTGAGCACAGAAGTTCTCTGAAACATTCGCATCACAGCGAACACGGGGAATACAGCCGTTCAAACTGTGAACCCAAACCAAAGCCAAGGCCTGTTAGTTTGCGTCACGCACTTGCCACTGTAGTAATAACTGGAGTTATCTGTGGAATTGTGTGTTTAATGATGTTGGCAGCTGCTGTTTACGGTTGTGCCTATGCTGCAATTACTGCTAAATACCACAAAGAACATTTGGCCCCGGTCAGACAGCATGGGACTCCTGAGGAAAAAGAGCCATTTGATAGTTCCTTGGCCTGAGTTACTTGGTTTCTTGAAAATAAAGCCCCCACTTCAGTTAAAAAGCCTGGAATCTAAACAGGATCGATTTAATAGAAATTACTGCTTTTTTCTTTTTTTGGCTTTTTTGCTTTGTTTTTAATGTAAATATATATATTCTTTGGAATATATATTAAGACTTTATAGAGAAGAATACAAGTTTATTTATATTTTGTGCATGAAGCCACTATTTAACGCCAAGTGTTTGAGATAATGAAGTCTTGATGTAGCTCCATTACTAGTTGTTGATGTAATATTAGTACAATATGAGTTGTGGTGCAGCTAAAATCAGTAGCTAACATGAGTGAGTCTTCTGCAAAGAAAAATACAAAATAACTAGAAAAGACTGACTATATTTCAAGATCTTAAAATAGTTGATATGTATCCAGAAATACAACTCACTGTCAGTTTTAGAACTGGCCAGTCTATAGTCACTGCCACTGATAACTTAAACATGTTTTAAAAACATTTCCAGATACATTTTTTCCACCTTCCAATCTGCCCTAGAAGACAATAATTAAAAATTACATCCATTATCTAACTTAGAAACTAGGAAGTACCTTGTTAACTATGACATTTCGTTTTTAAATTACTCAGTAGGGAAGTAAGAAGAGAGCTGAGGAAATGCTGACGAAAAGAAATGCCACACCGTTTCAAACACAAGCACTGAAAAGAGCACATCTAGCATATATGAAGAGACACTGCCCATTACCCTGCTGGCACACATGCTTGCTACAGACATTTCTGAAGCCTCTTATTCCCAAATCCACACAAATGTTCCATTTTGCAAATCTCATGACTGCAGATGCAGCTGCCACCACAGTGCTGCCCTTCAGTACAGAGGATAATATAGTTGCATGTTTACACGTTCTCTCTCACAGAGAAAACATTCAGCTGAATTCATTCAAGGGTCCACCCTATCTTTCTGCAGCGCAGTTTGCCACCAGAGGAAATCAGAGCCAAAACCATCTGAGCAATATAAGTTTAGAACAGAAAGATTATTTTGAATGTGCAGAAGTATTTTTTAAATAATTATTAGAAATTAATTTCAATCAACCAACAGAGATCCATCTACCCTTTCCAAGACAAGATAAATTACATCTAGGCTATTTGTGATGGATGTTTAATGTGTTTTCTAAATCTCTCCAGTGACAGGGTTACTAATGGAGAAATCAACTATGCTTATAGTCTAAGAGTTTTTCTTAGCATCTATCCTAAACTTTGGGTGAATATCTTGCCAATTTATTCCACTGGGCAGAAGACTCGAGGACAATGGCTGAGTAACAGTCTGCAATAAAGGCAAAAGAAAGCTGTGTTGTGACATTCAGAGACCTCCGCTCTCCTTCCAACAGACGTATTCCAAGATGAAACTCTGTAGCTATTCTAATAACAGCCTCAACTGAGTAATGGGCTATACGGCAGGAATCATGTAACCCTTGCTCTTATCTACTTAGTAATAATTGCAACCTAAATATTAAAGCTCATTCCTGCATCTGCAGTTACTTTCATGTCCAGAGAAAATTAAGCATCTCCGTCTTAATCTAAATCTAGCAGACATTGAAAACAATTAATTACTGCCTGTCTTTTTTTTTTTTTCAACTGCTAAGTACTTCATATTATTATTAGGCTCTCATCATTCTTCTCTGTCCTGAATTAAATAAACCAAGCTGTTTCAAATTTTCCTGAAAGGTCACATTCTCCAAGCTTCTTTTTTCCTGCATTCTCTGGAACCTTTTCAGTTCTTCTACATTTTGTTTAAAATGTGGTACCCTAGATGGGGCATATTACTTCAGCTAAGACATCATTAGCACAGAATTTTTAGAATATTTATATTCAGGCTCTTTAAATTTGATCTCTTGATGATGTATCTCTGAAGCAAGTTTGCTTTTTGTCTTTTTAAATATCCAGTAAAGCTGAGTGAATAATCTGTTTTCACAGCTAAGTCATTTGAGTGCATAGATCTACATTTTCTAGTCTTTTATCCATTTATTGCAACAACATTTTACAAAGCAAGACATAGTTTTTCAGATAGAGAAGACAGGATAGGATCTTATTGCCCATGGGCTAAATGAATTCAGAGCCACGCCAAATCAGTACTTTTCTGTGGTGACAACCTAAAATAACCACACTTGCATTCAGACTGCAGATCCTAAGACAAAAGTTAATAAACCTCTGACCTCCAGAGAGATTTCACCCATAGTGTTTCTAAAAGGCTCAGACACAGTCATGCAGCTTCCATCACAAATAAGTTCACACTTCTGATATCTTCAAGTGAAGGAAAAACAAGAACTGGATTTTTATTTTCTAGTCAGGAATAACCAGAACATCTTCCTAGTCTTTAAAAAACAGTTCTATCAACAAAAACTTTTCAGGCTTTCCTTACTGTAAGACAGTAAAAAAAAAAAAATAAGGAAAAAATGTAAGGAAGAGGCAACAAAGGGCGCAACATTTAAAGAAACCCTTTCCAAGTCACATTTAAGATGCTTTATGGATTTTCATGCATACATAAGGCTGTAAATTGATATGGAGTTCTGCCAGAAAGTGAAGTGTATCATATTCCCATTAGTTCACTCTGCCATGGGAGTAGAGCAAGCCAGTCCATGCAAAATCTGATTTATACTTTCTACTTGCTGTTTGCTAAGGAAAGAAGAAAAAGAAACCCAACAAACCACCAACAAATAATCCCAGAGAAATTTTTCATTTAAGGTTTATAAGACTATATATAATATTTACAAATGTGTTTGCAATTAACGAATTCCAGCTATTTATGATGATAAACTAACAGCAGACATTCAACAGAGAAAAGTATTGATTCAATTGCTTAAATTAATAAAGGTATAATTATTTTTCAGTAGAGGAAATGAAATGTTTGACTACAGAAAAAATAGAGATAAAAGGTACAATTTATTGTCCATAACAATTATTGACTACAAGTGGAAGACTGGATCTAGGGATTCCCTGTAGAACTGCCCTTAATTTGTAAAGCTTACCAATGGACATCTGCCACTGAAATAAGTTGACTGCACAGATTTATTTTTCAGATAAAGGTTCCTGAGAAAGCTTTGTAGTTTTTCCAGCAACTTCATGAGAGGTATTATAGTGAGCACAGTATTTTTTTCTGATCTCTGTGAAAAACACTCTTCCCCCCAAAGTCAACAAAATATCAGGACACACTACTCTGCAAGGTATTTGCAAAGACAAAGTACGCGTATTGTCGTATCCCTGTATTTCATATAGAGGCTCACCATACTAGTATGTTTTCAGAAAAAGAGGCTTTCTAAAATGTAAATTTAGAACAGAGATTAAAAAGTACAATACACAAATGTTCTTTACAGAAAACATCCCTAGTATCCATATTGAAAGAAACAAAGCTTAAACTGAAACCTACTTGTTGCCATATGCGTCTTTCCATCCAGAGCTTGCAAAAAATTCAATCAAAATTAAGCCTCATTACTCCTTACCAAGACAATGTCCAAATAAAATCAGGATCCCTCTTCTTGAATATCAAAGTAGAAGATTTAGTGACATTATACATAGCTTACCTATCATTATCAACTTTAACCAAAAAATACCAACTGTTGCCTACTAATAACCATCAATCTTTGCTGGCCAAAAGACAAAGACACACAGGCTTTAGTTAAGCATCCAGAAAGTATGCCTACTTTTACAACTTTGATCCTTGAACTTGGCTGAAAGTGGCATGGCAATAATAATCGTAAGAGATTCTTGGTACTTCCTGGGTTTATATTACCTGAAATGTGACTGTATGCTCCCAGATGAGATAGGCAGCAACATCCATCATCTGGATGTGGCAGTATGCCATAACAGGGGAGGTGGAGTGGGAGTTAGAAACCCATAACAAACAAACCAAGGACTTCGTTCTTCATAATTATCTCCAATGAAAGCCACAGTTGCTCTCTCTTACCGATTACAGAGGGATCCCCCAATGTTTTAGGGCAATGTACACTATAACTTGAACTTTTAGGCTGCCATCCTCATTTCTAGACACAACACACATGAAAAAACACTGTTAATATTTGGAAATACAGTCTACTGGGTGGAAAATAGATTCATTAATCCACAGTACTTAAACTCGTATTCATGTATTCATATACTACATAATTGCAGCTTCCTACTTGCACAGATTTATTTGAATTTTTCAAAAGGACTTGACAGCTTATCTGCTGCCTTGTTCTGCAATCAGGGATTTATTTTACTAGCAGCAGAATCATTTAGCAAAATGCCCCTAGAATCTGATTGCTATTAGATCACAAGCATCTTCCTCATACCCAAATTACACAGTACTAAAGCCCAACCAACCAAACAAAAAATCCCAACATCAAAGTGCAGAAGCAAAGAGCAGAATGCTGTATGTAATTTACTATATGTGTTGGGATACTTTTTTAATTCAACCATCAGAGCTCCAGATTCTCTGAGAACAAGTGTTGAGGAAAGCCCAAGAAGTAGATAAACAGAGGTTAAATTCTCAAGCCAACGCTAGCAGAAAATCTTTAAAAGCCCTGTTATTCAATTATTTCACACAGTAATTGTGTATGGTAAAATGAATTAAGAACAAATATAAATGATTACAAATGTGTGAATGGTTGTGAATATGCCATCTAAGTTCAGATTCCCTGGTCAGCCAATGGAGAGAGGCAGGATGCCACATGCTCTGAAGCGTTCTGTGGAAGAGCTTACCTCTCTTCACACATCACCTACAAACTGTGTTTCCTAGGTCACGGCTCCTAACCTAAGTCTGTGATTTGCTTGACATTAAACTATACAAATACACATTTCAATTTTTCTGAAACTGGAAACATTAGTCTATGTACTAATATTAGATTTAGGAATACAAAGATAATATTAAAAATGAACAAGAAACTCTGGAAAAACATAAACTAGTGGTTTTCCACCAAAGCATGAAAAGCATTTTGAGGGATTTGCTAAACGATACCACTGAATATAATCTTATGTGGCTTATACTGTGGAGTAAAGATTAAGTAAATCACTGTCTTCCCTGACAAGGAAAACATCTATTTTAGAACGCTTCAAACATTTGGTTGGTGTGTCATTATGATGACATATTCATTTTCCCTTAGGCCTTCATACTAAAATGCAATTTTATAGATGGTATAAATTTTAAGGACTCTGTATGACAGTGGCATTTGCTTGAATGTTTTTAATAATATAGTAATACCAAAGTAATACATGTGATAAAGGAAAAGAAAAATTATAAGCAGTACAGAGCAGATGTATTTACTCTATGCGCTATTGTAACAATCACAGATTTAACTATTTGTGAAACATTTACAATATCTGTCACTCTTAGAAATATCAGTAGTTCAAACTACTTTTGATTAAATTATTGGAGTAATTTTTTCAAAGCACGTTCTGGGACCTTGTTCAAAGAGAGATGTGCTTGCAAACTCTGTTTGAATTCACTCAAGAAACCCCTGAATGGAATGTTGAGGTCACGTATATACAATTATTAACACACCAGAAAAAAAAGGAAAAAAAGGGGACGAAGAATTTTTTTTTGTATTGTTAAGACATTTGTTTTCAAATACAATGTGCAAATTTTCCTCCATGTCATTAAAAAATAATCTTTCTTACTCAGAGTCTAGACCACCAGAAGCCTTACTGGTTACTGGAAAATTGGTATATTACAAATTTTCCTTTAAAATTGCTGTTCTGTACAGGCTGATTCAAACAGGAAGATTAAAAAACTGACATGTGACCAGCCTCAATAAGACAGATTTTTATTTTAAAAGTAATATGAGATTTTGGACCTTTCCTGTTTTCAAGGCACAGTTTCAGATATCTTAAACAGCAGGATCATCAGGGTCACTTTACTCTGGCCAGAACAGAGACATTCAAAATTGCATGTAAGTTTTAACAAATTAGTGATTAAATGTCTTACCATGTCTTCTTTACTTTATGCATGTGGAAAAAAAAGGAGAACCTAAATCTTCAAACTGTCTCATTCAAAGTACCTGAGGGCTTTTAGCAGGATTATTGATTATTGATTAGGAATACTTAACATGGAATAACTGAATTTATTGTTATACTAATACTTGTTCTTAAAATGATATAAAAAGGAGAACTATGAAGGGGACAGACGAGGACACTTGTAAAAAAATCTCTCTCTAACCAGGGTTTGGAGAAAAAAACCCTTGAACTTGTATACAGGCTAGTTATAAAAATAAAGGATCAGCTTTGAAAAGTTAAATACTGGAAAGGGAAAAGATCCTGGCTTTACTTGGGACAATTTTTTTGCCAGTATAAAACATCATATTCCTTGTTTGCTTAATAAGGATTTTTGTTAAAAACATTTAAAATCAAACTGTCACTGAATAGAAAAGGATTAGGCTGCCTTTTCTTCAGATTCAGTAACACCTCCTACATCTGACTACAAAGGTCTGCTTAATATATTTTAGTCTATATTTAAATATAAATAATACATACATAAAATGACACTTAAGTACGATCTACAGTCTCAGCGGAAATCACTAGTACGATTTGAAAAGGTGTTTCTTTTACTCTGCGAAACCATATGGACACATTTCTTTCCAAGAAATCTCTTATGTAAGAAATTATTTCTCTTAGTCTCACAGTATTACTGCGTGGCAGAGAACAGGGAGTAACCTAACACTTATCACGGCCTTGTGTTATGGCACCATCTACTATGGAATCAAATGCACCTGCCATGCATTTAGGACAGATTTCCTGGAACCTTCTGTGTCATACCTGTATAAAGACAAAACACTATATAAAGACATAAATCGTGGCTGGTAGAAAGTGTCTCCCATTTTCTCTTCAGCTTTTACTGCTTGGCAGCAGAAATTAATGGCTGTGAGAAAAAAATGGCCATCCTTAATCATTCTGAAATTAACGGTAAATCTACTCTCTTGAAAGGACTATAAATTGTAACTATTATTCAACATGTTGATGAGTGGCAGAATCTGGCCCTTATGGGTCTAGTATTCTCACAAGAGCTATCGACTTTTTGGTAACCTTCACCACAGAAGATTCTGAGAGTGGCTGATCTTCAGGCCATCTGTATGAGGAACATTTAATACACAGAAGAAAAACAAAAACAGCAATCAAGAAGCTTGCAATTGTGAAGGAAAAGATAGTTCCTTCTGCCCTGATTGTTCTCCTCCTGTTCAAACAGGAATTACAGCAATCTTTCTTTTTATGTAGCTTCAGCAGAAAAGAATGAGTCAGGCTAGATTCAGAGAGCTATGGCAACCCTTGAATGCACATCCCAGGCAATCACTCTTCTTTGACAGAAAATGACTGCAGAGATGCCTGTACATAAGCACAACATGGATTTCTTTTCTTTCCAGAATTACACTAAGAGAAATGTTCAGATTACTGGAGTACTTTCATTTCTCTCTAATTTAGCTACACTGAGCTTCCGTTAATCTATTCCAGTTAAGTTGACATAGAGCAATGAGGGATAGCCTCTTCTCTGAAACTACACGTCTGACTGTATTGCTAAGTGCTTTTTGTGTTTTTAAAATTAAGAAATTAAAGTATTACTTGATTTTGATTGAGAGACCACAGAAAAAGCACGTGTGCAGGTACAACTTATTTAGGGTTTTCAAGACATTCAAGACCTGCTCTGCCTCAAGATTCTGCTCAAGATCTAGTCCACTGGGATTGGACTAGATGATCTCAAGAGGTCAATTCCAACCTCAGCCATTCATGTATATAACTAGGCTGCACAAAAATAGGCACAAAAGCATTAAGGAAAATTTGTACTTAATTTCAGAATTTTTAAGCAGCCTCGTATTAAACAAAAACGTCCTATTTCTCCTTATCTACTTCAAACTCTAAATTTCAAATGACTATGAGACTAAAGACTGTGCCTGTGTGTTATTTAATCCTTCATTCTTCTGACTAGATGTCCAGAGGTTTTTACTAAGCACTGCTATGGACTTTTTCAATGAGGCTTGAAATTCCAGGTTCTGTGTCTGCTATGAAGAAAAGTTAAGAGGTCTTGACAGTTTTCATCAGACATTTTCTTCAGTGTTCTTTAATAAATTTTTGCCCTAAAAAGATTATGTCAGTTCTCTTATCTTTAATTAAACATCCCAAAGAGCTAATTTTCATGTTTTCTGTGAACAGCGATGGCCTCTTTCAACACAAAGGGCTTTTAAGTTTCTATATTGTACTGTAGCTTTTGAGCTAAAATGCATCTATAGGGAAGTACATATATCAAGGTTCTCTAATCTCTCAAAATCTCGAGAAACATTTTTTTATTTTTTAGACCCTGCATGATGACTTTTGTTTGCTTGCTTCTGTCCCTATCTCTTGCCCAGAACTGTCTAGGTGAGCAGTATCTTTAAAAAATCTATTTTAAACAAAATCATAATGATGAAACCATCACCCTTCCTCAGAAAAATGGAAATAAAGAGAAGCATGTACATAACACGTGTATATATATAATATATATATAATATATATATATCCTGGTTTTATCCAGTTTCCCATATATTCACTACTTGGAAGCAGAGGTTCAAATGAAAGACCTGAAATGACCATGCAATATCAAAAAATACATGCCTGTAATACTAAATTCTATCAACAGTTAGTGTGAAATGTATTGCCTTTCACATGAGGATAGCAAAAGAGATAATTCAGTCTTAATCTGCCTCATTTTTAATAGCTAGATTATTACCTAAATTCAGCTATCCTATACTGACTGGCTTCATCTTGGTCACTGAAAGGAATACATGAATCTCATGGAATTTCAAGACTAGGGTGGATTCTACAATTTTTAGATCATGTCGAGAAGAATAAAAAATAAAATTCCACCATCTTTTATTCTCCTTCACATTGTAATACGGACAGCTTGAAGAAATTTTAAATTTCAGTGTAAACTTGATATAGGAGAGACGGTCATAGAGAACACTAAGACAATGCAATTTTGAGCATAAATGCGTTTAAATCTAAAAACCCCTGCATTCAGTACTATTGTCCCTTTCTCTCCTGCAAATAAATTGAACTTTGTATACACAGTAATAAGTATGATGCTACTACACTTGTATTTTAAAGACTTATCTCATTCTTCTACGCTTTCTATAGAAACTTGCATTCATTTAAGTAAAAAATCATGATCTCAATTGAAAGAGGCAGGAGGGATTTTAAAAACAAATTACATGGGGTTTTGCCAATGAGCAAACACATTCTGACACTGATCTGGTATTAGTAGGTACAGATGGTGAAACAGCAGCAGCAACACTCAAGTTCTCTGTAGTAACAGTCTGGAGACTCATTGATTTTAGGATTTTCTGCCTGTATTAAAGGGCTGAGTCTTCCCTACTTGCAATATGCCTTAGTGTTGATTTGCATGTTGAGTCTGTTATAACTGAAGTTTTTCTACAAAAACAGACTTAAAAATTTAGAAAGAAAGTAGAATAGACTGCAGATTTTGTAGTAAGAGGGTTTTTTGTTCCTTTTTTCCCTTTGTGGGCAGGTCTAACTCAGGTTTCCATTTTATAACAATGTTCTAGTTTCTGCCAGTTTTTGAACTCTTGTCATGATCTACAATAAACAACATTCTGGCACAGCTTTATTTTCAGGCAAATCCCTCTAGGGAAGAGAGTGATTTTACATGAAATGTGTATCCCATCCTACTGCTTTCTGTAATCCACTCAGACCAAATGGGGATGAGGAATACTTACTTCACACAAATTAAGATGAGACGTTTTCGCCAAATTTGAACTTCGATGTAGGTATTTGAAAATGTTACTCATAACCCTACTTTAGTGTCCCAAGTCTGGCTAATAAAAACTTCAAAGTTCTCCCATTTACCACTGCTCCAGTTTCTGCCTTCAAATCCATTTTCCTTAAAACAGAATATTATCAACCTTATAATAAAAGCTAAAAATTGAACTAGATACTGGGTACTTTGTTGAAAGCTTTATGATGGAAAAAGTAGGACTGACAAGCTGCATTTATGATCTCCAACTTAAAGAGGACAAGAATAATTCACATACTTCTTTGTTTCTGAATAGCTGTAGCTGGCTGAAAGATACTTTCATGGCAAATGGTTTGTACAGATCCAAAGGGGGCTCCCCCCCAAAAAAAAAAAAAAAAAAAGAAAGCATGCAACCATGCAAGAGGGAAGGGAAAAATTATTCAAAGCAAATTCTTAAAAACACTTAATTCTGAAAAAAAGATATCTAGCGCACAGTTTCTAAAGTTTACAGAAATGAAAGTTAAAAATGACTGAAGTGCTTCATAATGTAAATACACTGCTCATATCTTTCATGGCATTACGCATTTACAGATATCTTGGAAATCTTTGGCAAGCTTTGGTATTAAAAGCCTTTGAAGACCCTGTCTTTATTTTGGTTAGAAAGTATGGGACCCAAGGAATTCTGAATGTTTGATATTAAACATAATTATTGGGGAACTGGAAGCAACATCCACCTCTCTCTTATACAACTACTACAAAAAAAAAACCCAAAGACTTGCTCACTCCAAATGATGGAGCATTCCAGAAATAACATGTCAACCTTCTTCATTGTACTGTGAAAACACTTAGTTACATCTTCAGCAATTTGCAGATATCTGCATTGACATTAGTTTATAAATGCTGTTTTATGCTTTAACAGGATTATGAAGTCATAATTAGGATTTCCTATTATATTATGGAAGAGTTCAGTAAACTGTGAAGAAAGTATTCACGCAAAGTGGAGTCAGAAGGGTGCTTTCCTATTGACCGTATAAAACCCATTACTATCAGTGGAGATATTCTGTGTCTGAGGAAAGAGAGTAGAGATTTCCCAATTATCTGGCACATTCTTGCTCTTTCAGGATTGTATTGACTGTATCGTACTGCACTTTAAATCGTATTTTAAATATGAGAAAAATAGGATGGTTCTTGCTATGTGTGGTAGGTACCTAATTTTCCCTGAGATAAGAGCTCTTGGTTTCTGGCATAATAAAACATAAGATTTCTCTAAAATAATTCATTCTTCAAAGTCAGTAACCATTTAGAATCAGAGAAAACTATTCAAAAAAGCATCTGAACTTGAGTGAGAAATGTCCAACAATTTAAAAATTACTTACTCTCATTTTAAAATCTGTTTTATTTCTAATCTGTAGTTATCAAACTTCACCTTTTAGTCTTTAGGTACTGTTCTACTCTTTTCTGGTGGACTGCAGAATTTTTTTATTCAATTTATATGCTTTGATCAAATCACATCTCTGATAATCTAGACAAAGTGATCACTTTGTATCATTTGTCATAGGATAGGATTTTCAAACCAGAAGACTGCGTGGAACCTCTACACATCAGATAGTCCTTTCTTATATTTCCTTTTCCTAAACATAAAATATTCTGATTTATAATGATATAGAATTGTGTATACTAAAAATGCTTCACCGATAATGGCTATTTCCATTAAGTCAAACTCCAGACCTCACAGAGAACTTGGATAGTCAATTAATAAAGGACCGAGTTCTTAGGGAGAGGGAGCATTAAGTGTTCTCTACACTAAGTCATTCAACCATATCTTATAGGTGCAACTGCATCTTTCCCTCCTCATCTCTTCTCAAATGATGATATTCCTACATTAAATTCCTGCTAACCTAAAAGAGAAAGTGAGGAAATGATACACTGCTTTAAAAAAAAAATGAACAAAACAAACTACAACAACTTTACCTGCAACAACCGGAGATTTTCTGTCATCCAGAAGTTGAATAGCAGTACTGGCCGTCACTACATTGCTTTTGTTTGCTGTTTCTGCAGGGTGTATTGAGAAAAAAAAAAAAAAACAAAACACAAACCCAAATCAAATAACACATTGCAGAACGAGGAAATTGAGCTTCCCCCCCGTTTGAAATAACAGTCCATCCAGATTTAGTGCTCAGAAAAATAAGCTAATAAGACAGCCAACATCATGTTCTGTGTATGCACAAAACAGACAGGCACTGGCATTTCAAAATTCCCCAGCATACCAACAATAACCTTAGAACACTGAAACAAGTAATCATTTTTTGCCTTCTCTGCTAAAAGTGGCAACAAAGGTAACAAGCACAGGCCTTCTCATTAATGGGGACAGATGCTCTGTTGGACTTGTCTTGCTTAAAACACTAGGCTGTAAGTTCAACCTGTGCAAATATTAAATGAAAACTGTTACACCACATCTTGGAGTTTCACTTGGAGCCCTATAAAAGATGCACCTGGCCAAAGAACCAGTAAATTAGCTGCAAATTTCAGTGTACATTTTAGATTAACATTTGAGATTAGCTACAGAGCCCCCTTGGTACTGACATACTCAGAATCCTTTTAGGATCATATATGGCTCAGCATTTAAAGAATGACAAAATTATAGACCTGTGCTAAACGGGATTGAATAGACAAAGCTCCCAGGTATTTGCTCAGCAGCTCTTCTGTACCAGAGTGGAAAATGGTCAGCATTAAAAATGTTCTCCTTATCTTCAGCTGTCAGGAAATCTCTTGAGAAAGAAGAGAGAAAGAAAATACTTGTTGTTCATTCCATGGCACACAATAGTTTCTAGCTTTGAATGACGTGAAAAAACAAAATGCAATCTTTTGGGAAAGAAAATGTTTTTGTACAATTTTTGTAACACCATTTGTTCAACAAAAAGGTTAACTTTAGCACCTAATAATTATTTTTGACACACTTGCTTTTGCTTTTGTTGTGAAGGATGGAAAAAGTAGTAAAAAAAATAGTGCCTCTAAGTACCACAAAAAATATTTGTACTGATGTGTACAAATAAAAATGCTTAGACTAAAAAGCCTTTTTGTGGTTGTACAGAAAGACAACAACAAGATCTGTGAGCTGTACGAAGTGGAAAAGCCACAGGAGATTTGGTAGTTTTCTGCCACTGGTATTCCTTCTTAAGTAATGAAAAAAAAAAAAAATTTACAGCCTACTTCCCAAATAATATGTAAGGGGTGGTAGTGGACAACTACATACTTTATTCTTCAATAATCTCTGGGAATGTTGACAGAGGAAAGTTTGTGTCAGTGAAAAGAGCAAGTATGGTCTCCACACTATTGTTCTGGTATGCTGTCTGACAGTAACAAATTGCAGTGCTACTGATCTCACCTGTCACGCTACTCACACTACAACCATATTTTGTGGTCATATAAGCAACACATAATTTTATATTCAATAAACTTAGTTTACCATCAACATCAAGTGCAGATTTTTTTTACATGCGTAATGCATGTAAGACTTGCCTGACAGTATCAAACTGCTGCCTGAACAAGTCATTAATTTTGGGACCTTATTTTATAGCTCTCCATTTTAAGAAACCTGTATCTCCACTAGATTACATCTTCTCCAAGCAAAATAGGAAACTCTTGAATGATGAGATGTTCTGATAACTCTTTCACCCACTCCACTTCTGTCACTTGGCTTTATTTCAACACGAAAATTTTCCACAAGGATGCAAAATCCCTGAAAAAGCCTTCAGATTTTTGGTTTTAGGTGGGATAGTAAAACAAAAATCATTATCTGCAGATGTAGCATATTCATAATTCTGCTCTGAAGAATAAAGATGTGAGGCTAACTCCAAGGCAGTGGGGGGAAAGTGAATGTATGGACTACAGGTGTCAAATACCTCATTGCTCCAAACGTGCTAGTTGAAGAAAGAACCTAAAGAGTCCTAAAATCTTTCTAACTTGTTCTATGTATTTCAGTGTGCCAGCATAAAACCCTGGAAGAAACAGTAGGTGAGCTTCCCAAAAATAAATATTTTTTTCTTTTTTTCCTCACGTGGTTTCCAAGCATAGCTTTGTTACTTACTGATTAGTAAGCTGTTCCGGACCCACAAACAGGTTGATACGAGATAGTCCAGTCTGTGTTCCAAGGAAGGCAACTTCCACTCCCTTGTCAGAGTTTCTGAAATAGAGCAGAACACAAGCAAAGATAACATTTCCAGACAGTAAACAGATAAAGCTATATTACTGGTCACAGGAAGTACAAGCGTTCATGTTTTTGAGAAAGATTATTTTAAGTATAGCTCCCTTATTTTTTCATCTTTTTTAAATGCTCTTTTTTAAGTTAAAGTCACATGGGTTTTTGAAATATATACAGTGCAGAAGTGATATGTAGACCAAGAGTCACGCAAAAGTCAGACAGTAAATTTGGCAGGATTTTTGGGGAGGGATTATATGGAAGCCATAGAATAAAAAGGTGTGGCATAGTTGTATACCAACCATTTAATAACCACTGGCACCCAGTGATTCAAGATGGGCAGGAATTCCACATCTTGCTCCCAGTCCGTTCACCACTTTGCAGTACATCTATGCTTCAAGTCATAGGCATGACTGTTGCTCAAGCAAGAAAAAACTAAGCTAGATTTAAAACAGCTAGCTCAAACATAGCTGCCTTCAGGCTAGGCTTTAGCCTCTAGACCTTAGGAAAAAAACGTGGCAGAGAGCTCAGGCTGAACTCTGTTGCTGCATTGTTATCATTACCAAGCTAGGTACTTTAAAACTAGTTCTCGTATGGCTACAAGAACTTCAGTCATATTACCACAAAACCAGGGACTGCAGTCGTAGCCATCCTATTGTCTCATACTTCATTCTTCAATTAATGGCCTGTCTCATTAGTGTAAGCCAGGATATGAAAGGGGATCAAACATCTCCCACTAGCATCTCTCTGCAGCTGTCTTCCTTGTTTACTGGATCTGTTATTTAATTGTGTAGGACGATTCCAAGAAACCTTATGCCTCTACATAAATTCATCAATGTCTACAGAATAATGCTAATGAGCACGCAACGATTTCTTATCTTTATCTTCTAAGAGGAGACTGGATAACCCTTACTTTGATAATCAGGTCTCATCACATTGATTTTACTTATTCAGTATGAGTATGTGCTTTACACAAATACATTTTTTCATTCAACTTTTAAAAAATGATTCAAATTTAGGAAAATCTTATCAGGATAATCTCCCGAATTCCTTTCAACCACAGTATTTCATGCAAACTGCTAATCTGAACACCTATTTTCACTAATATATACAACATCATGTTGCTTGACACCTTAGTATGTAACAACATAAATGAATTAAATAAAACATATAAACTCTAAAAAGTAACAGCTAATCTCCTGATTATCTATCTATAACAGGAACCTAGATCCTAGTTAGTTTTGGAAAACAAACAAAACAAAAACAACAAAAAAAAGTATTAAAGAAATTATTTATTTTACCAGTGAAATTTTTTCTATATATAATTTGTTCTGAGAAAAATTACCAATTCCATCAACAATTTTGTTAAGTTTTGCATTAAATTTCTCAGGTAGTCTAAACTGTTTGTTAGAAATACTCAGAACTGGAAGGTGTAGTTAGTATACAATTTCATAAGTATACAAATTAATTTTGCTGTGAAAATTGGGTAACCTTACAACTAATCATCATGATGTACACTGCAGCATAAACACTTCACACTGAACTCAGAATTGCTGGTATTTAGGATCAAATAGTTAATATAGTATATTCATGCATATCAGGATTTGTTAGGTTTTCTACCAGTTCACCAACAAAACTATTAAAAATTCACCCATGACTGACACATAATGACTGACACAAAGGTTGCTTACTCTGATTTATTCAGTGCTAGACTGGTCCAGTAAGCTTCAATTGGTGCACTCACGACCGCATCAAACAGAACTTCCTGGATCAATTCTTTATCACCTATTGCAACATATTAAAATCAGTAAACATATATTCATACAGAGATTTTTTTTTTGTTAGATGATTAGACAATTATTTTTTTGCACAGTACTATATTTTATCTGTGATATGCATTCAAACTTTTTGCACTACTAAGTATTTACTGTGTAATATTACACGGTATTTTACCACAATGGAGTTTTTCATATATCATTTCATTGCACTCACAACAATTTTAGATTAAAAACCAAAAAACGATTCTCCACTTCATGTAACACATTCATGTACGTACTATGTAATGCTTGCATTTGCACATGACATAAGGTTAAAACAATTAGGTTTACTAACAGTCACAAAACTCTCCATTTCTACAAATAGACAAAATACGCAGTCATCCATGTGAACTTTTTTTATTCTGCTTTGCAGTTCAGAAATGCTAATTGCATACACATTCTCCCTAAAATACTCGTGAAATATCTGGCATATTCTTTAGAGACATGATCCAAGGATTGATTCAGACCAATCATGTTTAACTTATAAAGCCAGATGGAGTGATAATATTGCACAGTATAGCCGCACCATCTGAACAGAAACTTGAATGTTTGGTTCAGGCATATCGTTTATCATAACAGTCAGAAATTTGTATAGTCAATATCTTTACTGATACCCTGGAAAAAGCTCAAAACCAACTGAAATTCCAAAGTGACATCAGCCAAGCAATCCAATCTCAATTTATCATCAGTTAAACTAAGTAGCTTTGCATTTGGTAGAAGGTTCAGTATGACAGTTTTTAGCCGTGGTAAAGCCTACTACATGCACATTTAACACAATACTTGCATTGGAGCAATGGCTCTTTTCCTGTGAGGTAGCGTTTAATTGCTTCTAACTGAGTCATTTGTCGGTGTTCAGGATGTAAGTCAGTGTTGCAATAGGACCTGTGAACATGTTGTCAAAACATTAAAATGTTAATATGTATAAGCATGATCTCTCTGTCTTTGAACATAAAGAATCGGGCTCAGCAAGCACAAACAATCAAGAAAGGTAACAGACACCAATTTCATGCTTTGTTTAAGGCTTACCATTCATCTGCTAAAGATACATCAGGGTGTTCTAAATCATGTAAACCTGTAACAGAAATAATAATGGGTTATTTAGGGAGCAGTCTGGGTAACAGATGGTTATTTACATACACTCCATAACGTAAACCCTTCCTTCTTGGAAAGTGCATAATTACCACAATGTAATAAATCACAGTAAACTACATTCAAATACACTTTAGGGTCTAACAAACTGGCAAAAGCCAACTAAATCAGATCTAAAACTGAAAAGGTAAGAAAAACTTTTTCTTTGTGCTGGTATGTTTAACTCATACAAATTACTCAAATGATATATTTGAATTTTAGAAGAAAACTTGAGCAAAGAGAAAGACACAACGGTAAAAGACTCCTATTTGTACTCTCTTGTTCTATTTGGCTAGTAAAGTTATTTATGCTAAAATACATACTTCTCATTTCATAAGAGTTGTTCTCCTTCTCTTTAAAAGAAAAAAAAATTATTTAAAAAGAACAGTTCCCTCGAAACCTAAGCACACAGTCTATGAACACAAACACCAGTTTAAAGGATCGTTCAAAATAGATTTATTGTACTACCAGGTCACACAAATGCTTGTAAATAAGAACTATATCATTAGTTATATAGTATAATAAAAATGTACTTTGGCAATTTTAAAAACTCTTAAAACACTTGTCAATAGACAATAAGCAAAGAGGGTTCAGAAGGCAGGGTCTGGGTTTAAACCCCCTAAGTATGTAATAAAAAAATAACAGAGCTACAGCGATTAAGGAAAGCAGAGAAGCCAAAGCTAGAACTATAATTATAGTCCTTGGGGAGGACAGTGAGGTGTTAGTGACAGAGAATCAGTGAAGGTAAGAGTGGGAGAAAAGGAAGTTAGTTATGGCTACGTTAACATTTCTGGTGATGCATCAGGGAGGACATATCAGAAAGACTGGCTGAGATATACGGCTGGATTAAAGCAAATAGGCAAGAGGTATGTTGAGAACAGTTTGGAGAGTAAGCAACTCCAAGTCACCAGCTGTGCTCTCTTTCTATCTAGTCATGTATTTGCTGTGCAAGTGACTCAAATTTTAATGCATTTCGTTTTACATCTCTCCTGGGAACAGGAATGTATTCATGTTCCAAAACGCAGCCAAAGAACGAAGACCTGAAGAAATGAACTATCTTAACATCATTGACAAAACAAGACGCAGAATTGGAAATGGAGATTGAATCATAAAATCAGAAAGGATTCCTGTATTGAAACATTTTTTTCCCAGCAACTGCTAAAACTTCTCAACCCTCTCTTCACTCTTCTGAAATGCCTTTGCTCTTCCTTCATCTTCAGGAATTTTGTTTTTGATCATGTTGCCAAACAACTTTATCACCACTCACAGTTGACTCCTCTACTCATTTTAATTGTGGACTTATCAAAAAGTAACACTATGAAGAAGAGTTCTTCCCCCAGTTACTTCTACTGTTGTTATAAAAATGCAAAATCCCTGTAGACAATGCCCAAAGTAGTTATGGCTCTGAAAGACTTCACAATGTATAGTCTGTGAACAAAAAAGTCATAGCCACTACAGTGCTGTCAGTGGTTACTTCATTCAGAAAACACCACAAATAATTAACATTGGACCCTGCGTCATTCTCTGGAACATTGAGAGAGGAGGACAAAAGATGACGCCCATCTAAAGAAGATTCACAAACAGTCTGACTGTGCTTAATATAAATGAATGAAAAAAAAAATCCTATGAAGTAAAAGATCTTTAAAGAAAAAAAAAAAGAAAAAATCTAATTCTCTTATGGAATCTGCAGACAAACATACAAGCTTTAGGTCACCAAATCAACAATAAAACTACTGTGTAAGCAACATGAGAAGGTAGGTATCTTACCTTCTTCTACAGTTACATTCCCTCTGAAGAAATATTTTCCATGTCCTCTAGAGAGAGCCACGCCTAAACTGTGCAGAGAAATAAAGCAGACCTTGAAATCTGGGAGACAAACAATAACAGACATTCAGAGCTATTTTCATTTCTAACATTTCCAGCTAGTGTACTATGATCAACATTACGACTGTTTCCAAACCCTCACTGATCATATTTATTGTTCACTAGCTGCTTCAATGCTCTTTCAGTTCTGATGTGCCTGCAACAATCTGCTGTATTTATGTGTGCTTAGAGGTGCAGTAAACCATTATTCTCTGGCAAGCTAACAAATGAGCCCCTCTAAGCTCACTGCTTCACCCAGCATGAGATTTCTTCAGCTGAGCCTTGAACATGCCCATGGCCTCACAATGAAGGAGACAATTTTTTGTAAATCAGACTAAGCTGTTGAGAAACTACATCAGCGTCGGAATCCATGGAGCTACTGAGAGGAAAAGAATTTCATATGTGACAACAGCATCATGACTCCTCTTGGACTAATTTTTCTGTAGTTCATATTTTTAGCTAGTTTAACTTTTTTTGCATTGACTTCAGCTTCATAAACTCCCAACAGTTATGTACCCAGTTCTGCTTGGGTTTTTAGTCTACTATTTAAACTATTCAAGTTGAACGAACTGGCTGGGGGATCTCAGGCCTCTTCCTATTGTACACATACCCAGAATACCTTCTGGCACTCATGCATTCAAGGGGATTATATCAGGCTAGGAACCTGCCAGTAATCAGTAAGACTGAAAATGTATGGGCTGATACTTCAGGTGCATGTAGAGGCACCAACTCCAAGAGCACCCATGCTACAATCAACAGCTCGATCTGGAAATGGGCTGAACAGTAAACATCTTTGACACTACAGTGTATATTTTAATAAACATTGCCCTTGCTGTCTTCCTATATCTATACTCCCATCAAAACTAGATACGGACCGTGCTGAAAAAGGCAGGAAAGTTTTCCTACTATATTTCTGTCCTAAGAATCAAAATTCGCACTCTACGCGTATACGTAGTTCCATATCTGTTTACTAAATAGGATAAGAACAACAGTGGCACAGAAAAATAAAAGTAAAAAACAAAAAACAACCCCCCACAAAAATTAAAAAAAAAAAAAAAAAACAAACCAAAACCACCAAACCAGAAACCCCACTGAGTTTTGTCATGTATGTGTGAATTTTAACAAGAATAAACACATGCATTAGAGATCACAGAAATGTGCCTGTTTTCCCTACGAGGAAATGTAGCTGAAGTTCTGTGAAACGGTTCCATTGAAGAAAATTTCAGTTGAGTATTGCATCTCTCAGACTCCTGCTTTAAGCATAAGCTACAGTTAGTATTCTTTTATTAATGGATTATTTGTAATTCAAATATGAACAGTTTAAAGTGACTTCCTGTCTTTCTTCTATTTCTTTTTTTTTTCCTCCTCCTAAGATGCATGCCAAAATAACATGGCTGACTTACTCAGTTTTAGTTATACAAATACACTGAAGGTAGTTCAGAGAAACAAAATATCCAAACCTCAAATTGGAAGTGAAATACTATCTCATTTTACATTACATTTTTGTTGTGGAAAAAAATCAAAATGGGGCTCAATATGTAGTTACTTAAATGGATTATAGTATTTATAGCTCTCCAAGTACTTGCAAAAGCCTTTCCTTCAATGTAAACCTCAACTGAATATTTTTTTAATGAAACGTAAGCCATGACAAACACTGCGAGTTTGCCTGTGTGAGCTTGCACAAACTTTCCATCCCTGGAAAAGCTGAAAGGAATGCTGGTAGGCTCCTTTTCCTCGCTATTTTCAGCATTGTCCAGGGATATTTCATTGTCAACTTTTGCTGATGAGCTTTTAATGAGTTCACAAGCTCTGAACAAATGCAAGTCCAATGAGTCTGATGAAACGTCCATTTATTATGGTCGGCTCTACCTGAATGGAGTACCCTTGATGTCTGTATAATAGTAGTCATTTGTCATCACCAATACCCGCTTCTAGATTCAGAACAAGAAAGTCAGAAGAGGAGGGGGGAAGAAGTTAGTTTGCTATAAGAAATGTATGAAAGATCAAGTGGTTAGTCACTGATAAAATTACAAGCAATGTTTACATTCAGTGAGTGAAAAAAAAATACACTGCAGTGAGTCATATTTATGGCAATCTTAAACACTGTTTAAAAAATTAACTGCTTGCTTTACACTTAGTTGGAATAATATTTTCTACATTGTACCCCTTTGTCCACTGTCTTCTTCACTTCCATGGAGAATTTCCCCGTTTTCCGATTCACCATTGCATTTCGGAGCTGAAATGAAGGAAATGTGTGTCAATTCCTTTATTTGCATTTTCTCGAATTCTTTCAGCTCTGAGCTCTCTGGTACACTCCTTTGGCCTAAGCAGTACTTAATTTTCTTCATTTCTTCATTTTTCAGCAGGTCTACTACACACTGAACAACCCCCTTACAGACTTTATTATTGACTGTATAGATCCAAGGCTCCTGCCGCACAACTTCAGGCAAGTTGTTGAGGTACTTAAGATAGGAGTTCTCAGTATCCTTCATAGTGCAATAGCTTTTTGTGTAGTAATCTGGATCTTATGTGGTATAAACAGTGTGACTGACTACTATTCTGCAGTTACTGCATAGGGAGGTAAGGACTAGGTTCCCAGCGGGTTTAGCTGAAGTTAGACCAGGGCTCAGTGCTTAAATACATCAACAATTACAAATATAGTAACAAAGCAAAAAGAGAAAAACCCCACTTACTTACTGCTCACTCTGCTCCTGCTTGATACTCTAACGTTGGGCTGCATCCTAAACTCGCACCAGAAACGGCATCCTAACTGCATCAGAAATTAGAACTAGCAAAAGAGTGGCAGCCCATTTGATCAGTAACCTGTTTCAAGGGGAACACACAGCTGCAGCACTCTGGGATTCCCTCTGGTTGTCCATTGGTGTCCAGGCACCCCTTGCAAGGTAATAAATTTATCTCCGTAATGGAAGCCCTTGGTCAGTCACAGTTTTAAGAATTGGCTTGGACTTCTCACCCTCAAACTCATCCAAAAGACTTTTTAAATCCCCTTCAAAACCAGGCTTCATTGCTATATAAACCAAAAACTCAAAGCAGCTAGGGAAAACAAAAAATAAATGAAAAGGGTTTATATACAATGATTTACTTGCTGCTCTGCAAGTTAAATCTGTTACTTTTTAGATTACCACAAACGCTGCTTTTCAGTAACTTTATTCTTGCCTCTACAGGAGCTGCAGGCTCCCAAATCTGTGCTGCCAAGTCCCTTACCCATCACCTCTAAAAAGTCTTCCCTTAGCACACCTGTTTGCTCCCTAGGAAAGCAGAGCATTCCTCCCAGAGGACAGCAGCTGACACAGCCTCTCTCTTAGGTGAATGTGCCATGATCATGAAAAGCAGAGTAAAAAAAAACCAACTGTCCAGCAGCTCTATAAGCCCAAATGACCTGCAGTGTCCCTAACAATGAGTACACGCTACCCTGACGCAGCTGGTGTGAGAGCAGGGGCTCTGGGCTGAAACTGAAGAATGACAAGACATGGGTTTTGAGAAAACCCCAGCCTTAGTGTTTTGAATGTGCCTATTTGTCAGTTCAGGACTTCAGGGAAGAAAGAAAAAAGTTACTGTTTAGCAGTTATATAATCCATATACAGAAGTATTTCATTTGAATGCTCTTAGAGTTAAGAACAGAAGAAGCAATTTCTTTTGCTGATATTTATAATGGCACAGATGCAGAAAGTTTAAGGTGGTTGTTTCAGGATATCTTCAATTACAAAGTGAAATTGCTATACTTGTGGGATTTTGGTTTTTTTTTGGTGGTAAGAAGCACCTATAAATCTTTCGCAGCTGTAATTTTCATTACAATAGGAAAATTCCACTATCACTAATCAATTCACACTCCGTCTATATGGATATTCAAAATGCAGAATAATATTGACAAAATGAGCATCTTTAGGTCTCCTCTGTTGCTTATCTATCTGAACACAATTTCAGATATCGTGTTTTTGCTGCATAAATATCTCCTGTTCTCCAGTACCTCATGCCAGATTTCACAATTGAGGCAGATTTTAATGAAAAATTGTGAAGATAGTTATATCAATGCAGTCTGCAGGCTTTTTGAGTCAGTATGGAGTGAAAAGAGAATGACCAAACTTACCAGTGAAATATCTGGGTTTATTCTCATGAACAAGTTGGGCATGGCTGACCTGTCAAAAACTGCAAACTTTGCAGCTCTTTAAATTTAATTCTGGGGCATCTAGATTTGAATTAACAGTCTCACTCTTTCTCAGTGAGTGTAAAAGAATAATTTTTAGCTGGAGGCATGTATAAAATAAAGCATATATTTTACTGTAGATTTTTTTTTAACAATACATAATAGGCAATTCTGGAAATATTTTACCATTTTAAGTTTTGTGGTTTTGGACTTGGAGATCTGGTCTTAATTAACCATCTACTTTCTAACATTTACAGAACAGTTCCATTTATCTTTAACGTGGTTTTCATTTTTCTCCTATTGGTGCCTGCAGTTGTCTAAGACCCATTCCTCCCACAAGCCTCAGGCAAGTCATAGATTTACCAAAAGGGCCTCCAAACTCTCGGTAGTGTTTAAGATCAAGTCTGCATGTGGGATTTAGAGTTTTACTTTTCTTCTTTTTTTTTTTTTTTTGCTTGCTGTGATTACATTTCTTGGCTTTGTAATCTGGTTTCTCGGCTCTTCTGCAGTTTCATCTCACTCCTCAAATGTATAAAATAAATACTGCCTCAGTTGGCTTCAAGCCCCAAAACATTCATTCATGGTCTTTTTTATTTGGAAAAAAATATTTCATTCAGCTAGAAATTACAATAAAAGAATTTTAAGAAGTGAGTTAATGAGAAAAAGGTTTCTGTCCAAATTGAAACTTCTTGTCTTTGGTACTGCGTATTCCCAGACTTTGCTGGAAGACACTGTTAGTTTCATAAGCTAATGCTAAGATTTCTATTTCTGATAAAATGCATCAACAGCAAGATAGCATGTACTGTTAACTTGGAAAATGAACTGATGAATATATATTTACACCAAGTTTATTTCATGGTGAAAAAAAATTGTAACCTTAGTTCTGCCACCTTTTCCTTACTGGGAGACTAGAGAAAACCTATTTCTTCACCTCTTCTGAGTAATACGCGTTATTACTCCTTCAACTAGCCAATCAGTTGCTAACAACCTAGTTTCACTGCTGTAGCATGAGATCATTCTATATTCTTGGAAAACTATGAAACCATTAAATTAATGTGGTAAAAAGTAAGAAAATGTCTTAATCAGCTTCCACATAAGTGTTTCATAGGAGAAAAATATACCAGTAGTAGTCTATGTTATTAAAAGCAGCTATATGAATACACTAATTCTTTCCCTCTACAGTTGAATAAACAATGCTTTACTACCCAAGCTTGGAAAAAATCATGAACATCAAATCCAAGGCTTTGGGTGAAGCAGAGTCCCATGTAGCGCTCAAGTCAATAAGTTATTTCACAAAGTTTTAAGTCTCCTACACAATATTTACCATCTTCACTCAAAATTAAAAATATTATCGAATTACCTATTACAATAGATCAACGAAAATAACGCACACTTCTTGGGCACTCATTTGGATCCTCACATCAGAAATGTTGCATAAAGAGATTTAATTACAATAATCTACATAACTTCATTCAAATTCCATTCCCATTCTAGGTCTAACGCTTGTAATGACTCTTCCTGTAGCTCCAATATTACTTTATATCGTAGCTCTTTCTCTCTTATTCTTCTATTAGTATTTCTGACCATCAGGCCCTCTAAAGGTCATGGTAACTTTGTATAAATGACTTACCTAGTATTTCACGCAAACAAAAAAACTCACAATGATATAATACCAGGGTTACTTTTAAAAATACCTGTAAAAATATTATTTGTTTGACATTGCATTTTTTCCTATTTAGATATTTGCATGAAGGTCTCCACTTGTGTGTGGCATTGCTCAAGTATTAGGACAACATTTGGAATGTTAATACATTTTTCCAGAATATTTAACCCACCATTATTTCAGAAAACACTTGGCCACTAATCATCAAACATCAGGGCCACAAAGATGATCAGAGGGCTGGAGCACCTCTCCTATGAGGACAGGCTGAGAGAGTTGGGGTTGTTCAGCCTGGAGAAGAGAAGGCTCTGGGGAGACCTCATAGCAGTCTTCCAGTACCTACAAGGGGCCTACAGGAAAGCACCAGTACCTAAAAAGGAGGTCTACAGGAAAGCAAAAAAAAAAGGACTTTTTACAAGGGCATGTAGAGATTGGACGAGGGGGAATGGCTTTAAACTGGAAGAGGGGAGATTTAGAATAGATATCAGGAAGAAATTTGTTACTGTGAGGGAGGTGAGACGCTGGAACAGGTTGCCCAGAGAAGTTTTGGAAGCTCCCTCCCTGGAGGCGTTCAAGGCCAGGCTGGACGGGGCTTTAAACAACCTGCTTTAGTGGGAGGTGTCCCTGCCCATGGCAGGGGGTTGGAACTAGATGATCTTCAAGGTCCCTTCCAACCTAAACCATTCTATGATTCTGTGTAGGCTGTTTTACAAAACCTACACAAAAATTAATTTCACTTATGATTTATCTATTTTTTATTAACCTTACATATTGGGCAACAGATCTGGATCTTTTCTACAACTGTAATGCTCAATTTAGTCTATTTGTAATGTAGATTAGCTTCTTTTCTCCTTCAAAAGATGAAACAATCAGAAAGGCTTCTTGTTTATATGTTACAATTAAAAAATCCTTTGTAACAAACTTTTTTTTGGTGAAAGGGAGTCAGATAAAATGTATCTTTCATCAAAATGTCAAATAAAACTTTTTGCAGCCTACAGAGAGAAAAAAATCAATTTTGCTAGAAATTTTCTGAAAAGTGACACAGCTTAGGGGTCTCAAAGGAAATACTTAGAAAGAGCTGAATCTGGACTTTTTGCTTTCATGTGTATTCAGGTAGAATTTCAGTTACAGATAAAACTTAATTTTCAATGTCATAGAAATAGTTCAATGTTATATTAACTGAACCACTGAATTTCTACTAAGATATGATTAAAAAGGAGGGATTGAAAACTGTAAAAATTAAGCAGAGACAGTATTGGAAAAAAAAAAAAAAACCCGGACCACAAACCAAAGAGAAATAATAAGAAAAAAAAAATCATGAAGGTTTAAAAGCTGTACTTAACTACAGCAATAACATTTGAAAGGAGAACGGAAATTTTAAAAGGTCGTTTGCAGAGGAACTGGTTGAGTAATATGTGACCGAAGATAAGAGAAAAGGCAAGGTATAAAATATGAAGTCAATGTGATTGCCAAGATTGCAGAAGGCTGCTACAGTATATGAAAATCTAATGAGGAAGTCTTAAATAGTGCATGCATAGAAAACCGCACAAAGCTATACAAGAAACATGAAAAAAGTTTGAGTGTACACTCCAACGCAAAATTTTAAATAAGGAAGTAAGATGGCCTCCTAGGAGAGGATGAGGACAATCTATCACCTGATGAAACAGACGTTGCTTAAAACATAAATGAAGTGTTTCACTGTTCACAAAGGGAGTGGAGAGAGGGAGGAACACAAGATATATATTTTTTAAGGGAGAAAGAAAATATAGACTTATGTCAGAATAGGGATCATGAAATTAGTACATCTGAAGACTGACAAGACTCCAGGGGCAGTTGTACGTGATCCATCCCAGATTTCAGAAGGACATGACAAAGTAAATATGGGAACCTTCAGTGGATATATTCAAAACCTCTCTGGAAAAGAAGAGGTATGAAGGACTTGAGAGAAGCTAACACAGTACTGACATTTGAGAAGGGATCGAGGAGACGTCTATGAAAAATACAGACATGCAGTCGTGACTTTGGCAGTAGGGAACTTATGGGAAAAACTAAATTACAGGACAGAAAGGGGAACACCTGGAAAGTTATGATTTAATTAAGGACAGTCAGCACAGATTCACACAAAACGAATCATGCCTAACAAATCAGATTTATTGAGGAAGTAACAGAAAGACCAGGCTAAGGTTAAGCCATGGACATAAGGAAAGCTTTTGATACAGTACTGCAAAAAATGCTAAGCCTGCAAGGTAAGAAAGAATAAGATATAGAGTGAACTACAGAGTAGATGGAGCACTGAAAAATTAGTTTAATGGACAGGATTGTGTGCATAACAGCTGACAGACATAGAATGCATGTTTCTGCAGGTACCCATATGTCCGAAACTAGGAGTTTAGAATGAACCTGTGCTCTGAACAGAGGTCAAAGAATCCAATTTTGTTTATTCATCTGATTTTTTGGGGTTTTGTACATTAAGGAAAACAGGTGTCATTACTTCCATTAAGGAAAGAAGGATCTCATGAAGAGAAGTTAAACTCATTCCTTCATTTCTGAGTTTCAGTCTGGGCCAGCCCTAAAGAGATATTCTATTCCCTTCTCTAGCACTATGTTTGCTAGCCACCAAAAACACACAATGGGCTGCACAGAGAATGCAAAGGTGATGAGTTTTACCAAAGACACAAAGAGTTTGTGTTTGTGGTATATGCATATGTAAGGAAGAATTGATACAAAATAGTTACAAAATTCTAAATGAAGTAAAAGGGGCTATTGTCCTTTCCTTTCTGAGAGCAGTCAGGTGGCCACTCTAATGCCTACTTAAACAGTTTCCAGGTACAGCAGTGGGGTACAATGATGTCTTCTGAGGGGTTTTAAAACACACCACTTACCACATCATCTCTGTCTTCCCACTCGACCTCAGAAAGATCCACACTACTGTAGTTGGGCTTTCTTCGTTTCTTCCCCTCTTCATACTGGCATAAAAAGGGTGAAATATTTAGCACATCCTGGTTTATTTGCACAAAGATTTTGTATTAGAAGATTTTAAAAATTTTAAAATTTTAAAATGCTGATTGTATGCAATACACATAACAGTAGGTAGCTTAATTCATACAAAGTGTGCCATATTGCTGCATAAATATTGTCTGTGAACTAAAAACCTACATCACACATGATTATTTGCATGATCTGTTGCAATGATACACAGCTTTTCTTGACAGACACACAGGGAAGTCAAACTCAGCAGTTCTACCTTCTTCTCCCCATATGGAAAATACACAAGACCTCGATCTTGTAGTTTACATTAAATGTCTCAAACTAGCTCTTTCAGCTGTACAGGAAGTTATATTTACTATAATCTTATCAACAAGATGTTTACCCATTTCTCTTTAAACAAGATAAGATGCAAGTCTTGGGAAGTATGGTGTTAACATTTGCTGACACTACATTTTATCTGCAACTTCATGGGGAAAAAGTAATATACTAATAATGATAATTTATAGCTTTTTATCACTAGTCATTATTACACTGTAAACTGCACATTCAAAATAAACATTCTAGTGACAAATTGATTTGACACCGAGGTGTTTATAACGTAGGAAATTCTGCCCTCTGCTGAACATTCAAAATCAGAGAGCCTACTAGTGTAAGAACAAAAACCTTGCTTGGTGGAAGAAGAAAAAGGTATTTAGGAAGATGTGTGAATAAAGAACTGGTTAAGAAAAATTATGAAAATATAGTTTAAAAAAAATTACTTTTGGGAGATGATCAGTGTAACGTGAAATCTGGTCTTTTATCTTCTATGATGCATATAAGTGAGAGGGAAAACCACAAGTCTTTCTATGAAGTATGACAGGAGACATTGGGATATTGGGAAAAATCCCCAAATTGCTTTTGTGACTCCCCACCAATAGCATCATAGAAGGACAGAAAATGTACCCGTAAGGCAGTATATATAGTTGATTCTCCTCCCCTGGGGCAGGACAAACTATATCATAAACCAAACCTTTCAGTGCTTGAGACAGCCAATTCATCACTGGGGCCAGTGGTGCAGGAACTTTCAATCACATTCAGTGACTAGAGAGGCCAAAGAAAAAACTTGCTCTCTGAGCATTAAGGTTATTCCTATCCTGACTTTTTCCTGTCTAAATTAAAAGATTCTCATGTGAATCCCACAGTTGCTTTTGCAGACCACACTATTTAAAAAAAGAGGCATGACAAAATCTTCCTGAAGAACAGCAATTTTAAAAAAAAAATATTGACTACTGGATGATAATCACAAAGAGGTTTTGAGATACTGGTATCACTGTAAAGTTACTTCTAGCACAGGCTTCACTGAGCCTCCTTAATTTTTGCTCATAAAAATTTGGGTACTCCAATTATTTCTACAGATGATTCTTTTGGGAAACTGTGGGATAAAATCCTGACTCGATTATCATTCTTGCTTTGAATAACAAAAAATCCTAGCAACTCTGTTGGAGTAAGTCTTAGAGTAAGTTCTAAGAATCCATGCAGATGCAATTGAAGAGTACTTTCATGTGCCTTTTTTGCCCCTCTGCTAGAAGCCACCATTCTTGTAACAACAAGGTTATCTCCTTCTGGGCTAATGGGTAGTGAGATGTAAAGAATTTCTGCTTTCAGCACATGCTTGTACACTGGACTGTGATTTCAAACAGCTCAGTGCTACAATTAATTCTTGCTACATGACAGCTGTGATAGCCAAAGGGATAACTATAACCAAATAGTATGGTACAAAATTCGCAGCCAATATAGTTAAATCTCACAAGCATAAAATAGCAGAGGATAACGTCCAGTTCATATTTGCAGGTATGTTTTGCAAGCCTTTCATTATGGCTGCAGCTATATCAATATTATCTTTAATCTACTCTCTGTGGCTGCACCAATTAACCAAGCAAACTTTTGATCTGATTTAGTCATTCTAGCATAGAAATGGTTACAGTCAAGCTCTGAAATACTGAGAGCTGAAAAGTGTTACATAGAAGTTAGCTGGGATCATTTGACTAGAGCAAACAGCTCCTGTACTGGTTCCAATGTTTAATTACATCCTTACTCACAGATGTGGAAGAGCTCCTGGGCTGTACTGCATTCTCAGACACATGTGCAAATCCTTACTTATGACAATAGGAGTTGATCTTGTGTGTCTGAGAGCAGCAGTATGCTTCAAACATGAGGGAAACCATATTGATTAGGGGGTTTGTATTTATTTCACTCATCTAGATTCCACACCTTGCACTCAAAGATCAAAAACAAAATCAAAAGAAATCAAGTAAAGAGTGGATAAAACATTCAAAGTTCTGCAGCAAAGCCAGAAATGGAAGCATTCACATCTTAAAAATTCAGATAAGCAGAAACAAAGCCAAACCCCAATGCTCAAGCAAGGGTTAGGCTCTATAAGCACTCAAAGGAACTGAAAGTGCAGTTCTTAAACCCATTTAGGACAGGAACTAATAAAATATTGAGATGCCTAACTCCTCATTCAGCTCTTACACTTTAGGGGCTACTGTTTAATTGCCTATGCAGGAATTCAATAAGTGGAGAGTAGATTTATGTTACAGCTTACAGAAGGATGGCAGAAAAAACAAAACCCAACTTCCAGCAAGGAAAGGATACCAAAAAATAGCAATTATTTGTACATCTGGGTAACGTTGCTTACAGATTGAATCTTCATGAAGATATTACCTTATTCCCAGCAGTAAATTTACATATCTTTATGCTTATATAAGTAGGGCCGACAACATAAATGCAAGTAGACCAAATATAAAGTACTTCGTAACACTACTGTTCCATTGGCCATTCTTCTCTAGCTTCTCTCTAGTTTTATTGCTTAACTAATTTCTTCATAAAAGTTATTCATGGACATGGAAGCAATTCACCAGCTTTTAAAAATGGCATTCATCTATACCTTTTTCTCTGGTAGCAAACCTAATCTAACGTTTATCTCTGAGACTCCTGGGTGAAGTATAACATACCGACTGAAAGCTGAAGCCAAACCCATCTGCAACTTTACTATAAAGCATTGAAACAAATTATTAAGGGACCCACTGGGAAAGATAGAAACTAGGAGCTCTACCAAACTACTCTGATTTAAGTGCATGAGGAAAAGAGCTAGATTTAAACTGTGTGCTGTTAATCTACTTTGGCCAGTATAAAATGTGTGGTGGTATTATATAGTAGCTAACCTCTTGGGGGGAAAAAAAAGGATACTGAAAATTTTCTAATATCTGGACGGCAAGACAAGAATCTTTTAGTCTGCTCAAAACTATATGATAGCTCCAACATATTTTTGTTTGCGGAAATAACACAGGAAACAATTTTGTTTGGTAATCAAAATGAGCTTTATCTTACTCAGTATCTTTTATTTGAGGCTTGGCCAAACTCTTATAGCACTGAATGATTCAAACAACATGTGACGTGTACTGTTTAAAGACTGAATCACATTTTTTCACCACCCCGTGTACAACCATTTACATGTGCCATTATTAAACTCTTTGCTTTGATTTTTTTTTTTTTTTTTTTAACACAAGCAGTCCCAAACCATCTGCATTGAATGTGACCTGCCACGTGTTTATAAAGTCAGAGTGTAGCAATCTGATCATGGAGGGAGCAAGCTACAGCTTAACAGCTGCAAGCCTTGGGTCTAAGGTGACTGGAATTTCTCAGACGTGCTCCATCTGGATAACGGGGAGGTAGGAGAGAGTAAGTTGCTGTGATAGCAGCCTTGGAAGTAAATAGATTTTAGTGAACTTGCTTAGCCACACTTGTGGAATCATCTGTGAGAAAATATTATAGCAATAAAGTATCCACTAAACAACAACCAAAAGCTAGAGAGGTAAAATAATTTCAAGGGAAAGCTCTTCCTTGACAAACTAGTATCCTATGTACAAAAGTAAGGAATCGGGAACTAAAAAAACTCCTCCAATTTTAAAACATAGCATCAATCGATGAAGTTTCATCTTTTTAGTACTTCAAAATCAGGATAATGTATTAATCTAAACAGGATTTGAGAATTGTCCCATTTTTTCTGCTTAGAAAAGACAAACTTGAACATATGCAAATATGTTTTGCTGAGCTTTAATTCCACGTAACACAATTGTATACAATTGCATGTATAACTGTAACTTACATTAAGCCATCCTGTAAAGGTATTCTTATCTGCAAATTTTGATAGGAAAGGTTGAATGAACAAATATCAGAGGAAAATCATCATTAACTAAAATTACACAATTTTCCATGTAGTTTTAAATAAACAGACCCAGACTGAATACACTGTCATTATTGCGATTCCCCGCTCTAGCCAGGTATTCAGCTACCTCCCTTCTCTAAGACTCTGGACATTAATGTTACCACTTACTGTCTAGTGTAGCTCCAATTGACATAATGCAAAGACTGCAGCTGTTTGAGAGGAAACTGCATTGAACCTGACTTTTCCAATGCAATAGCTGATACCAAGACCTTTACCTCTCCATCCTTGCATAAATTGCTACGGAGTCACACTATTCCTTATTGAGGTGACTGTGCAAGGGGAAAGCTTCGTTTACACCGACTTCGGGAGCAGAATTACCTGTTTCTGTCACCAGTCCTTCAAATGTGTCTTCTTTGCATAGAATAAGGCAGGAGTATATTGCTGCTTCCTGTCCTGGCTCCAAAGCAGGGGATGTCCCTGAGTGAGGCACCTCTCCAAAAAGAGCCATGTCACCCTCCTATGTAAACGTGCACAGAAAGGAAGGGGAGGGGGGCATTTCCTTCCTACTTTTCAGCAAGGACCGTAATAATTCCTCATTGCAAATTCCTTTAAATAGGGATTAAGTCCTTTAACATTAGTCCATTAACAAAATAATACTTCCATCATGAAATGCTTTGAAATACTATGGGTCAAAGACAAGATAATGGAAAATACAGTGGAAGACAGGGGAAGAGATCACTTCAGTAGGCTGATTCATACTCTGACATTTAAAAAAAAACAACAAACCAAACCAAAAAGTAGTGAAAAATTCCCTTCACCGCTTCACCTGTGTATATAACATCACCCGCAGCGACTGAGCTTTCATTTGCCATGTGCTACACAGCTCCAAAACATTCTGCCTGGGGATACATGTGAAGCAGCATCCTATCTCAATGCAAATCACTACTGCTTGGCTTTTAAGCTCCTTATTTCATTTGGATTTTTTTTTTTCCTGCTCACATGATCCTGATTTGTCTTTTGTGATACTTTTATTTCATTATTTGCATCTAGTTTACAGCCCCAAATGATCTTTTATTGATCTGCACTTTATCTTGAATTTGTAGAACACTCACAGCTGTCCAGTCAAAACCAAAGTTGCTTTCTATACATATTTTAATATTAGAAAGAGTAATATATTGATTTTCTTAGGAAAATAGGAAGAACAACTTCCCTTTCCAAAGAGAGACCTTCATGACAAGCTTATTATTTATGATGTTAATCCAGAAGTTCCTAGGTTATGGTTGGCAGCAAACCCCAGTTATTTTGGACTGATTTTTCATGTCAGATGGCAGTGAAAAACTGCCACACTATAAAATTTGCAGAAAGACTGCAGAGAAAAGCTGTCAACAGGAGCTATGCCATTTGCTAGGGTAAAGAGAATAATGCACTTCTAAGTCGCCAGGCAGATAAAAAGTAGGAACAACTAGATGTACCGTGTACACAGAAAAACCCTCCAGCAAAGTAATAGAAGAAAATAATTCTCACGCCACATGTATTGAAATTACTCTATTTACACTCGTAACACAAATTTGCATTACAAATGCCGCAGCAATGTTTAAACTGATGAAACAAAACATGGGAATATACAGAGTGGAGGTAAAAACAAATACAAAAACGAGCTTTAAGTCACACACCCACAGACTGGACAAAGAGTACATCGTCTGAGCTCACGTTTTCAGGTGGATTGCAGTTGATTAGCAATACGACATATATGTGATTCACTCCACTGAAAAAAACAACCCCTCTATTTAGGATTTTATTTGCATTCTCAGGACCTTATCATTTGGGATTATGTAAAACTGGCAGCTGCTTATAATTATTTGGGGTTTGAGTAGAAATAATTAAAAACATCTGTCTTTATCTTAATACCACCAGACTTAAACCCATGAGCTCAGTTATACCTAACTTCAAAGCTGAAAGCAAAGAATAAAAGAAAGCTTCACATATTGCTAACAAATTTTTCTGTGATTCATTTATATGTACAACCAGTTATTCAACAGCCTTCAAACCTTTAATTATCTTTTAAATATATGTAATTTTGCACTTCTAATTAGATAGCAATTTAATGCTCTCACAGGGATTCAGATGGGCTGTCTTTTTTGAAATGTAAACTGCAACAGGAATAATCATTGGCATTCAAGTGATTGAATTCTTCAGTTATTTAAATGAACGTGAGGCATTTACACTGTTCAAATCATTTAAATATTCTGCTGTCAGCTACAGCTGTAGAGTTTTATGGAGTCGCTGAATAAAGCAAGGGTAAGTGTAGGTTATCTTACGTTCCAGGCGGGACTCCCCAGAGAGAAATGAGATTTGCTGCTTATGAAAGGCTAACACTGCTTAAGTAGGGCATTAATGTTTCCCCTGAGACTTGGATTTCTCTGTTTTTCTATATTAGGAGAAACAAATTTTCCCAGAATTTGTAGCTACAAAAGACTTAATACTGTTCTAGCAATCTTAAAATACTCCAGGTTCTTTACCTTAATACGATATATTGTGACAGTCAGCATTCTAAGTTTAAAATGGCAACTTACTCGGGCAGCTAAACCACCAATATATTTTGGTGAGTGTATTGCGATATACATATAGGCTTTGCTTTTTATGTATAACTTTCTTTATTTAGACTGATCAAATTGAATAAAGATGTGCATAATTTTAAAGAAAGCAATTTATAAATTGAATTGGTTTACAGTGTTAAAAAAGAGCATTCCCATATAGCCATTTGAAAAATCACCATCACTAGCCTTCCAGAGCTTATACGGAGAGTATGAATATATGCCTCGATCTTCTCAGAGAAAGAGAAGATGGTGATTTAAACTCAGAAATATTACAAAATCCTTAGTCATCATGGATGTTATTAGATTAACTCCTAAATCATAACACATTCCTAATCTTACATTTATCAAAAAACTGGCAGAATCTAAATAAAAGATGCAATTTGATTCCATAACATATGCATTTGTCTTTAAATGCATATTTTCTTTAATTAAGGAACCTGAGCTCCTTGTTCAGGGACTTCGAGTATTCTACTCTAAATGAACCTAATAATTACTGAAAACAAAATCCCTCTTTACTCCCTGAACAAAAATACAAATTCCATTGCCAACTATGACTCAGAAAAGCCACAGACTTCACAAAATCTACTAGCAATCTTGCTATTATTCATTGAAAACCACACAAATATTAGGACTGAGAGGCAACAGTACAACCCCCTAACACCAGATAAGATTCACAAAGGTGTCAATCCGTGGCTATGGCAGACTCTAATCTTTCAGTGACGTTCCTTAATTTCTCTGTAATCCTAAGAAAGCAGTTTTCCTCTGGCACCTACATTTAACAGACTACGCAATGACAGTTACAGTAATGACCAATCAGCCACAATTAATACGGTGTTTGTTTTTAAACATATGTAAAAAGTACATATCATAGAAAGGTTTAGGTTGGAATGGACCTTAAAGATCATCTAGTTCCACCCCCTTGCCACGGGCAGGGACACCTCCCACTAGACCAGGATGCTCAAAGCCCCTCGTTTATTACTCTTCCTTTACATTCAGTAAACTCATTTCTTTGGCAAACAGTAACATCGTCATTACATATTTTGCATTTTAAAATTTAATGGAGTAACACCTAGCTCTCTGCAAGTGCTAACAAGGTACTGAAAAGCAAGCAATTAAATCGAACATGACTGTTGCTGAGAAAAACTTTGTCCTCATATACACTTTTCAAGCATATGTAAGGAACCTCAGAAACCAAGTTACTGCCTTGAAAATCTCAAAATTTAGTTCTGAACTCCCAAACAAGTCACGTTTTTCTAAATGGTAAGTTGTGAGTTTTATGTAAAAATACAACTCAAAATTACATCATACAATTAAAAATATTGTCTTGTGGAAAACAAAATACCGCTCTAAACATACAGACTTTTAATCAAAATACAGCATATAGGAGCGCTCTGATACAGCGCTATTAAAAAAAAATAAATTTGAAATATTACCATCAACTATAGTTTATTGAGTTACCAGTGGAGTATTTTTGATAGGAAATGCACCCTAAAAAGGGTATAACGTGTAAAAACATTTAAAAAGTACTCATCCACTATGTAATAAAAAATAATAATAAAAAACAGGCTTTGAAACACAGCAGAAAGATGGCAAAGGTGGGTGGTTTTGTTTTTTTTTTAATTCCAGTTGAGATGAGTTTCTGGATTCGAACACTGCCGTTTGCAACGCGGAACAACCCCCCCACACCACCACCTTTCTCCATGCGACCTCGCTTGCCCATGAGCAACGGGACACCTCCGGCGGGCAGGCGCAGGGTATCGCGGGGTATCGCGGGCTGTCGCGCCCCCTCGGCGGTGCTGGGGCGCCACCGCATGGCGGGACGTCGCCTGTCCCGAGCTCCGCCGGCCCCCCCTCCCCCCCAGTCCGCGAGAGCCGGCAGAGGATGCTGCCCTAAAACTCTTCCATTATCTTCCTCTTCATCCTTCCTTCAATGACTCCCACCAGCTGCCCAAGCTAACCGAAAGCCAAGTTTACTAAAAAAAGCCAACCGCAACAACCCAGCAAAGAGGAAATCTCCAAGAAAAACACATTTTTAAACATAAACCCAACAGGATAATCAGCACAAAAAAAAAACCCCACCCCATGCTGCTAAGTTAATGGTTAAATAGACTGGGCAGCGTGCGATAAAAATCTGGCGCAAGAGGAAGCTCTCTTCCTTGGCTATGGTTCGCTATCTGGGCTGGCTGCTCTATGTCCCACAAGACAATTCCTTTAAAAAGCAGTATGTCAGCCCCAGAACTAACAGATCTGGCCACTGGGGTTAGTAACTCGGCAGTCTAGTAATAGTCTAGTAATATTCTTTACATCACCACAGGAACATATAACAGCGATATAAACCAGTGCGGATCAAGTCAGTAATCAATATGACTTGAATGTAACCTCTAACGCACCCAAATAGTTTTAATTTTAGATAATATCTTTGGCAACCCATCTAATTCTAGTCCTACATGCTTATTTTCACATACTTACTGTCACAAAGCTCATGGAATGTTTTGCCACTAGTTACGATGGTATCAAGATTCGGCCTGCAATATTCATCTAAGGGCCCAGGCCAGCAATCACTTCACTCTCAAAAACTCCACTGAAGTCAACAGAAGACTCCCATTACGCACTACTGACAGAACCCAGAGGTAAAAATGACTCTTCCAAAAAACTGAAATGAACAGACCATGAATATATCACAATGAGTTCCCTGTAGTTGACAGCTTATGGGCTACTGCCCAATGTTTCAATTTTAGAAAGAGAGACTGTTGTATAAGGTAATGAAGTAAGTGCCTTCAAGACCTACACTGGGGTGAGGGATAGTAACAGAAAACCACCTTTTGCCTCATTAAAACATGCGCCCACAAAAGAAATAGGGAAAGAGTGTAACACCCTTTGTCAGTCTAACTTAAAGCTATCCACTGTTCCTGGATTTCATTACCTTCTATTTATTAAAATATCTATTCTGTAATGAGTAAATACTAATATTTTTGAACGAAGTAATTTGCCAGAAGAAATAGAGACAGTACAGCAAACTCAGGTGTTGTCAAACTCTTGCAATGTAGGTAGGGAACTTTCAAATGTATATTCCTATGGCTTGCAAATACAGGCTGTCTGGTGTACCTGTGATACTTGAAGATTTCAAAAGCATTTTCAGGAAGCAAGACAAAGTCATGATTTTAGTACTATGAAAACTGGAGAATGCCATTAAAACCATTGCGTTTATGTCCAATTTAGAATGGGATATTAAAAAAATCTCATGGATTTGAATACATACAGAAATAATGAAAAATATTGCCAGTTGTGAACTAAAACCAATCACATTTTCCTCTGCAACAACTAAAAATTTTGAGGATAACTTCTCATCATGCTGGCATTTCCCACCAACAACAACAAAAAAGTTTAATATAAAAAGCTTATATTAAAGCAGAACAACATGTAGTTCAGCATTTTAACCACTGAGGGTAATTAACATAGCAAAATAAAAAAAAAATATAGCAAGTTGTAGGAAAAGATACAGAATGCTACAGCAGTCAATTTTTAGATCTAGTCAGTTTTCTTGTAACTTTGGCTCTTTAAGCAATTTTTAGGTTATGTGCATGACGCAGTTGGATGTGAGATAAAAGCAAAATTACACAAATATTCACTTGACATGGATGAGTTAGCTGAGCTAACAAGGCAGTGAAGATGCAGTAGAAGAGACCTGAAGGTACATTAAAAATGTTTGTATATAATCCAGGTGCTGTAAGGAGGTTTGTACAGCCGCTATTGCTGCCTCTTCTCTGCTGTAGTTACCAAACACAGCTCAGCAGGCACTCTCAGTCAGAAAAGGAAAGAACGTGGGTGAATGGATGATAAGTAAGAGATCAGAAAAATACAGAGAACATGACAACAAAATGCCAAAATGCAGAAAAGTAAGAGTAGAAAAACATTACAGCAAGGCTAAAAATATTGGTTGATTACTGTGATGAGAAGATTCAATGAGATAACAATCACATATTACTACACAAAGAAATGGAAAGAAAAACGTAGATCAGGAGCTTCTGCTTACCATATTCATAATAGAAAAACTACTTCTAACTAAATCTAAAAATTGAATTCAAAATAAAAGCTGTGCATAAAATGGTTACAATAAGGACAACCATTACTATGAGAAGTCATACTGACTGACAAAAATGAGCACATTAGTATGGATAACAGAAGTATCCAGTCTAATAAGTCTTAATGTTCAAATATCAGAATCTAATGTTTATAGGCTGAAGCCTATCTGAAACTCTTAAAAGTTATACTGACTGCTGCAAGATTTTCCACATCCTCTTACTCAGTTCCTGCAGCTTCCTCAGGAACAATCTCATGCTGGATATTGCTGGTAATGGGATTCTGGAGCAGATGGGTCTAGGTGAGGTGAATCAATCTCCTAAATCCTACACTTAAATACTTGAAAAGTATATACTATCTCGTAGAGACCAACTACATTTTGACTGAGGGGTGAAGTGCTTAGGTATCGATTCAGTTTTCTATCTCGCTTAAGTGTAAACTGCTTCTACTGAGGCTGGAAGTTTTTCACTCCCTAATATTTACGTATTTGGGTAGCAGAGCTCCTACTTCCCATAAAACAAGAAGATACAGATACGTCATTATGAGAAATCATCTGTGGGGAGTGTAGAGGTGAAAAAAAAAAAGGTGACTGGCACATGTTAATTTAACTGACTGGGGTCTGAGCTGTCTATACCTGGATATATAGCTTTAGTGACTCACCAGTGGAATGGTAAAAAAAAAACAGCAATGGATTAATTTGCAAGAGCTGTTTCTGCGAATTATATTGCTTATTGGTCAGTAATTTGCCAATTTCTCTACAGATATTGTCTTTCTTTCCACAGCTGTGAGAAATTCTACCACCCAGAATCACAGGTGATATTCTTAGAACAAAAATAACAATTAAACCATGTATTCTAAAATGCCTTCCAAGATACTGTAATGTCTGCTTTACCATTAGATTGCCTGTTCACTTAACAGTGAAGTTATTGAGAAAGTGTTTTTCCATTTACCCATGGAAGTCTCTCTGTGGAACTTATCATAAGCTCTACTTCAGTTAAAAAATAAATGGGGAAACAAAAAGTGCAAATACGAACATTAATTAAGTGTGTAATTCCTAGCCCAAATCTTAGAAAGACAAATTCTTTTGCCAAATGAAAACAGCAGATATGCTAATGACTTAATAAATCATGCTTTTTAATAATTTTATTTTTATGTGAAATTATTCATCCAATTAATATTTATTTTTTCTACTAAAATATTGTTGAAATTGGACATTACTTGAAGCATCTGCATGAGAAATACATATGGCATCCATGTGTATACAGCATCGGAATCATTAATACTGATCCTTTGCAAACAGTTGATAGTGATGGAACATTTGCAAGTGCTGTTGCTAAACAATAATGCAATCAAGAATGTACCAGGTCTCTAGGGTGTTAAGTTGATAAACATTTACGTAACAGGCACCTCTATTTTTCTTTCTGTGATTAATGCAAACAAGATGATAAGATAAACTAAAGGTAAAATTGGCTGCTATTTCTCTTTTAGTACAAAAATCCCTTGTCCGCTATTTTGCTTAAGAATATGCTTTATTGAAATTTCTGCATGTATATTAAAGTAGCTTAAACACTTTAACGTGACAAATAGAGGTTATTACATAGCAATAGAGCATTCTGGCATTCCTTTTCAATGTAAAATGAACATAATTATAGCAATTTTTGGCTTTGCCATTTTGCAGTAACGGGGCCCTGCGTCTTTTGCAGAAACAACTTGTGTATTTATTTTCCTTTACTTTTTTCATGCTAACCTTTGTTTCCAGAGGTAAATCTACCAAGAATTATGCGTTATACAGCAATATGAGTAACTGATCTGTTGTATTTAATTTTTTAATGAATATTACATTATTCACACTGAAAGAAAAACAAGTGCAACATATATAGCTAGATAAAATAGATCAGCAAATAGTATTCTTACCAAAGGCCTAAGTTCCGGATGAGTCAAAATATATCCATTGTTAGTAATTGCAAAAGCGTATCCATGAATACCTAACTGTAAAAGTAAATGAGAAAGAAATACTAATTAGCATGGTCTCCAGTAAATTCTTAAACAAAAAAGCAGGCAAGTATTTAGTTACCCAGGGCTTCAAGCTGGCATTCATAACCCTTATCCACATGGTATTTCATTATAACTTATGCAAAGCTCTGATCCTTGACATTTTGTGAAAATGAGAACCTGTCGTTGTGATGAATTCAGCATATAGCACAATTTTAAAATGTCACATACATACTTTGCTATCTAGGGCACTTCTTTCTGTGTGCTTTAGAGTGAATTAGATATGCACATACACACGAGACTCTATCGCAGGTGGCGTACACCATATGATGTGCCCAAGCAAAGGGATACTGGAATTTAGTAAATTCCCATATACCCAGGAGTAGCTGGGTTCAGCTTACTTCAGTTGTTCAAGTGATGTTGGAAAGGAATCATTTAAATCAACAGTATTGAATGTACAGTTACAGTGAGCGAGCACTGGCCTGTCATACGTGATATTTACATCCAACAGTCTTAAAGGTATTTCACCTCTCTGTTAATTCAAGTTCATCTGGAGCCACAGAAGGCGGCACATTTCTACCAAAGAAACTCATGTAGTTTACATATCTGTACCGAGTGGAACTATGGGAGATCATTTGAGAGCAATGAAATGCTTTATGACGCCTAACCTTGATAGGTAATCAAATTTAGCACTGTACTTATTTAAATAACAATACTACTCTTTTAACAATAGGGCTATTACACAGTTGATTGCATCCCCTGAATGCAATAAACGTACCTTCAAATCATTCATGTGGCCATTCAAATATCCCTTCTTAGCATAAACTTGCTGCTAACGTAGACTCTTTCTGCAGCTTCAGTATGTAACTTTTACCATGCAAAGAGTACATCTCACTGTACTTTCTCACCCACATTTTTTCAATATAACATCCCATATATCTTTATTTATGTATCTTGATGCACTGAGGTACTAAAAAAACCCACAACCAACCAAACAAAAAAAACAAACCCAAACCCCCAGAACTATCTTGCTTTGGCATTTGCTTTACATTCCTCACTACTAACAACCTTTTTATTTTACTTCAGTACATGAAATGCTTTGCTGAAGTGGGTCCTTAGGAATTTGTGTGGCATAAAGCAACGTGAGCAAGGCTGACAAGTCAGAATCATTTCTAAGATGGAAGTAGGACAGCAAATCTGTTGGCTTCTGTAATTTTCTGGAAATATAAACCAGAGTATGATACTATGGCAAGGTCGTAGAGAAAACATACCAGGTAGATTTATACCATGTCTCTCTGTGAATGATTGTATCTGGTCAACCGTATCTGCCATACAGAAGATTGTTTCATAAATTAGCCATTTTCCTAAAGCAATAAACTTCAGTGGAAGTAATAGAAGGTGATACGTTCTTGGCATCTCTTCATAAAGGAGGGATAACCAAAATAATAACAGGGGACATATTTTCCCTATTATAGTATGAAAAGTGACCTAGCCATTGGCTAAATATCAGATCTCAAGTATGTCTGTGTTGATAACTGCAGACTGACATCCACGCAATGGAACTCAGGTAAGGAAACAAATGTGGGTGGTATACTTCAGAGCAAAAAAATATTTGCCTATTTGAAGCATACCCAGATTCCAAGGGTAGTATTTTATTGTTTGTTGTGCAATATGTGAAACTGCGCAATCTCTGCACTTCAAATGCTTTGATTTGAGAGATACTACTACTTACAGCTGCATTGCTATTTCAGACCTTGAACTCTGTCTCTAAATGAGAGATTCAGAAACAAAGAAACTTTCTCTAACTGCTGTAAAATGCCACAGGAAAACTGTTACCAAATCCCACCCTACCTTATTCAGGAGAAACTGCCACTGACATCTGGGGAAGTTCAGCCTAGATAACAACTGCTGAAAATAGCTCATTGTTATTATTCATCTTCCTCGGCATAAAATCCACCTCATCCAAGCTGAGAGAATTCCAGGTCAGCAGAATTCTATTTCCAACCAATCATTTTATATCCCTGTGTGAATTTTATTTCACATGTTGCCTCTACAGGAACAGGTCCCAGGGGTGATCATGCTCTTGCACTTGCATGGTGTTTTACTGTTCAGAAATGTCTATGGTATGTGAGACTGGAAGTTATAACTCAAGTGATTTCACTAACATAAATGTATTGCGTGATATTCGTGCCTCCTGTAGTAATCCTCTCTTGCATTACAGCCTGCAATATAAAATGTACCTTCAAATAAAAAGTCTAATATTCAGAAGGAGGGTGGTATATTACTTCCACAGAAAACTGTCTTAATATATTATCATATGACAAAACCAGAAACTTTAATTTTCCTGCCTATCTTCTCCTTTTCTGAATCACTCTAACTCTGCTGCAATATCTGTTACTCAGACCCCACACTCTCGCTAGGTTCTTGTATTCAGACTACGTCCAAATCTTACATGTGACTTCTGAATATCATCGCTGTGATATGGTCTTTTCTATCCAGCCATGCACAGCCAGGCTTTCATTTCTGCAGTTACTACAACATTGTTGTTCCTTCTCATTATAAATGAAACTTTGTCTACCATAGCTCCTTAGAAGGCTGCTCCAAAGAGCTTCATTTGCTCCAAATTTTGGAAAGAAGTAAACTTTACTCCTTTCTCTTCTACCTTCTACTGATTCTCTATTTCTGCATACACAAAAGTATAACCTAAGTTGCGGTTAACTAACTTTGGTGGTCCATGCGGTGAGATTGTTCTCTGTTATCTATCCTGACCGGCAATGTCTCTGTTCGCTATGTTCTGATACCAGTACGTACTCATCTGCTGCCTCTTCCCATAGTCTGCAAATTTCTTTCCAGTTGGGACAGCCTTTCTATCTTGTGTTTGCATAGCACCTAGCCTAAAGGGATCCAAGTCCCCGGAAATTATTCCAATCACCTTTTCAACATTATTGCCAGCATTTTATGCATTATTTTTATCAAATTCTCATTTAATTTAAACTTTCCAGTTATTGCATATTGCTCTACGAAATCATTTGGTAGTTGCTAATGTATTCAAATTAGAATTAAAATTGATTGGAGGGTTTTTTTTCCTCCTAACTAGAATTACCTACAAAAACATGTAGGAATATACATAGGCACCCACAAGTCAGCTTATTCCTCCTCCCTCTTAGAAATCAGTAAATGAGAGCATGGCAGCCAATTAATAGGGAAGTGTGACATACAAATTTATGTACAGGTACATATCAAAATGTAGCTATTCCAACAGCTGACCTCTTTAGTAAAGGTTGTCGATGTTATCGTGTTATGTGCTCATTTGTCTTACAAAAAGATTCTGCCAAGAATTAACTGGAAAACATTCATTTAATTTTCATTTGTGAATAAAACAGTACTATAGTAAAGCATTTCAGACATAATCAAGTAGTGAAATACTAATGCATTGCATCAAATTTAAATGAAAATTAAGTAAATCTTTGTATTTGCCTGAAGCCTATTACTGAGTTACAAACATTTCATGATAGATGAAGTGCACCAAATTTTGAAAACTTTTTAAGAATTTTGTAGTAGAGTTGTCTGACTTTGACTAAGTAGAGGGAAATATCTAGCAAATACTGGGAAGGAGAGAAGAAACCACTAGTCTGGTTAGGCAGGAACTAAAGCCATGTTAAGATAGATTTTCATATAGTTTCCATACAAAGGTATGCAAATGTTCAGCATGGATTTCTGGTTATTTTGTGGGGTTAAATAATTTAATTGATTTTATTATGGACAATACTTAATATTACCTCCTAGAGCACACTGTGACCTGCAAAAATGTGAAGAACAAGCCCTATATTAATTATGGTATTAAAACCTGCACTTCATCTCAGGACCAATGACATTTAGCCATCAGACAATACAGAGCTAAAATTCCTGAGGAAAATTAATGGAGCTACATCAGTATAAACAATATTAACATGCTAAATAAATTATGTTATACTATGTTGCATGTAAAGGACATACTATCATTTGTGTATTACCTTGTATTTTGGAATAGTTTTTAAAAGCTCTTTAACTGGAACATCTGTGCCAACTACTCCCAGAAGAATCCCTTTAGATCTCTGAAAAGAACAATAAAAGATGCACTTGGAACCACAATAATAGTGAAATTTGTCACTGCTCATTTCACATTGCAGCTAGTCTGCAGAAGTGGACAGATAACAAACAAATTATTTAAAAAGTGGGGAAAACAGAGGCTGCTAGAACTCATCTGATCAAATAATTATTTAATCAACAATATTGCTTCTTTCTACTTTATCTGCAATTCACATAGAAAGGGCATGCAAACTTTTGATAGCTGAGTCCCTCAACAGAAAACTTCCTCATGCACAATAGTTTTTGAATGAGAAACTACTGTTAAAAATATGTTACTTCTTTCTTTCCCAATTTCTCCTGCCATTTGATAAACAAAACAGAAAGATTAAGTGTTAAGGAGAAAGTACATGTAATTTTTTTAATACCGTATTAAATTAGTAAAGATGAACAGATATACACATAATATACATAATATACATACAACTAATTAAATTCTGAATCTATGAAACAGAAGCATAGCAGTGCAAAGAAGAGGAGGATATAGATTATTTCCTGTAAAAATGTAATATAGAAGTAAGAAAATCCTAAGATCTAGCACCATCTGAGATTTTCCCTTAGACATAGGGTTTCATTATTTTACTACGGTTTCTAGAGTATGGTTATTTGGGATTATTTGTCCCCATTTTTGTGCTAACAAAGGGATACTAATTGCAGGCAAACAGTAAGAAGAGAAGAAAATTTGTTAGGGTAGGCTAAAATCTCATTAGGTCTCTGAAAGCAACTTCACTGCCGTCACCCCATTATCGTGACAGAAATAGGCTGAGTACTTACAGTCTCATTTTGCTTACTAAATACTGGCATGGCAACAGTTGTCATCAACACCAATCCCTGATCATCAGCAAGCTATATTCAAAAAAAGAAATATTATCTCTAAGAACTAAGGAACAATTACAGACGTGATTGCATTTTTCAATTACATTCTCTTCATTTTAAATGAGATAAGGCAATTTATCTAAAAGATTCTTATGTAGTTACACTTGCAGTCAGCGCAGTCCCACCCAGCCCTGACCCTATCTCAACTATACCAGCTCTGCCCACCCCACCATCTGCATTGGCAGGAAAGATGCCTCATCTTCATTCCTACTACGTTTTCCATGAGAGAAACGAAGGGGCTGAAATGTGGATTGTGGAAGCAGCATGTGCAGTAGCAAAGCAGCTGGAGCTCTGTTCTACATCTTTCCCAGTGTCAGCTCTGCCAACACTGCCTCAGGCTGTTTTCTCCCAGCAAGGAACAAGAGGTCGTGAGTTTGATGCACTTTGTTTCTGGTCCAGACTCAGATCTCATCAGCAGAAAGGATGACAGCCAGTTAGTATCCCAGGAGCATCTTTGCTCCGTCCGGTTTCAGTTTGCTGGACAAAGAGATGGTATGAAGCATTAGTTGATCCCGCACATCAGGTTTCAACGCATTTCTTCAATTTAGGGAGAAAACGGTTCCATTCAAGAGAAACATGTAGAATGCTGATCATTGGCCACAGGAGAGTGACATTGCTCAGACTATCCTCTCTTCACACCCTCTGGCCAGACTACATCTCTGCCATAAGGCAAAGGCTAACTGATGCTCAGGGCAAGCACTGCTCTATGCACCTGTAGACCTTCACCACCTACGTATGAAAGATAACTCAACCAGGAAGTTAAGAGTTACTGTTAAACTCTTTCTGCCCCTATGATTTGGGAAGACGTTTAAAGTTGAAGAGGCTTAACCAATGATTAAAAGCATGACATATCCAGTTATAACGACAACTGCAGATCTTGTAGAACACAAGTCTGCTTTGTTGCATCTGCGTTTAGCCAAACGGACAAGGCAAAAGAGAGAATCTTCCAGAGAAATACTGTAGGTGACAGTCATTCCCAATTGCAACCACATCAATTCCAGCTACCCCTGCATCAGTATCAAATTTTCTGTACTCAGGCAGTATTTTCAATACATTTTTTTGAGAATTACTGCAATTTTGATTTGTTGTTAACAAAGCTTTTGTTATTAGTGAAGCAACAGCTATCAACTCCCCAGATTTTCAGAACACAAGTCATATGTTATGACCAAGATATTTTATGAAGCATGTTTCACATTAACAAAGCAGTAAATCTAGAACATTACATGTCTTGCAGCTCCCAGTCTGCTTCAGGAGGGTTTTGGTTTCCCAAACAAGTATATTTCCTTAAGCATGGCACTATCTCATGGTGAGGAGGAATGTTTGCAGACATCAGATAGGAATAGAAATGTAGTTTAGGATCAAGAAGGTTTACATCTGATAAGGAATCAATAGCAACATGAGGTGGAACCAACTTATGATCACGTTTGGTTTGTTTTCCTTTTCAGTAAGGAGAGGTATTTCCAGCCCTGATATAATCCTCAATCTATTAAGCAACAGTACGTTATTAAATAAAACAATCACCACCAACAACAAAAAAAACTCAGAAAACACTGGAAGTTCAGAGATTGCCCTGGAAAGTCAAATGTGGCTGAACTAGCATAAGAATTTACTCTCCTTGGCCAGAGTAGTACAGTCAAGCGTGCTGACATGATTTGTATGGAGAGGAGCCTTCTGTGGTATGACAGTCAATAGTCCCAAACATATGTACACCAGGAAGTGAAAAAGCATTCTACTGATTATGGGGTGACATCTTGGAGCGTTTAGAGATTTTATATGATTGCCCAGGGTTGTTCTTCCCTGACATTATGTATTTGTCAAGTATCAGTACGGTATTATTTTACGAGTCCACTCACTCTCAAGAGATTACCAGAAACAATTTATTGGATAGGATGGAAGCCAAGGGACTGTCAGTAAAGTTTTAGGGTGTTCGAAATTCTTTAAATGGAGAAAAAAAAACTTCCTGGGAAATTCTGAGAGAACAGGTCATTAACTCTCCAAACTAACTATGGAAGCATGCAGGGAATGATTGCCCTGTAATTATGATATCTACAAGTACCACTAAGGGTTGGCTGTTGCAATCATTTCTATAGAAGTGCAATCTTATAGTCCAGCCTGTTTGTTTTTTTGTTTGCTTGGCAGATGAACAGGTTGTTGGCCACTTCCATAAGTGGAGTCACCAAATAACTGGATGATAGATGACTCGTATTTGCAATGATTCACTGAGTCACCAACTCAAACTGCAGTTATTTCACAAAAATTGTTAGATTGTGAGGAATTATCTGCTGGGGAGGAGCACGGTTTTATTCCCTGGGCAATGACATTTTGGCAGAAATACTTTGAAATAGTAGAATGCTAGCCACTGGGTATTTCTGCTAAGACAATTAATGCTAGAGTCCATTAAAAAATTGCAGAGGAAGCCATGATCTAGGTATTTTGCATTGTTGCTTTACAAGCCTGACAATTTCTTATACACAGCAGAACTCTAACATCTCACATAAGCTTTTGAAAAATTTAGGGGTTCTGAGGAAAAGAAACACACAGTAATATGCTCTCTAATCACTGATGAAATTTCAGCTGATGTTAGTTACATTCAGAATGAACATGTATCACTGATACCCTCAGGACTGGCTGGGATTTTTTTTTTAAATCATCAGCAAATATTTAATTAGAAGTTAATGCTTAATGAAAAATGTTAGATATCACAAATTCAGAATGACAAAATCAATATAAAATGATAATGTCTCTGAACGACTGTACTAAATTTAAAAATGCAGGTTATTGTGTAATTAGTAATAAACTCCTTGGTTACTCAATTATTGTTTTCCTCAAAAGAAAATGTAGACAATCCTTATGATTCCCAGACTCATCAACTGGACACCACGAAGTCACAGGCTCAGAAAAGAATTATGTAGGCACGTTAAAAAGAAAATAGTGTAGTCAAACATTTCTTACAGGAAACATCTTGAAGAACGACTTTTTTTGTGTTTGTTTTTTTTTTTTTTTTTTTTACCCCAGAAAATAAAGTCCTGCNCTACTATAATGCAGTAACATCACCAGATGGACAGTTACTAGTTACATACAGTGAAGGGTCTTTGGGAACGACAAACATGAAGCACCATGAATTTAATCTCAATCTTTAAATAGACTGTACCTTATCCAATTTTGTCCTTCCAGTCTCTTAGGAATAACTAATATGAGTAATTAATACTAATGGTTACTGCCATTTTTACAAAGGTATGCTTTAGGTGGCATAATAACTCCCCACAGTCTGATTATTCAAAGTTGTTTAAAGTTACAGGCTAAGCTTACTTGGTTCATCCTTACTAACCCCCACTCTTCTGGGGGTTGGCAGGGTTCATGGGAAACAAAGAGTAAGGTCCAACAAAAATATATTCAAATAATAATACGTTTGTTATGTATACGGTTTCTGCTGAAACAAAATGTTGCTGGCAGACCAATGTGTTCACAAATCAGGATTAATTTGAACCAAAGTTCACCCAAATGTTGGCATCTCATCTAAATATATACGCAGAGTCACTAATAACTTCCAATTCCTCCAACACTGTTTTGAATTCTTCTTTCACTCTCAATTTACTATTTCTTCTATTCCCCTCTACTAGTACACTGTTTTTTCCCAGTGCTTAATAATGTCTCTTTACGCATCAGTCTAAGTATTAACAAATCAAGCTCCTTTCTATTTCTTCAATCTTTATATCCCTGAGAAGCGTCTAAGCTCATTCTTCACCTGAGGCACCATATTAGTTAACATACATAGGCTCTGACTGACATTAAAGTCCCCTCTCTTATCTATTTAGCAACGTATCAATTACTGTGTTTCTGTTTCCTTCAAGTAGTTACACAATATCAAGAAAAAGGCAAGGGAACAAAAGCTGCGTCATCCCCAGCCCTCCCAGAAAATAAAAATTCCACTGGAAAAGTCCAGCACTTAAGGCTACCCACAGATGCAAACTAAGGAAAAGGTATGTGCTTTGAAAAGCCTTTTGAAACACTTTATTGCTCAGTGGTTTTTGCTATAAAATTAAACAACATAAGCAGCCGCATTCAAATGCATCTAAACACTTCCCAGATTCAGTACAACATCCTGCAGGGTATAAGATGGAACCAAATCAAAATTGTTGGAATAGTACAAAAATAGTCTTAAATAATGATTTTGCCGGATATTGCTGCCATTTCCTAGGGATGAAATTTTCAAAGATGCTTCAGGAATTTTAGTTTCCAAATACCACTGACCTCCGCCAGGACTTGGGCATCTAATTTCATTAGGCCCCTGAAAATTCTAGACAGCTATTAATTGTTGTTGCCTTTTTAGGAATAAAGTAATCACTGAAGAACAGTTTAACAGTTTTAAGCCAGTGATGTTATCTGTGCACTAACTTAGAATTTTGTTCTACTTAAACTTATCTGCCTAGGCGAGCTTGTTAAGGTCCCTTGCAATTTTTGAAGAAAGCACTTCCTGATTTCAGAAGTGGATGTGAATTCCAGTTTCTTCAAATTCTTGCGTTTGGATTACTGGAAACAGAAGGAAACTAACACAAATAAAAGATAAGATTTCCAGAGCAATGCTTCAGGCATTGTCAGATGCTTCAGTCAGCAAATTAAAATTAGTCAAATGAAAATGAAATGCAAAAATATATACAAGTCACTTTCTTAGAGAGTAATTTCTTTAAAAAGGCAAATGGGGTCAGGCCTGCATTATTATTTTTTTGTTATTTATTTATATTTATAGAATAAATATTTATTTATATTTACATATATTTTCTTCCATATATTTAGACCAATATTTACAAAAGCACTAACCGTCTTAAATGTCTGACATCAGCAACCCTCCACTCTTGCAGAGTAAGTCATCTTTATACTAAACAATACAGAACTCTGATTATATGCAGTACAGCACTGAATGCCTGTCCTTTCAGATCTTTCTCACTCTGTTAGATATTTATTCCCCATAGAATAGGAAGAAGTTCCCGCTTTTTCCAAAAGCCAAATTAGGGTATTTACATGGGCCTTATACATTCCAAAACAAAACCCTGAGTTTACCTCATCACAGAAATTCTGCAAAGACTTTTTACTCAAGAAACTGTTTATCCATCCAAATATTGGATTGTTTTCTTTTTTTTTTTTTTTTGCAAGCATGGAATGTAATATGGGGAAGCAGGCTGCCTTATAAACAAATGGTCACTGTTTAGAAAAAAAAAAAAAAACAAAGGAAAAAAGAAAAAAGAAATGACCTAAAGTTTAGTTCCCTTTGTTCTGTTCCCCAACCAATTCATTTTGATTAAGGACTGCAGTGGATAAGTGCTGTAATCAGCGTCTCCCTTAATGAATCAGGAAGCACCTTCACGAGAGGAAACACAGATTGTCTATGCCAGTTCATACACAAAGGCATCTTCCTTCATAAACACAATCAGTCTGTGCTTCCTCTCTAAATTCAGTTCTCTCAAACCTTCACTGTTCTACTGCTAGTCAGACTGATCTTTTGACCGGTATTGATCTGCCTATTTCCTCACCCAGGATAGGAGCAGTGGATATGTCTGGGGAGTCCCCAACAATGTGTGAGACTTGAGGGGCTTTTGCTGTCTACACCAGTGGTTTGATCCTCAATAAATTCTCGGTAGTGATGTGAAAGCAACATGAAGGCTCATTACAGTGGCAAAGGCACACCGCGCACTGGAGCCCCTGAACCCAGGCAGATCCTGTATACACAGGCAGGGTTCCTTTGCAGTGACGTATTTTTTCACATTCAAGTTTCTCCTCCAAAAAAACAGAAAAAGGACTCCTCCCTATGCTGAATGAGCATCTCTCAGTACCATTGTTTTCATATTGCAGCAGCTGTTGTTCCACCAGCCATTTCAGAAGTTCTTCCATTTGCTACCTTTCTGCTGAGCTGTTAATTTCTGATTTAGTTCTACATTTGAATACACAACAAAGTTAATCTCCTGCTAAGAATATAAACTCACAATAACATAATTCCCTCTAGGGTTTATTAACAAACCAAAAGCAACAAAACAAACCTCAATTTAATCTCCTTCTAAGTTTTGCTTCCACTCAAGATCATCATCAATTAATTTTCTTTCCTTCTTGCCTTTAGCAGAAGGTATTACCATCTCTTTTACAGCATGAATAAAACTAGTAGACCTATTCTGTCAGGTGATTCTGGGAATATTTAAGCAGAACCACCATTACAAGAAAAATATGAGGCAACTTTAGCCTCAAAGACCTAGGAAATGCCAGTGATTTGACAGTGCTTGACTGGATAATGAACCTACAAAAATGTCAAATTGGTGCAATAAGAATCCATGCGAATTCAGTTCAGTAAAATATTAAATGTGTGTGGATTCATGCATATGGGTATATATGCTTATGGGAGACTACTGAACTGTAAAGTCCCTCAGATATTTCTTATTCCTTCAAGTCTGGAAAGATATCCTCACATAAACTCAAGTAGTTTAACTGTTGTTATTCCTATGGCTCTCTAAAACATGGGACTACAATGGTAGAGTGAAAAAACATGTATTTTGGTGCTTAAATTCAGTTCACTTGAAGTTTTGATGAATTATGCTATGGAATATTAATTTTTCAACATGTTCATCTAAGACTATTATGGAAAAGTAAGTTCTTGTAGTTTCTCCAACTTGCACCAGTATGTTTTGTCTAAGAATTTCTAGGCTACTTTGCATGACATCGGCAAAAAATCCTAAAACTAGACCCCCAAAATAAAACACAGAGTTTTCAACTAGATCCCAAGATTTTGTGAGTTATCATCTACCGTCTAAAATGATGAATGAAAGAGACAGCATTAGTGGTTTGCCCCAGAAAGTTATTCTGTTGAAAAGACCTAGTGGTAACAGTCTTAGGCAGGAATCTATACAAGGGACACGGACACTGGGTTTGATAAAATGCTCAGCAAACAATAACAAACCTTTAAAAATCATCTCAAGAACAAGGAAGAATACATTCCCAGGCTAAATGACTCTTGGCTGCTTAGAATAAAGAAACAGAACTTACTTTCTGAGAAAGTCACTATCTGTAATGCCTACCAGTAATAGTTTTATAATTGGAAAAAAACTTCTCTATTTTAGAAATAGGTTTAACTGCTACAGTTTTCCCCTTAACTCCTTGCTGTACAGGGTTATCCTCCTCAGAACAACCCCAAATAAATCTCCAGAAACAGCAAATAAGCAAGCATCCACTTACTCCTCACATGAAGCGTATAAACCAAAGAGAGTTTAGCCTCACATCTAGCACTAACAGCCATCTCCCAGGACAAAGGTTAAGGCAGGCTCCAGAATTACTCCAGAAATACATATACAAGAAAGAACATCCATTTCATTAGGGGTTTCCATTATGGCAATAGGAATTTGAAAGGATCCCTGAAACATTTTCCTTAGGAGTGTACAGTCAAGAAGACTTACAGTAGGTTGTCCACAATTTCTGACACAGAGTTAGCAGTGTCCATATCTATTACTGTTAATACAATGTTATTCCTGTCCACGTATAACGCAGTGATCACAATGAAGCTGGGCTCTGCCAGCGACAGACCAGTGGATGTCTCCCGAGATGGAAGAACAAGTAAGGATAGTAACAAAGCCCTTATCTTTTTTCATATGCTATTCCTGACTTTTTTTCAAAGATAATATGCAATATTGTTTAACTTTGGCTGGCTATGAAGTGGTATTTTTATATTTTGTTAAATAGACACATTTGCTAATTGTCACTGATGAACTTGTGTCAGGGTTTCTAGAATTTTTTCACCAACTTTCACCACATTAAAAAGATATTCATCAAAGAAGATACTAGACCTGAAACCCCAAAATACCATTATATTTTTTAATTCAGATTTATTATGACTATGATATATATCAGGAAATCCCAGCAGGACTGCTCAGCTAAATTCAGAAGTTAGCTTCCATAGTGCTAATTCTATCCAGTCTTCATTTCCCAATTTAGACAATGCCTAGGCAAAACAAAATAAGAAATTTTTTTACACTAACTTTTTTGTTGTTTATCATATTCCTCATTTTTGCACTTGACTGTAATAACTGTACTGAATTTCCATGGGAACGGGACATCTGTTGCAACAAACAGTGTCAAGTGAAGTCAGATTCATCTCCCACCAATTCTGAATCATGGAAACTATCAGATAATCACAACAATGCCCAAATTTGCTCATCGACTAATCTCTAGCCCAATAATATTCTTTTGAGTTTTAATCTGTCTGGATCTACACTGTTCCTAGATGATTTTTCACCATCCCACAACAGGAGCTTTTATTTCCACATTATTTAAATAAATCACCAACAGATTGAAATGCAGAAAAGGTCCATAGGCCATTATAGCTAGAGGACAGAGCTTAAAATTGGAGCTAACATTCTGAATCAAAAAATGAAGCAAGATTAGGAGATATGATGGGGCTAAACAGAGGCGCTTGATCAACTGTTTGAGGAGGGCTGTGCAGCTATGCTGACATCAGAACCTTTGCTCTGTAGACCTGGAAGGAAATAAGACTTAAGGGACTTGAGTGAGGAAATAGGTCAAAGTGAAGGTCTGCTGGCATAGCCTATACAGCCTTGTGAAAAAAAAAACAATTGAAAAATAGGGGAGAAACATTGCTGTATTCAGAGGGACTGAAGTGGGGTGAAACCATGGGGCATGGGAACACTGCAAGCCATCTGACAAGGCAGCAGTGTTGAAAGGGGTTGCCACAATGCTGCTGCTGAAACTCTACCCACAGCAGACAGCAGTTCTGTAAGGATGTATGTGTGAGGTTCACGCTGAAGCTTTTGTTTTTTCTTCACTACCTTGTTATAACCCTGCCACGTTCCCAGCCCACCCCCTTTCCTCCTTTCCCCAGTCCACATAGGCTTGCTTCATGAGGTGGTGTCTTCTCCTGTGAGTACTGTGCTTTTATGTGCTGAGTAGAGTCATGAGGCAGGCTGGAAGCATCAGAGGACTGGAATTTGACCATATCATTGTGTTTTATATAGACTACATGAATAAGGAATAGCTATTATTTTGGTTTAGATTCAGATTATGGCCTGGGACAATATACAAACCTATGTGAATATATTAAGTTAAAGAGACATTTCTATTTTTATCACACAGAAATGAAACGCAAACTCCCCTTCATATTGTAAAATAGTTACTTAAAGTTTGCAAATTTCTGACTCAAAAATATTATTTAAAGTCAGCTTGCTTGTTGAGAAATGTGAGAGAAAAATTTGGAAACTAAATTGAAGATTGCGATTAACATCTAAGTGAAAAACAATGCAGTTTTCTGAATGGATCACTCAACTTTATATACATTACAAAACTGAAAGGTAATAGCCTCTCATCAGCAGAAAAAAGATCCAAAGAAAGGTTAAAATAGGGTCAAAATGTTTACTTCATGATCATTTGGTACTTCATCAAATTCAATTTATCTCCTACACTTTTATAAGAATGCTAAAATCACTAGTCATGCACTTCGATGAAATAGTAACTTTGCGAATTTTCTATTTTCTATTCCCAGTGACAGTTAATTCAACACTTCAAAGTACAAGAAGGCAAATGATGCAGAGAATGATAAATGGTGCTCCCAAATGGCTGAAAGATGATAGCATCAAGATAAAAGGAGGGCAAAGCACTACTTACAGAAGTTAAGGGATAACACAGAAAGAGAGAAGAAAGCTGTCAGGAACTTTTGGGCAACAAATATCATCAAAACATTTCTATATGGAGAAAATATGATTCCACTCATGAGAGAACCATTAAAAAGAACTAAAAGAACTAAATGTTCATAAACACAACTATCTGCTTCTGATTTGTGTGCCTAATTTATTCACTTCTACCTCTTCACACACACTAAGTAGAACAAAACATCACAGCAGGAGCAGGACAACAGATTTTGAATCCTGCTGTGTTTGCTCAAGAAAGCACGTAAAGCTTTCCTACTAGGAAACAAAACACCTTTTTGAGTTATTAAGGAGGAATAGCTTTTTCTCATCAATGAATGTTGAGTGAGCTGTTTTTCAAAAGTGTTTCAAAGATAAAGGTCATTTTGGAAGCTAAACCAAGAATGTCTGAGAATCGGTAAATCTGAGCTATTAGTTTGTTTTATTACTACCTTAGCAGCCCTGTGGGATGGTTACCTAAAAACGTGCAGAAAAGTGACGTTAAGGAAATACAAAATTCACATTAATTTCTTCCACTTTTCTGGATAGTGGCTCTTTGTTTTAGATACATTAGACCTTCCCAGACATATTTTCTGCTGAAAGCTACGTAACTGTATTAAATCAGCATCTCTATCACCTGAAATTATGGTGGGTTTTTCTTTTTTTTTTTTGGTTTTGTGGTATTTTCTATTTTAAGTATAGGCTATATCACAAAGATCTTTTCAAGACAAATACCACGATGCAACAGACATCCACCTTAAATTCCTCATACTTCGTTTCAGCCACACTCCAATTCTGAATTTGCAACAAGTTGATTTAGATCAGATAGCATAACAGTAACAGGTTTTAATTGTTATTTCACTGCCATAGATAGTTGAGAAACTACAGGTCTTCAAAATCAATAGCTAATCACCATAGGACATTGACTAAACACTGAGAAGACTGTAGCCAAAGTGTTTCACATAAAAGACATAACACATTTCATCAAGATGACCAAGTATTTGTAACAGATATAAAATAGCAAAGGTAAACTTGGAATGCCATATTTTTCTTTCAGATCACTCACAGATTAAAGTGAACATGTTTAGAGAGACATGACTGTTTGAAATGTTTATAGAGAAAACATTTGCAAGATGATACATAGATTCCAACACAAATACAGTACAAGTTCAGACACCATATGGCAAAACATGTACACTCGTGACTAAGTCATTCATAAAGGCATGCATCAGCCCTGCGCCGCTTCCCTTCACCTTGCAGATAGCAAGAGATTCTCGTTTTGTTCATAAGCTATTAGGCCATGCTTATGAAAAGGTATTTCTTACCTGAAACTATCAAAAGCCCTTCTGGATTACTTGCATCTGTCCCCTCTCCCCATTTCACTCCTTCCTTCCCACCCCTCTCCTCTTTCTCTGCATGAAAGCAGCATACAGTCAACTAGACATTACACATACATATACAAAATATGTGGCTTTAGTCCTCCATCAGTTTGCTCAAGGGGTAAACACACAGAAAATTGGTATTTATGACCTTCCACAAAAAGTATGTGCTTTTTCACTAACCTCAAACTTGAGTAATTTGTACCAGAACATTATTTAATAGCTCAGAATTGTGGACATCAGAACATATAATACAGCACCACATAACACAATCTGGTAAACAGCCTCACTGGTTATATTCTTCTACACCAGCATCTTATAACCTCACTCTGCTTCTTCTTTCTGCAAACTGTTAAGACAAGCATTTGGCATAAACTGTTAGACAAGCAAGCGAGCATGAAAAAGCCAAAGTTAGTCAATCTAGCCAGTCTTTTAGTCCTTCTACTTTTCCAGAAAGCTGTAAACAAAAGATTTCTTTAAACCATCTATTTCCAGAAGAAAAATAAAAGCAACAAGTTTTGTTACCATGTCACATTTGGTAGGCTCTGCAACTATCAAAACACAAGAAGAAACTATGGACATATTATTACCTGCAGATTTGAAACAGAATTTTCTGAGCTCCATGAGCAAGGAAGTTTCAAATATACATAGCATCATATAAATAAAAGCTCCCATGCTCATATTTCTTGCTTTTTAAACTAAAAAGGGGATGAGATCCATTAAGTAACCATTTTAAAGTTTTGATTTCCATGAATGCCCTCACCATTCTGCAAAAGCTATTCATTGAAGATCACTTAATCTATAGCTTTCATTAAAAACTGAACTTTGATCATCACCCAAGACTGTTAATAACAGTGAACTTTAACTGATTAATTGCTATGACATTTCTTATTAAAGGTGCTTTACCTAGCACAATAAGCACGACATGGATGAGTGAGTATTGCTGTTTCCCAGTATATTCCATTCATTTTTTCATTTTAATATTTTTTTGCCACAAACCAGCATCTGGATTTTCCATTTTCTGGAAGTTTTAATTATATTTGTGAAATACACAAGGATGATGCAACAGGCATCAAGCAATTCTTCGACTTTGCCACCATCACTGTGCTATCATGATATGCAGTGGTGACTCTGGTAACATACCATATCGATGCAGAAGTTCTTTAAAGGTAAGAGCATATTGTATGAAAACTGTTTGCAACCTATTAGAGAAGTCAAATGTTGGATGTATTCAAAGGTGTGTTGATAGATACAGTAGGGAGCAGTGAAAGGGTACCAGCTATACCATGGGTTCTGCAGTCTCTACAACAGAGACAAAATGATCCAGAGAGATCTCACATGGAGTAATGGGGTGATTTATTTTTTTTTTAATCTTTACTATTATTTCAAATTGTTGATAAAATAGCGTCCCTGTTATTTTGAAGTTGTATGCCTATCATTTTAAAATAGCTCATATGTTTGAAGAGCTGCTCTCAGCAAGTACCTTAGCTGGCCTTGATGTCAGCTACCCTTCTTGCTGCTCAACTCCAGAGCTCCCATTACAGTGAACTATTTCACTGATCACTACTGTACTATGCTCACAACACCATGGAAACATGAAGGACTGGTGACTACTTTGAATGACTAAGATTTGATTAAAACATTTTACCTTTTGAGCCTGAGGGAGCTGGAAAACAACAAAACAGAACAAGCAATCATTATACATTAAATTAATTTGAACAGCTACTTTAGCTGTTGCATTCATAAAATCACAAACATAATATAAAACAAAGTATAAAGGAAAGAAACTAGAGAGACTAGGTTTACATTGCCAATTGATTCAACTTATTAAGGGCTTATTAATTTAGTTTATTATTTGACAGCTTCTCTACTAGGTATCACAAAAGTACCATGCAATTTGTTAAATGCCACGACACTAAGAGAGGGACTGTTTTCTCATCAGATATGGTATCACACTTGAACCGTGAAGTAGTTCCATCTTCCTGTACACAAATATAATTCAACATAAAGATAGTTTTAGTCTTAAAACCAGCCATTCTTGGTTTGAAAACATCTAAACCTACACTTATTATGAATGAAATCGACATTAAGAGCACCTTACCATATTAAAGTAGGAAAGAAAAACAAAATGGTAATAGAAAGTTACCGACTGCTTATGCAAACCTATTACCATATACGCATAATAGACAATAATATATGCATAGAACAATACATTTCTGTACTGTAAACACAAGTATGATTATATGTACATATATGCAAATAAAAGGTAAGAGTGTATGCATATATGCATATTTCTATCACATACATGTTCTTAGACAAGATTAGTCATACCTGGTTGTATGCACAGTATTTACTGTAAGCAACAACGCATGTAAAAAAGGCATGGAAAGCAGGCAGTAGACTCCATTACATATAAAATACCTTCTTTATCAAGAGGTGAAAAATGGGTTCTGTTTTCACTTTAAGTAAAAGAAAACCCATTGTAGGTAACAGAGAGGAACTCAGAAAAATAAACTCTTATAGGCACAATACAGTTTTTCCTTTTTCTGAATTCTTCTCCTTTTACTTTCATACGCAGAGAAAAATTCACCACACACAGCAATTTAGCCTTGTGCTAAATCCACCTTCTCAGAAAATTTCTTTTTCCAATACAAGTTGTTTCTTTATAGGCATTTGCTGAACATAGAAAGAGGGAGGTGAATTGATACCAAATACAAAAAGACTTTCAAGATTTCTAGTGAGCTTCTGACTGACCTTTTGTCCTTGCTCTGAATTAAGATAAATAGAAAAGACAACTTCCATATTTTAGCAGTACTAAAAGCTAATGTCCACATTAGTATATGTCATGAGAGAACTGTCATGTAATCTCTAATCCACAAATACTGAAACCAACCAGCCACAATTTCTGTTTTCACAACATAAAATGTAACAAAATTCATGGCAGGGAGAATTGCAAGTAAAATTCTTTCATCCTAAAACCTGGATGATGCAATAGCAAAATACGAGCACTGATCACATTAAAGTATCACTTATATGTGTTTCTTAAAAAGCCTGTTTTTTAAATGATTGATTGTATAGAATGATATACAAGGGTTGCTGCAGAAATTGCAGGTACCTGATGAACTGTAAATACATAAACTAAATCCCGTTTAAGAGTTTAAAGCATTACTTAGAGCAGTTTAAAGTTTTTCTACTTATTAGTCTTTGACTTAGTTAACTACTTTGACTCTGCTAAGTGTAAGCTTTTTCTTTTTTTCATTCAAACAAAAGGAGAAATTAGCAATATGAATTTTTAAATTTCCTATAGTGGTACTGAAATTGATTCTCTCTCTAACTGTTTGGGGAGTTGTTTGTTGGGTTTTTTTGTTGTTTTTTTTTGGTTTTTTTTTTTTTTTGAATGACACCTTCTTGCTAAAAACATGTAAATATTACAAGCCTTACCTGCATTGGTATCTCAGATAAAGACAGGTGCAATAAAGAATGATGTCCAAATTTCCACCCCTTGAATAAATACTAAAAGAACTCTACAGTTTGCCCAAGCCCACTACACATCGCAAACTAATATGTGTTCATAAAGAGCTAATTTGTATGCCATGTTCTACAAAACAGTACTTCAGCTACAGGCATCCAAGGCAACATATGCAATGTTAAGTGCACAAGTATCCCTGCAGAAATACTTCCAGATAACATTCAAACTAAATTAGAAAGCTTATAGTCCACATACAGTGGAGATAGGTTCAAGGAAGATGGGGGGAGGCAGGGAGCAGGTAGGGGAGAACATACAAACCTGAACAAACACAAAAACCCAAACCACAAATGCGTGCACACACACAACGCTCTATTGGGACTTCAAATTTAAGTTGAATCCTTATACAATTATTAGTACTCACTGATGTAATTTTTGCTACTTGTTTTCAGAACTTGAGTTTACTCCTAATTTGAGCACATCCCTCTTTCACGTACATATAGTTTGGTCAAGTCTTTCCATGTGAGAGAATTACAGTCAGATGGAATGCAAGTGAGGATTTCTTGTTAATAATTACTGTGCAAACTAGATGGTACACACTTTTGTATATGAAACTATCCCTATTGCTCTTACTGAGATTATTTTCAAGAGCACATTAATAAGGGTTTACAAATCAGAGTTCCGTATTATCTGTTGCTGAATTCAGTTTGCCAATCCTACTCATAGCCTTTTATAAAATCAAGAATATTTCCTTGCCCTGAAATACTACTAGTCAAAGCCTTGGTTAAAACTAATAGAGTTAGCAGATGAGATTTACATTCCATTATGTTTTTTCCTGGGCTGACGTTCTTGTCACTTTTCACATAAGCTTCAAAATCCAGGTTCACAGTCTTTTCCAAATAAGTAAGTAAGTCAGTAAGTAAGTAAATAAATAAATAAATCTGGTTTTGTTACAGGCAGACGAATCTTCATTCTGATGCTGATATGGAACTTGGCTGTTACAAGATCTTGTATGTCAGCAATTCAGTTTAATAATTGCTACAAATTCCTTTGAAATAAACTACAGAGGTTTGTCCGACATTACCCCTTCTGGGAGGCCATAGGAAACAAATAATTTTCCTAACAATAATAGCAATAGTCCTCTGGTCTGACCCTTTATTGCATAGTCTAAGAACTGCCTGTCTCTCTGTAAAACCCAGTGGGTACCTCTGATTCCTGCGGTCTGCTTTATATGCTGCCAAGAGGCAGTTTTGCAGTAAACTATGTCATCTTTCCCCCGCCCTCAAAAAGTACTGCAGGTCTTTCTACGCTACTTGCACCTACAGTAAACTATGGTGTCTTTATTCAGCTCCAACCATACTAAAGTATATCTTGTTCTTATTTGTTTTCCGTAAGTGTCTCTTCCTCCCTCTGGTGATTGTCTCTAAAGAAGATACATGATAGGGCATATATCCGTTTTACTTGCTTCTTGTTTATCTGGGTAACACATGTTTTGTTAAAATGACCGTGGCTGAGGAAGTCTGGCCATTTGCTGTCTCCTGGTTGTTGTAGGTTGGATTAGGGGGAGCCTATGTACCTTCCCCCACACAACTGCTTAGTAGGAAGAGGCTGTTGCAGTGCTGCCAGGTATGGCAGGGAGAGAAGCCTGCAGACCTATAAGCACCAGGGGAAACCTGAGAGGATTTTCTGATGTAGAAAAGTGGATTTAGGGATCTTGATGGAACCATGTAAATTTTGCTGCAACATTAAAAAAAAAAGAATAGATTAAAGAGCAAGATTAGCGCATAAGGCCTTGAAGGACACAGTGAGAAAACGGGAGGGGGATTTGGTTTCAAACTCTTCTTTTAATCTATCTTTCCCAGAAAACCCAGATTTTCTTTACCAAACAAATTTTCTTATTCTACTTTGTACTGTAAAAAAATACCCTTCAGAGACTGTAAGACCCCTGAGGTTCACAGTATGCTTGATTCCAGTAAGAGGTGTTGAGAATTCCACCTCTAAATTCAGGTCAATTTGGGGTCCTGTCACACAATGTAGCACAGAATAAATAATGGTAGGAGGTTTTTCAATACTGTTATTGCACGCAATGTCATGTTTTCCACATTTGCAAATAACCTAGTATTGTTTTGAGCCCTTTGTGGAAATGTGTTTGGTATTATCAGAAAAAGAAAAATTAGAGACACTACTAACATGGTAAAACAAACCAAGGCAGGCAAAAGAGTCCAACATCAAGGATGTTGCACTATTTCTTGGATCAGATAACTGTGAGGCCAACATGAGCGAAACAAATAAAACCATAGGTAGATCTGAAATACTGTCTTTAGAAGCAGGAGGCATGTTTTACAGGACCAGTAGTTCTTCTAAGTACTCCATGCCAGACCTCATAAAAATCTGTCTCCTTTTAACCTTAACAAAAGAAGTTCATAAAGACTGATTTTGTAAATTAATTCATGATAATTCCAAAACAAAAAGGCCATACACTTCTAAAATATTTTATAGCCATTTCAACAATTTATTTAAAAGACTTGTAGCTGTATATCCTAGATTTCCAAGAAACCAAGTCTAGTAGCCTTAAAGGAAAACATATTAGAATTATAAAGTTATTGCTCTGTCAATCAAAATTCAACCTTATGTTTTGTTTGAAGAATAGCAAAAGACTAAAGACGAAATTATACTCAAGTTTCTTGTTATGCCAAAAATTGATTTCTATTATTAGAGAAATAAAAATAATATAAATCACAACAAAAGTAATTTTCCATTTTCTATTTTTCTAATAATGATTGCACGAAATTATTGAATTTATGTTAAAGAATTCAAAAATAAAGAAATAGCACTTATTTTACATTCACTGACCTCATTTCCACAGTCATATTCTCCTGCCAAGCATTTCAATATTACCAGTCTCAGAAAAAGGCTAACAATCCTACTGACTTGATTGTTCCATAATCAGATACAATGCAAATCAATACAAATTAAGTACAAACATGCCAGTAAATAATCAACAAATATGAATACAGTTTTGATAGTGCAGCTATTTGTGTAAATAGTTTCTGGCCTGCACCAAATTTAACATCTATGCATAGTTAAGTTTATGGTGGTTTGCATGTTCAGGCTTATCCTGTACATGTCACTACTGACTCCGAATTTGCCATTGAATGTATGTATTAGAACTTTTACTTTTTGGAAATACACTTTCAGGAAAAGTGTGAAATACTGTGACAAGCACGTAGGTCCTGGGCTTAACACCACAGTAAGAAGGAAGATGTCACACATATCAGTGAAGCTTCTTAGAAAAGAATGAGACAAAAAAAGAACAGAACACTTAATGCATACATGTGCCGGGTACTCTATAACATAGGTTGCCCGTTCATGGCATCATATAATACAATTAAATGTAGGGGTAGATAATGGTTTATTTATGTATATAAAGAAATGCAAAGCATTTCATACATTGCTAGACACGCTTCCACCACTCTTTCCAAAAATGGCAAAAACTTGGCAGAGAACAGAAAGAACATTCAAACTCTCATTTTTTAGCAGAAAATGTACATTTTCTGCTTTGAAATCTACTTACTCAGTTGCTATAAGATAGAGCATTTAAATATTACAATTTTGGCGATTTTTCTTTTACAATCTATGCACTTATTTTCCTCTTCCTAGAATCACGTAAGTACTAGAGGCTTTATAAATAAATATATCCATACATAGAGGAAGAAAAAAAAATTCAGCCTTCTACTGGGATGTTCCTGATGTTAAGATTTCAGTATAAATATTAAAAGAGTGACATTAACCTGCAGCTTACTGGGCCAACATCTGTAAGGAAAATGCACTTGATTTTTCAAGGGATTCAATACCAAATCCTTAGTCATTCACATAATTGTTTTACTGCATTACCACATATTCTGCAGGAACTACGGCATTTTAGTCAAGGATAAACTGTGCTCTGCATGCAAAGTATACCACTCAGAGGAAATCTAAAGTTGCTATGGAGAAGGGAGTCATAAATATAGATGAAAACTACAATTCTAGTTCTCTCTTTAAAAAAAATTCTAAGATGAGAGAAAAGAGAGGAGTTAGCTCTTGTGAAATATGCAACAGAGAAAACACAGGAGCTGCAAAGGTATCAGATTGGAATTAAGGAATAGCAGAGCACACTAAAAAACATATACATTCCGAACACCTTTGGAATAACGTAGCTCCACCCTTTGAAGCTTTTACACATTTTCTAAAACACATATAACTGTTTATTAACGTAAATGACTGAATAATCTCCAATGCACTGTCTAGCAATCTTGTTTTTAAAATAAGAATCACTAACACATCAAAAAAATCTAAATATGCTCAACTTTTAAAATGGTTAATTAAATCATATCTGTCTGCATCTGCTCTCTGGAACTGTGTGTTGAAGTTAACAGAAAAGAAATCCATACTCATAGGAATATTCTTACATTTTCACTGTAAGAGTGATAAATTAAAACTGGAGCACACTGCCCAGAGAGTTCAAAACCCCAAACCCAATTGGATGCACTCCTGGGCAACCTTGCTCCAGCTAATCCCGCTTGAGCACAGGGTTAGACTAGGTGAGCTACAGGAGGTCCCTTCCAGACTCCATTATTTTTTGAGTCTGTGACTGTGATTCTTTTAATTACATAAACTAACTGCTCTCTCTTTCTAATGAATACGAAATATTTACAGGAAAGACTGTATCTAAATTATCGAGAGTGATATCTTTAAATAAAAAGTTTGGTTAGAAACTTTAGTCATAAATAATTATTTTTTAAAAGAATTATGCTAATTTCACAAATAAGACGCATGACTAAAGATCAAAGTAGCAGAACTGATTCATGATATCAGACACTCCATGAACATTCTACACACCATGAACAAATTTTTGGCTTCATGCATGTGTGTTTAAAAGGAGTGAGTTCTATGTTCAACTATTACATCAATAAGAGAAAAATTGGTAGTGCAAAATAGATGTCCATGGTTAATTCTGTTTATAGATGAAAAGATATATTATGTATAAACTTTATTATACTTAGATTTCCCCACAGAAATTACTGATATAACTATTCTCTTATCTGTTATATAGTAGATATTTCCTTCCTAATCAAAAAACGGTACAAACATTCATGGATGGAATTGGAATATTTTTCTAAATATAGACAACTCCAAATAAAAACAATGGTTTTAAGATACACATCATGTAATACTAAGCAACACAATTTACATTAAAATCTGCATAGTGTTTTTATCTCATACAGAAAACAGTTTCTAAAAATGGGATCGTCAGTATTAGAGTGCTACCAGTAGCAGAATAATTAAGAATAGTCTTTTCAAAATGCTACAGGTATTTGACTGCTGGATTATTAAGTTTTATGTTCTGAGGGTGACCTTCTTCAAGTTACGGAGACAACTAGTTCAATTGCACTTCAAACGTGGACAACGTGAACAGGAGAACTAAATGTGCATAGTACACTTTCATTCCACCATAAAGAAATTTAATGCTGCTTTGTGAGACCGTAAATCAGTTTTCTCTAAAACTTGTTCTATTGGGTTGTTCTGGTGGGGAACACATAGATGCACCTGGCATAAAGTGTGATAAAATCTATTGTAGCAGCTGGTGGGTTTGATAGTCCTTCTTGCATCTCCTGTACGAGCTGTGCATTTACTTCAGATTTCTACAAGTTCCAGCTCTCAAATTGCTGCAAATATTCTGTGTTACAAACACACAAAGGGTCTAAAGTTAATTAATATCTTCTGTAATATCACTAAACGTGAGCTCTACAATGACTCTAAGAGGACAGATAAACAGATGAGCACCAGCTATGAAGAGTTATCCTTCAGGATGATTTCCTGTGCTTATTTAAACCTGGTGCCTGTATTTTACTGGTTACACTTGGACTGCATAGTTATTCTGGGAGTGAATGACTTATCAGTAGTTTTTTAACATTCATACACTACTCAAAATGTTCCCATCTCTGAGCAGAGCTTCAGAACTAACTGCTAGATCTAAAAGCACAGGTCCCTAAATGTTCCTGGGCGCTGAAAATTATCAGAAACTCCAAATGGCTTAAATACATATTATTATAAAATCTGAAGTTGTAATACAACTTAAGTGACATGGCTGGTGGTGATTCCCATATTTCCATTACTATAGTTTATTTAAATTTTAGTGAGATAGTAGGTTTCAGGTTTGTTCTGTTTTGCTTTAATCAATGTTAGTGGTCAGTCTGTCTCTTTATATTACCAGCACAGAAGGGAACAGAGCAAGGTAAATTGTTTGGAAGTATTATTCTAACTTCTGTTGCTACTGAGAAATTGTACAGGTATGTCCAGACATGACATTAAAATTCATTGACCATCATATTTCACACTGAACACAGAGTTAACCTGAAAATAATTAAAACAAATGTATTTCTCTATTATTATATTTTTATATACATATATTATCTTTTTTACTGTTTTCTGGTATAGCAATCATATTATTACAGAGAAAAGCATTATGTCCGCTGCTGCCTCCAAAATCATTTTATGTACAGTGCACATTGGGGTTCTTTGCTTGTTTATTTTGAACTACTGATCGGTTTTGCTTTCATATAAGTAACAGGAATGTAATATGATTTTAGTAAACTCTAAGAATTGTCTGTCTTGAATGTGTCCCTTTCTCTTTTACCAGTCCAAGATCGAGATCCATTTAAACTTACATTATGCCACCAGATCAGAGTTTAGTAAAAAAGTGAGCATATGAGCTTACCTACAATAAAGTATCTAATTTAAGTAAAACTTTGAAGACACAGGAAAACAGTATTTTAATCTTTTTCTCTTAATTTTATTAATTTATTTTAACGTATTTACTATGCAACTTCTTTTGCTGTACTTGCTTTTAGCATTAGTCAATTTTCTAAAGCACCACAAACAGTATAGAAAGCTCACAATTTAAATCACATAAATTTTTATTCAAAAGATGAAAAATTATTGGAATCCCTGGATACAAAAAAGGTGCAGGTATGTGGATTAAGAGCTGGATATGGATTGTCAAATGAAAACAGTTCCTTGTCCCTTTTGTAGGAACATGTTTTTTTAACTCCAATTTCTAAGCAATTTTATCTTGAATGTTTAAATAATAGCCCTTCAAAAAGCTTTTATACATACAAAGAGCATAACCAGGGAAGCCAGAACAGGGTGCAGAAGGGAACTAAGGCAGAAACTGAGAAAGAGCTTCTGATCATACATCTAAGGTCTGGTAAAAAAAAAAAACGCTCACATTACACTCCAGTTAACCATGTACTATTCAACCTTAAGAGCACTGAAGAGTTTTCGCATTGTGTAAGACATTAACACAATGTCCATTTTGTCTACGTGCACGAAAGAACCAAAACCAATACACCTACATTCTAGACAACAAGCATTTTAAGAACCAAAACCAATACACCTACATTCTAGACAACAAGCATTTTTTTCAGCCTTGCTCTTACTCATAATATCAAAAGGAAAAAGCAATTTCTAAAACTGAACATCATTACACATAATATGACATCCAACAAACTTGTAAGATTCTGGTTCTCATCCATGTGAAATAGCATCAAATTATATGGTTAGGCTCTTTCTCCTTATATACCCTTTAGTATATACTCTTCAGTATTTATTAGCATTTATACCACCCCTAGAAGGACATATAGTGTCACTTTAATTATTGCTAATGCTAATTATTTCTAAATGAGACATTCAGAAAGACTGTTAGGAAGGCGATAGGTAAATAGCATGAGAATCCTTCCCAGGGAAACAGTTCTAGTAGCTGTACTGTGGTAAAACAAGAGCTGGAAAAAAAGTCATACTTGTATTTCAAAGAAAAAAAACAAAAGCAAGGTCTTTGTACTGTATAGACTTGTTTTGAATTATCAGTACAGGGAGAAAGGGGAGGAAGGGAAGGAAGGAAAAAAAGAATCAACCTCAGAAGACAGGTGCATATATACATATTCATTTATTCATCTGTTCTCACATAAATGCCCTTTCACAGCTGGAAAAAGGGAAAATTCTTTGACAGTCCTTCTAGAAATGAAAAATAGTTTCTTAATCATAAATCCTCTTAGGAGCTAGACACACATCCTCTTTCTCCCATAATAAAATCCACACTGCCCTCAAAGCAAACCAAACAAGAGCCTTACCCAGCACCTCTTAGAGTCACTGAGACTCTAATGCAATGAGTTCAGTGGGGTTTTGATCTTGGTTGGTCTATGTTCAATCTTACTTGCTCTGCATATCAATGTAAGACCAACATCTAAAGATAACCATTTTCTGAGGAGGGATGAAAGTATATTTGACTTAATGAATGTGTGAAGCAAGCCAGAATTTCTTCTAAAACTTAGATTTATTAATTGTGTTTGTGATTTTTAACATGTTACTCTGATTGTATTAAATGGGATTGCACTTCTAAAACAAATGTGTTTTTCTATAATCTATTTTTTAGTCATCCAAAATACTCTAAAAAGGGAATGGCTATAAGAATGTGTATAGCTGAATTATCCCAAACCACTCTTTTCTCCATCTTTTTTCAAAGTACCATTTCTTCTGTATGTTCGGAGTGCTGTTTTGCCAGCAGTGGAGAGCGCAGCAAGACTCTGCTTCCATTCCCTTGCTCTCTGTCCCTTTCCCTTACTCTCACAGTCAATCCATGCATTTCAGTGGTACAACTTAGAAATCTGAGAATCCTTTTATCCTTACTGTAGTTAGCATTCAAAACCTAAGAGGAGTGAAGGAATCTACGATGACAAAAGGTTTTTAAGATCTAGCTTTGAAAGTTTGTATCAAGCAAAATTCATACCAGACATTCCGTTTAACCTTGTGGAATGTGCATTTAAGAAGGAACAAGAGTCTTTCGCTGACATTTACTGTATTACATGTAAACAGCATCATTTCAAGATCAGTACGGTTTGGACTGTGAACACAAAACATGCCATGGAGAAAGAGATTGTAAATTACTTATGTCTAGCAGTTTCGTGTAGAAGTAAACCTTTTCTTATTTGCAGGGGATGTTATTTACAGGTATGAAGGCAAACCTGACCTATTAAAAGGTTTACACATCACCTTGTGTCAAGGACACAGGGTTAATAATAAAAAGATTTGTATTCTGTATTAAACCTACCTCGACATCAGTGGAGTGACAGAAACATTTATAATATTTAATTCAAAATGATTTTGCTTTCCATTATGTTTATTTAAACTTCTTTTTGTTGCAGTTGTTGATTTTTTACTTTATGATGAAAAAAATGAACCTGTAACTGAAAAAGGAGATCTTTGGCTAATCCCAGGACAACCATGGAATGTTTAACACATAAAGACAGGAGAAAAATAGGCAAATCATGGACTGACTTCAAATAACTGCAAGAAAAAGACCAGAAGTATCAGGCACAGGGAAAAAATCAGCACTGAGAATCTCTTTAGTACACACAATAAAACTAATCTATCTGCTTTTGATAACTAGCGGATCCTGTAAGAACATGGATTTGTGATGCAAAAGATTCTAGGAATGTCAAAGCAAAGGAAAATGGAGTAGGGTTTGGGGGAGGGGAGGTTGTAATTAACTGGACTTATTCTTCCTCTTTCTTACTTGCTTAGAAACAAGTCCTTCCAAATATATTTTTAAATCAACTAGTTGATTCTACAAGTCTGATCAAAGACTGGGACCAGCACAGGTCTTTAAGTGCTGGAACAAATTATCTTTTAGAATTAAAATATTGAACATTTTTTTAGAGGGAACAATCTGCTTTGTTAGTTACCTAACAAATACATTCGCAATAATTATTGTATTTTATTCTTTTTTTCCCATTTATCACTTATGAATGAGCAAAACTCTTGAACAAATTTTGGTTTTAGCTAGCACAAATTACCTCGAAGGTTACATCAGTAACCAATGGCCCAGGCCTGCTTTGAAAGGAGCAGTATGCTGGAGGGCATAACGAGATAGATACTGTAAGCTTGTAAGATTATTTGAGCTAATAAACAATAGGGGATGAATTTTAAAGGAAGAAAGAAGGGACAAAGTGTTAGCACAATTTCATTCACTGAGAAGAAGAAACCCACAGATATTATAATAGATCAAGGCCACTAGAAAGCAGCAGGAAAGGGAACTTAGGCAAAACTACTAAATTAAAAGCTCCAAACAGTTTTTCAAAGGGAATCACCTTTTCTTTTGTTTATCAATTTGCCTCTGAAATGGCAAAACACCAGTGGATCCACGTTAAGGCACATCTGCAAAAGTTCAGATGAAGCATGAAGAAAAAGAAGGAACAAACTGGCTGCAAAAATACTGCATACAAGCTGCAGTCAGAAATCCAGGAATTGAGCTCAGATAAGTGTGTAAATGTACTGTTTTGCTTTGTGAGGGAAGGAGGCATACTCCCTAAACCCAGAAAACAAACCTTCATAAAAATTGCATCCAGGCTTTGTATAAACGTTTGAGAATCAAGTGTCCAATGTGTACTTCGGAAATAAGTTACTAATATGCTAAAATACTATGCTCTAGTAGCAAGGTGGCCATCACGTGTCTCCAAATTAGAAACACGTGTGTTTCAGGTTCACATGCATAAACAAAGCAACCGATTTTATTAGCTAACCAAGATGTACAATATCAGAGGGCAGGTTTAAGTCTCTAATTGTTACAAGCATTATTTTGAAAATATATGATAAAACAGAGAATTTTTTAAAAAAGTTTAGAAAATGCTCCATCATTTAACATTGTGAAATCTCTTAGTTGGATAAATTCCTAATCTAAGAATACGTTCTTTCTCTTGCCTAAAATATTTTTATATCAGTTTGGGGGTAGGTTGGTACAGAGATCTGGCTAGTGCTGCCATTATAAATGATAAAATGGCATATTCAATGCTGCTTCTTGTTCATTAGCTCTGTTTTGAGGAACAAGTTCTGTCTTCATACTCTTCTGATAAGTATGTAGCTAATGTATCTCCCCATTCCAGTTTTACACTGAGATTTTATAGCTACACTTTATGAAAAAAAGCCATGGAGCATTTTATGGACTCTTCACACTGCAAGTTGAACCCATCAGGATCTATAAAGATTCACTCACTCTGTAGAAAAGAGCTACATTTCTCTTGCTTTCTTATTTTGGGAGAAGCTTTCTGTTGTTACTCTGCACAGCTTCAAAGTTCAAAGCTTCGTAAAAGTCAATTTGATCTGATGGCCGAGAGCTAAGACTATGATTTGTTGGAAGACCATGAATTTGAGAGCATTTCTAGATGATCTAAGTTAATTTCAAATAGGCGGTTTCTCATTATTTAATCCAATGCTTGTGAAACCTAGCCTGAGGCAAATTTCTTCATCACCTTCTGCTCTTTTCCCTCTTTGCATTATCCAGCAGGTTAAGAAAATTTTACCACTCCTTCACTACAAGAACTCACAAGAAAAGCTCTCAAAATTCTTTCCACTATCTCAGAGCTAGAAGTGTTTGCAGACATTAAGGTCTTTTTTAGGCACACTAGGACCTAAAATGTGATAAATCCCATTAACTTGTAGTTGGCTACACAGCAAAAATTTCGCGAACATAAAAAACCTGATTATTGCAAAATCAGCTTTCACTCTATCTCCATTTTCTTAAACTGAACTGTAACACAAAAAGGACAAGGTGAAGGAGGGAAGAAAAATTAAACTTTTCTTTCCTATAAAAGCAACTTGCTGTTTGTTGTAACTCCTGAATTTTTGAGGCTTTAATCCAAGAAAGAAAACGTTAGAATTGCTCCATTGGTCAACACAAGTATAATCCAAGCCCCTTAAACTGAGATTCAATACAATTAATCTGTTGTTCTGTTTTACATCAGTATAACCCTAAGTACATAAATGGAGATACTACTGTTTTACTGCAGAGTAAACTAAAGAAGAATAATAATCAACAAATGCAACCTGTACGGAATGCAAGCATACAGCTGACTTAGGCAGTTTACTTTTTTTTTTTGGGGGGG